>NDFG01000409.1:4405-27643 GCA_002167245.1 Sporophila hypoxantha | reverse complement strand
AGGCTGTGTAGATGCCCTCGGGCCCTTTTCCTTGGCTGCCCCTTCATTTTCCACCGGAATCTGTCGATGCAGGAACCCGGATTTCAGTGAAAATTGAAGCCCCTCAGCAGAGGGCAGTTTCAGCCCCACCTCAGCTGAATGTTCCTCACCCCAGAGGGCCATTACCAAGCTGCGACTTACCCAGAACCCCTGCAGACTCATCCCGTGATTTTCAATCCACGCCACGCCGTCCAAGATTCTCTGGCCATGGAGATGGGAATTCCATCGCCGTGACCTTTCTGTGGGAGCCCATCCTGCTGGCAGTGGTGGTTGGGACCCATCCATGTGTGGAGGCCACCACACCATGAGCACCTCCAAGAAGTGACACACCAGCCATGGGGACACCTTGGCCATCGCTCCTCCTTTGGAGTACACTCTGCACTTGCGGTGGCAGGGAGGACCTCAACAATCTTTTCCTCCCCCATGGCCAAGACGGTGGAGAAAGGGGATTGGAGCAAAGCTCTGGCCCAAACCCCAATTGGATGGCTGAGCTTCATGGGCCAGAGTTCCCCAAAAAATTCCAGCAAACTGTGCTGTGTTCAGTTGGAGGAGCCGGAGGGAGCAGGGGAGCGGATTATAAACCCCTAAATGGGATTTATTTTGGGATTATGGAGTGGGGTTGTGGCAGGGGCGGGACCTCCACATCTCTTCCATTTCCCCCCACGTTTTGTGGCCAAGTGGTGGAGAAGCGGGATGGAGCAAAAGCTCTGGCCCAAACATCACATGGATGCCTGCTCATGCGAGCAGGGACTTTCCAAAAAACTCCGCAGCTGTGCCTGTGCTGCCAGTGGGAGGAGGGATGCGGAGCAGCGGTGAGGGATCAAACCCCTAAATGGGATTTATCTGGGATTATGGAGCCGGGCTGGTGTCACCAAGGGACCTCAACAATCTTTCCGTTCCCCATGGGCCAAGAGGTGGAGAACGAGGGATGGGAGCCACAAGCTCCTGGCCAAACCTCCACTTGGAAAGGAGGAATGGTTGGATGCTGCTCATGGGCCAGACTTTCCCAAAAATTGCCATCTGGCCTGTGTCAGTGCACGGTAGTAAAAACAAAAATACTTACACGTAAGTAAGCTGGGGATCATCTGCCGTTCGATATGAATTTGTTAGATCCGGATAGACCTAGTCTAGTTAAATACCTTCCAGTCAACTTACAGACCTAGTGATGGAGCCAAGCGCGGAGATAAAGCGCCCCAATGAGTTCGAAAATTTACTCCGCGTAGCGCCTTATTTGAAAGCGGACTAATCCTTCCAAAGAAATATGTAATGTTACGCGAAGAGCCGTTCGTTATCGTCCGCCTTTAGCGCTCTCCCGACAGGTGGGTTTTTCGTCATCGACTTGATTAAGCTCTGAGCAAGCACCCTTTTTTTTGTCACGCTCACCCCCGCTCTTTTTTATTCAATCCAGACTCGGATTGATTGTAGGACGGGCGGGAACTTCGCTAGGACCTACTCTACGGTTTCAGATTCCCTTCTGTCCGTTCGCGCACTGTTCTATGAATCAACCACCTAGCTTTTTTTCTGACTAGGCTTCTTCGCCTTGCCATCTCTTATACGTTCTCGCACCGATCTCCATTTAGCTAGAGCGACGTGCTGCTCCTCCTACGCATTCGTTTATAGATTCTAATACCCTACGATGTGTGATCCTATTATCTTATTGTGTGTGTGTGTCTTCCACCCCGGTTCCAAATGCCCCCGAACTGCTCTTACATCACTGCCAGGCTCTGTAACTTATACTATGCTCGCCTAATCTCGAGATGCGCTTACAAAGGTTGTGGGCTGGTTAGCCGATATGTCGCGTCTCGTCCAAGCAGGTGTACAGGTATTTATCCAGAAGACCAGTGCATACCCTGGTGCTTGGAACGTAGGCACCGTAGCTAATTGCTTGGTCAGCCAGACAGCTGGAGTTTGAGAGGAGCATGGCCAGCTGGCAACAGCTACAAACCCTGCATACTGTCTGTGTGTGGCAGACAGAATGCTGCCCTCTTGGGCAAACAAGAGACAAAAGAAGTTTGCCAAAGATGCTACGCCAGGGAAAAGAAAGACTGTGACAGCCGAAGAGCTTTCTAAGCCATTGTGAAGCAGAAGATACGGGGCAGAAGGCTCTGCCGACTACTTTTGGCCCAATCTACTGCCTCCGTGACCAAAGGATATGTCAAGCTCTTTGTCCTCAGAACCACTTATGTCAAGCACAGTTCATATGTATTCTCAGCTGTGGTGTGTCTTCTGAACCCTGCATTTTCCACCATCAGATGTAAATGTTTACCCGTGAGCCTTTCGCAACTAAACTGAGCGACTTGATCATTTACCTCATGATAAGATCGATCTTCTGGCTCCGGCGGGCTCCTTTCGTTTCTGTTACCCCTTTCTCCTTTCGCCCCGTCTCTCTCTCCCGCCTACACCTTTTTTTCCTATCTCGGCATCCGTATCCTTCTTTCTTTACAGGAACGAAGCTGCAAAGGTTGGATAAACACCACTGCCGTGTCCGTTCCCCCAGCAGCACGAGCAGCTCCCCAACAAGAACATTCCAAGCCTACAAGGGACAAAATAGGTCCACCCTTCCAGTCCCCGAAGTCTACTCTAGGGCAGTCTCTGTTCCTTGCAAGATCTTGTCAGTTCTTGCAGTGACAACGAGTCTGGCTGCAGAAAAGGGGCATTTGCATGGGAAACTCTCCACCCACATGGGGGGAAGAAAAAAGAAGACGGTGATTCCTGAGGAAAGAAAAGCACGCCGCTTTGAGACACAGTATTGAGTTTTTGCTTACAGGCGATCCTTAGGGGCCCCAGAAAACCACCCAGTGGAAGAAGCAAACAGCCAATAATGTGGGACCAAAGCGGAGTGAAAAACGAACCTTAGAAAAAAACGACACCACACGCCACGCCCATGGCACCAACCCTGAGACCCAGGCACCTCGGCAGCCCCCTAACAACCACCGCTCCCTCCATCCCGCACTCCCGGACTCAACAAAAAATCAGTTCCTCAACCCATCCTGGTTGGTGTTGGCAGGAACCCGGGGCTGTCACTCGTCAACACCAATCCTGTGGTGTGCAGGATCGAGGGCTGTCACTGTCCACCAATCCCTGGTTTTGGTGTGGCAGGACCACGGGGCTGTCACTGGTCACACCAATCCCTGTTTTGGTGTGGCAGGATCGCTGGGGCCTGTCACTGTCACACCAATCCCTGGTTTTTGTGTGTGCAGGATCCAGGGGCTGTCACATGTCACAACCAATCCTGTTGGTGTTGGCAGGATCCGGGGCTGTCACTGTCACACAATCCCTGTGGTTGGGGCAGGACCGGGCTGTCACTGTCACAACCCCTGTGGTGTGGCAGATCCGGGGCTGTCACTGTCACACAACATCCTTGTTTTTGCTGTGGCACGGATCCGCTGCTGTCCCACACTTCCCACACGTGTCCCAGTGCCACCACCGCAAGGTGACAGGAGAGGGACAGAGCCTGGACTGGAGGCTGGATGCCACTGTCTGGAGGAATCCCTGAGGTGAAAATAAACAGCAGGAAAGATGCAAATTGGGGGTTTTCTGTGTCGCATGTTTTAGGGTGTTTAGGGAAGGGAAGAGAGCTGGGAAAGATCTGTAGAACGCAGGAGAGTGCTGAAGGGAGCTGGGAGGGTCTGGAGAGGTCTGAGGGAGTGGGAAGGGGTCTTGGCAGAACCAGGAGAGGCTGCAGGAGCTGGGGAAAGGGTCTGCGTAGAAATCCAGAGAGGGCTGAGGGAGCTGGGAAGGGGGGCTTGAGCCTGCGGCAGCAAGGAGGCTTCAGGGGGCCTCTTGTGGCTCTGCACAAGTGTCTTCTGCCAGGAGGGCACAGCCGGGGGCTGTGCTCCAGGGAACTAGCGACAGGAGTGAGAGGGTAACGGCCTCAGGCTGGGCCACGGCAAGACTCAGGAGCGGATATCAGCAGGAACTTTCCCATGGAAAGGTGCTAGGCCTTGAGGGGCTGCCCAGGGAGGTTTGGAAGTCCCATCCCTGGAGCGGTCAAATGAGGTGGCACTCAGGGGCTGGGACAAGGTAGGGGTCAGGCACAACGTTAAGCTCCATTTCTTCGGGGGGTTTGGTCCCCTTGGGGGGGAATTTTTTCTTTTCTTCTGGTTTCGTTGCATGTTGTCTCCTGCCCTGGCAGGGATGGATCCAGYCCCGTTGTTGTCAGGATGGATTGGGATTGTCCCTGCTGGGACTGCCAGAGCTCCAGGAGCGTGTGGACAACGCCCCCAGGGACAGGGTGGGATTGCTGGGATGTCCTGGGACTGGATGGTCCCGGTGGGTCACTTCCCACTCAGGACATTCCATGATGCTCTGACTCCAGAGCCCTCATTYGGAGTCACCAGACAAATTCCAGCCACCTGCATCCCGATTAACAGCTCCTATTTATGGGAATCTGGGATTTATCCACAATTTTAAGGCTTCTCTCCATGCTGGGCTTCCTGTAGGAGGCATCTCCTGGGGTTTTCTCTCCTTGTGGCTGGATCAGGATGATCCAATTCCTCAGAGACCTGGACAAGGTGGGACAGGACATTCCCTCTCAGCCTCAGGCTCCTCCTGTGTCCTCAGGTTCTTCCCAGATTTTTCCAAACTGGATTAGGGCATTTTAGGGGTTTGAGAGGAGTGGTTTGCACCAAGAGCCAGCAAAAGTTGGGATTTGGGATGCAGAGACCCCAAAACTGTCTCTGTTGAGCTTKGGGAGCCCAACCCAAACCAGAAAAAAAGGATTTGGGACCATCAGAGCATCCCTCAGTCCTTCCTCCCTTCCTTTCCCATTGGGGCTGATTGGATGGATCCAAAGGAGTTAAAATTCCCAGAGCYTGACTGGACAGATCACTGGAATTTTGAGGTTTGCCCCTGTTTTATTGCAATGGAAAATGAAATTAGAGAAAGGATTTCTGCATGGATCAGTGTCAAGGCTTGGCAAAGGGTCCTGCTGTCCATGTTTTTTTCCAGTTTTTCCAGTAATTAATGGAATTTTGTTGGCRTTTATCCATCCCTATCTGCAGAGCTTGGCTGTGCCCCCACCACATCCAGGAGACCTGCAGGAAAACCCTTCCCTGGATCTCCTGCAGCCCTTGGAGGAGAGGCTGGAAGGACAARCCCTGCAGGACACCAGCCAGGTACRATTTTCCAAGGATTTCWGATGGACTGGGATGCAAATCTTAATCCTGGAAAGGCTTCTCCATATCCCTGGAGAACACCAGAGCTCCTGGAATGGGCAGGAAAAAAAAATCCCTTTGGCAGTGTCAAAAATCCCTTTGGAAATGTTTTGTTGGTTAAATCCACAATTTTGGGGGGAAAACCGGGATAATCCCATTTTACCTGATCCCATCTGGCCACACCATCCTTGTGTTATTCCAGCTTGGTTRMCTGAAGAGTTGATGATTCCCAAGRCTTTTAAAACAGGGATAATGCAGACTCCAAACAGGGAATTTAAACTAAGCTTCCCACAAGACATTTCCTTTTCCTTCCCATTTTCCATGGGTATGGAAATTCATGGATATGGTGTCAGGATATTCCACAGGTATTCCAGGATATTCCTGCTGTGCTCTGGAGCATCTGAGTCATTTAAAGAGGAGGATTTYAGGGTCCAGGCAGGAATTTGGGGATTTTCTCTGATCCCTAAAATCCCATTTCCCTCTGTTTTCCTGCCCTCCTGGGCAGAGATTCCCTTCCCAAATTTTGCTCCAAACCCAGCACTCTCCAGTTTGGACATTGTTGCATCCCTGTGGAATTCTTGGAAATACCCAGAGGCAGGACAGCACCAGCTTTAAAAAGCAAAGGGGAAAATCCCTGGGATATTTCCTTGGAGCTGCAGGAACAGCATCGGCAAGGATATTTTTAAGGATGGCAAGAGGGGAGTGGCTGGAAGGGGGGAGATCCAGCTGCAGGAAATCCCGCTCTGGTTTCTCCAGCTCTTCCTTCTGCTCCCCCCGTCCCTTTATCCCTGCCCTGGCTCGGGAAATGAATTCCAGGGATGATCACGGAGCTGGAATCCCGACGGCTCAGCAGCCACGAGAGGGCTCCCGGCTCCAACAGAAAACCCTGGAGTGGGAGACCCCGGGATGTGCCAAGAGCGTCCTGGGCTCTGCTTTCCCTCCTGGATGCAGCAATTCCCTCTGCCGGGAATGGTCAGGCTGGAGGAACACAGAGGATGGAGCCCAAATCCATCGGGTTTGGAATGGTTTGGGCGGGATGGGATTTTAAGGATCATCCCATTSCATCCCCCTGCCATGGCAGGGARTCTKCCACCATCCCAGGCTGCTCCAGCCTTTCTTGGACGTTCCAGGGATCAGGGGCAGCCCCAGCTGCTCTGGGAATCCCTTCCCAAAATCCCACCCCAGTCTCCCTTCCAGGGAATTCCCTCCATTCCCAGGCTCTCCCAGCCTGGGATTGGATCCATCCCCACCCCGACTCCTCTCTAGGAAGGAATTTTGGGATCTGGGGGCTTCATGGGAACTCAGGACTCCAGGAAGGGGCTCCTTCCCTTCTTTTCCATCCCAACTTCCATAAAATCCTCGGGATGGATTCTGAGTGTCCCAAAATCAGAATCCAGAGCAGTTTGGGTGGGAAGGGCCCTTCAATCCCATCCATTCCAACCCCACCATCCCAGGCTGCTCCAGCCTGGCCTTGGGCATTGCAGGATGCAGGGGCAGCCCCAGCTGCTCTGGCAATTCAGCCCAGCCAGGAATTCCTCATTGCCAAGATCCCATCCATGCCTGCCCTCTGGCAGTGGGAGCCATTCCCTGGGTGCTGTCCCTGCAGGCCTTGTCCCCAGCCCTCTGCAGCTCTCCTGGAGCCCCTGCAGGCCCTGGAATGTGCTGGAAGCTCTCCCTGCAGCCTTCCTTCTCCAGGTGAGCACCCTCAGCTCTTCCAGCCTGGCTCACCCTGGAGCAGCTCATGGGTTCTCTGGATTTGCTCCAGCAGCTCCTGATGATCCCCATTCTGTCAGGAGCTTTATAAACACAAAACAACTCCCACACATTTTTTAGGACACTCCAAACTCCCTCAGCTGGACGGGATCTGCATCCCAAGGATGTTTTCCTCACTTGCATTTGMAGTAAAATCCCATTTATCCTCATGAGAAGGGAACAGCAGATTCCAAAGGCAGGGAAGGAGCAGCTCCACATCCCGGAGATGCCAAGGAGGGATGGAGCCAGTTTTCCTGCCAGTTTTCCTGCCAGTTTTCCCAGTAGCAGCAGCAGGAATCACAAATTTCCACCTGGAACAGCCCAGGAGCTCCATCCCTGAGGAGCAATTCCTGGCAGGAGTTAATTGGAAGCAAAGGAACCGCTGGGAAGAGCGGGATGAGCCCAAATCCACGTGTCCAGAGCAGGGCTGGATACTCATCCATGGATGAGCCTCTGCTTTGGGGTTATGGGACCATCCCAAAAAAATTCCTGCTCCTCCATCCCTGGATTTCAGCTTATTCCTTTCCAGAGTTCATTTGGATAAATCCCCCTCATCTCCATATGGATAAACCCACAATTGCTTCATTTTCMTCCCTGAAATCCTGTATTTTTTTCTATTTTTCCCTTTCCTTTTCTGCAGGAATATTTTTTTTCTTCTCCCTTTTATTTACATTTTTCTCTTCCCTCCTTTTTTTCCCTTCCCTCTTTTCCTTCCTTTTTTTTTTTTCCCTGCCAGTAACAAATCATTCTTCGAGGAATCAGCAGCCTCCCAATTTTTCTTGGAAGTGCTCCATTCCTGGAGCAGGAAACTGCCAAAATTACAGAGGAATTACGGAATTAACGGAATCTCATTAGCCCAGGCAATTTCCCAGCAAACGGGATCCATCCCAAACCTCAGCCAGGTCTTGGMAACCTCTGGAATCTCTGGAATTGCCTCCACCAGGATCTGTGGAGCATTTTAGAGCCATTCCCAAGGAAATGAGCAGTGGTGCCATCCCATGGTGCCRCCTTTGGGAGATTTTCCTTCCTTCATCCCAAAAAATCCCACCCTGGATGGGTTCTCCCCATGCCACCCTATCCTTCATCCCTCTTTTATCCACTTTTCCCCTCATCCTCATCCTCTTCCAGTAAAGAATTCCAGTTTTAATTGGCTCAAAAYTGGGTTTTTTTTCCCCTTGCGAGCCAGAAATTTGAGTTCATTGTCCATGAGAAATTATCCCGTGGTTTGTTAAAATCCAGGAAAACAGGATGAACATCCCTGAAAACCTCACTGAGCTGCACCCACCAACATTTCCTGGGAGTTTAGGGTTTATTTTCCCTGTTTAAGCCATCTAAAAATCCATTAAATTAATGGGGAAAAATACAATAAATAAAAAAATTATAAATATATGTAATATAATATAATATATAAATATAAAAATAGAATTGAAAAAAAAAAGGGGAATATCCTGAAATAACTGCACCACATCCTGATTTTTCCTTCTCCTTCTTGTACTCCTGGAAGATCTCAGGACATTTATGGCCAATAAATTCAAATTTCTGCTTTCAGATCCAAATATTCCCCAAATATTTGCCTCAGGAAATAATTGCTGGGAATATTCTCGATAGGAATATTCTCATTTTTCCAATGGATCATTTCCTACTGTTGCTAGGGAAAAGCAGGAACAATTTAGGAGCCAGGTCAGGAATTATTTGCTTTACTTTGTGTGCCTTAAGTATTCCAAATTATCACCGGGGGGCTGATTAACATATGGCCCTTAATTGGCATTAATTGRTGGTTTATTCCAATTGGATGCTCCAGGTGCAATAAACATGGAGTTGCCTGGGAATGGCTGGARCAGGGAGGGATTTTTAGCTCARTTTTGGAATATTTTAGGTTTTATTGCTTGGAAACAGAYGTGGATTTGTGGCCTGGCCATAAACTGGAAAATGGAACCATGGAATTCTTAAGGTTGGGAAAGATAATTTTGGTTTATTGGTGCTAATATTGTTATTTTGTAATTAGAAATCCATGGAATCRTGGGTTGGGAGAGATCCTAAAGCCCACCCAGCTCCATGGGCAGGGACACCTTCCACTCTCCCAGGTTCTCCCAAGCCCCATCCAGCCTCACCTTGGACACTTCCAGGGATGGGGAATCCACAGTTTCTCCAGGAAACCTTTCCCAGGGCCTCCCCATTCCCTGGGTAAGGAATTTTTTTCCTCCCACCCAATCCAATTCTCCCCTCTGTTGTTTTTAAACCATTCCCTGTCCATACATCGGGTGCTGTGTTTCCCTTCCCGCAGGAAAAYGGGAATTCCGACAACGGCTCCGGGATCCCGAGGCACAGATCCAGGAGATCCCACCCCRTAAGGATCCCATTCCAGAGCCATCCCTGTGATCCAGGAGGAAGCAGGGCCCCTTCCCTGCAGGCTCCACCACCAGCTCATCCCCCTGGTGCTCCAGGAGCTCGGAAATTCCCGTTGGGATCCACGGTGAGCAATGGAAGCGGGTCCTTATTTTCCCACCTGGGTAAAGACATGAACGTGAAAATTTAGAGATAAATATCCATAAATAAAGCAGGAAACAGGTGCTGCAGGAACCATTTTTCATGGACAAACAGATCCTTCTCCAYGAATTTATCCAGGGAAATGAGGGAACAGATTAACCTGGGTTTTGGGGGAAAACAGAGCAACTGGAATCCCCTTGGAATGTTGAAGATATTTCCCTGTGGGGGTGGTGATAAACCTGCCCATTCCTGACACACCTGGACATTCCAGGGATCTTTAGCACAAGATCCCAGAAATGGGGGGGGGAAAAAAGTTGATTTTTATAAAATTTAGGAGCAAAAAATTCCTATTCCCAGGAGTTAAGGATGGGAAATTCAGGGTGATTTTCCTGTGAATGGATTTCTTTGAAAGCAGGGAATTATCCTCACCCTGCATTCCCGGGAGGAATGAGCTGAGCTCATCCACACCTCCTCCAGAAATTCCAGGGTTAAAGTGGGACACCTGTGCCATTGCCAAAAGCCTGGAATTCCTCAGGAATTGCTCAGGAATTGCTCAGGAATTCCTTGGTCCTGGCAGCCCCCAGTTGTCCCATCCAGGCTGGAGCAGATGGGGAGCCTGGAGCCACCCCAAATCCAACCAGGAACCCTCCAAAGCTTCCTGGTGATCCCTGGAAACCCCCAGCTTCCCTCTGGGATTTCCCACCTCCTTCCTCACATCCCATTCCTCAGAGGTGTCTTTTCCATGGCTCAAGGAAAAGTTTTTCCAGCTGCTCTCACACTTCCCTCTCCTCCTTTTGAATCCAAGGCGTATCCAGGCCCTCATCATCCAAGGAGAATTAAGGTACGGAATTCCTCCTATCCTGCTCTTATCCCAGGGAGGAGGCAGCTGCTCCTTTCTCCCGTCCCATCCCACCCTATCCCATGGATCCCATGGATCCTATCCCATCCCATCCACGATCCCGCCCATCCATCTCATGGATCCATGGATCTAATGCACGAATCTTATCTCATCCCATGGATCTCATCCCATGCATCCATCCTGTCCCATGGATCCCATTGATCCACGGATCCCATCCTACAGATCCCATCCCACGGATCCATCCCATCCTACAGATCCCATCACATGGATCCCATGGATCCCATCCCCATTCCCTCCCATCCCATTCATCCCATCCCATCCCATGGATCCCATCCATCCCATCTATCCCATCCCATGGATCCATCCCATTGCACCCCACCCCATCCTATCCCACAGATCCCATCCATCCCATGGATCCCAGTCCCATGGATACCGTGGTTCCATCTCATCCATCCCATGAGTCGATGGATCCCATCTCATCCCATCCACTGAACCCATCCCAACCCATGGATCCCATGGATTCCCATCCCATGGATCCATCCCATGATCCCACCCCATCCCATGGATCCATCCCATCCCATGGATCCATCCCATCCTGTGGATCCCATCCGTATCCACCCATCCCATGCGGATCCCATCTCATCCCATCCCACTGAACCCATCCCATCCCATGGATCCCATCCTATCCCATCCCATCCCATGGATCCCATGGATCCCATCTCATCCCTCCCCATGGATCCCATCCATCCCATCCCATGATCCCACCCATGGATCCTATCCTCCCATGGTCCCATCCCATCCCATGATCCCATCCTCACCCCATGATCTATCCCATCCCACGGATCCGCATCCATGGATCCCATACCATCCCATCCCATGGATTTCCCATGCCCATCCCATCCCATCCCATGGATCCATCCCATGGATCCCATTACCATCCCATCCCATGGATCCCATCCCATCCCATCCCATCCCATGGATCCCATACCATCCCATCCCATGGATTTCCATCCCATCCATCCCATCCCATCCATGGATCCCATCCCATGGATCCCATACCATCCCATCCCATGGATCCCATCCCATCCCATTCCATCCCATCCCACGGATCCCATCCCATGGACCCATCCCATCCTGTGATCCCATCCTATCCAGCCCATCCCATGGATCCCATCTCATCCCATCCACTGAACCCATCCATCCCATGGATCCCATCCTATCCCATCCCATCCATGGATCCCATCTCATCCCTCCCCATGGATCCCATCCCATCCATCCCATGGATCCCACCCCATGGATTCCTATCCCATCCCATGATCCCATCCCATCCCAGGATCCCATCCCACCCCTGGATCCTATCCCATCCCACGGATCCCATCCCATGGATCCCATACCATCCCATCCATGGATCCCATCCCATCCCATCCCATCCCCATGCGATCCATCCCATGCATCCCATACCATGGATCCCATACCACCCATCCCATGGATCCATCCCACCCATTCCATCCCATCCCACGGATCCCATCCATGGATCCATCCCATCCCATCCCATCCCATCCCATGGATCCCCATTCCCATCTCCATCCCACGGATCCCAATCCCATGGATCCCATCCCATCCCATGGATCCCATCCCATCCCCATCCCATTCCCAATGATCCCATCCCATGGATCTCATCCCATCCCATCCCATGGATTCCTATCCCATCCCACGGATCCCATCCCATCCCAGTGCATTTTTCCTAGCAGAAGGAGGGAAGTGGCCCAGCAGATCCTCCTTCCCTGCCCAAAGGTCAGCTAGCTTTTATCCACATTTAATGTGCATTCCAGGATAACGATCCATTCTCCAGAGCTGTCTCACTGTTGGAAACTGAGAATCAACAGAGAAAAAAATCAGGAAATTCGAGAGGAAATCACCGGTTCTGCCCTTGGGGATTAGCAGAAATTCCAGGGTGGAATCTTTCACAGCAGATCCAAACTTGGGATTTTGTGTTTGGGAATTCTCAATCAGTTTGGGGTTCCTCCTGTGTCTCCTTCAAATTCATGGAATTCTTTAACACCCACATATCCTGGGACGGGGAAACCCTGGATTGTTCCTTTGCTCCAGGATTTGTGCTTTTCCCTCTGCATTCCACTGCCACGAGGAGAATTTCTCAATCCTGTTGATGGAATGTGGGTGCTGGAATTCAGGGATTCTCCATTGATATTTGCCAAAAACGTGCAAAGACGAAGGGGAAATTCCTTGAATAATGAATTTTTGGGATTGATTTTTTTGGAGTTGTTTTCCAGGGAGAAATGGAGCTCCTGGAGCCCGTGAGACAAAGGAGAAAAGGTAGATGGGATTTTCCTGATCCTTATAACCAGAATTCCCTGTGCTGTGAGAGGTCTGGAAAGGGAAAGGCAGGTGGGAATACGCTCATGGAGAGACAATCAATTGGAAACTGGGATGACACATTCCACCTTTACCCAAAACCTTCCTGGTTTTTTTTTTTTTTTTCCCCAAATTTCATTCAGTTTCCCACACATCTGCCCTGCTCAGGAGGAAATACAAAAATTTAAAAGTGATTTAATGATTTTTGAGGAATTTTCCAGCCTAAAATGATGGAATTAATTCAATCCTACAATTCCAAAAATTCAAGGTGGTGCAAAGAAGAAGGGAAAAGTCCTTGGAATAATGAATTTTTGATTGGTTTTTTTTTTGGGATTGGTTGTTTTCCAGGGAGAAATGGGAGCTCCTGGAGCCCGTGGAGACAAAAGAAAAAAGGTAGGGATGGGGTTTTCCAGGCCTGATCCTTTGAAATCCAGCAGTTCCCACACATCTGCACGCTCAGAGGAATACAAAAGTTCCAAGTTGGATTTAGTGATTTTTGAGGATTTTTCAGCCTAAATGATGGAAATATTGTGTTCTAGACACTGAAAATTCAAGGAGGGGTCCCCAATGTTCATTTTCTGTTGGATAAGAGAACTGAAAGATGATGACAAGGAAATTCCAGCCCTGGCACGAGGCAGGGATGGGAAAAAATTCCACAAAAAACCTCATTTCGATGGACACTGTGGCAGTGAAAATTTTATAGGAGCAGGTGGCAGATCCAGGGGGACGGGACACGGAATTCCAGGAGAAAGGGAGGCGTGGTGAATGGCAGAATCCCATGGGAATTTTGGATGAAATCCTGGGAGAAAAGGAGAGAAGAGGAGTGTTGGAAAGGGAATTTTGTCTTGCAGGGACAGCCTGCGGGACGTGGGAGAACCCTGGAGAAAGGTGAGTGCTGGAATTGGCTCCAAAGTTTATTTGGAATCTCCTCCAAGAGCAGCCTGGGTGGCTGGATCCTTATCCCAACCCTGGATATCAATGGATTATAATCCAAGGAATTACAGAGCTGCTGTCCAGGCAGGACTCATGATGGCAAAACAAAAATATTGACATAAGAAATTAATTATTTTTTATTTATATATTTACTTATTTATTTTTATTATTTAATTATTATTTATTATTTCTGAGAAACTCTTTTTGTTCTAATTATTTATTATTAATACATAATTAGACAAAAGATCCTCATAAGAATCATTTATATGGAGAAGCTAAACTCCCAAGACAGGACAAACAGTGCATGAATGCCGAAGTAATAAATTAATTTAAATTCATTATTTCCGCATTAGAAAATAAATTATTTATTTTAAAGCAATTATTTTTAAAGCAATTAATCATTATTTTATAATAATATTATAAATTATGTTATATAATATTTATTATTTTAAATAAAATATTTATATTTTTTAAGCAATTACCTTAAAATTAGCCAAAAAACCCAATAATTGAAGTATGAGATTGTGTGTCACTCACCCAGACACAACATGAGGGGGTGTTTGATCTCCCCCTCTCCTCCATTACTGAATTCCCTTGGAATTAGGGCATTTTCCCAGTTTTTTCCCACATTCCATGCAGAGAATCCCCGAAATCTCTTGCTCAAGGTGACAATTCCATGACCTCGAATCCTCTCTTTATTCCCAGGGCACCAAAGGAGACCGAGGGAGAGAAGGCCAAGAGGTAAAGGACAAAGCTGGTGCCAGCCACGGGGGACTTCTCCTCCTTTCCATATCCCACATTCCACCCTCGGATCAGCGTCCAGGTCAACCTCCTCAGTGTGGCTGGGGAACCGGAGGAGATTCAGAGGATGACATGGACAGGACACCGTGGGAATGAGTCATGCCAGGGAATGAGTCTGACCCAGAATCCTGGGACACCATTCCCGGGAACATTCCAGCTCCCTCTTTTCCAGAGCTGATTCCCAGCAGCTTTGTCTCATCCAGAGGCGACGAGGGCTCTGCAGGAGCCCTCGGAATGGGATCAGCTCCGTGGGATTCCAGCTGGATCTCCACGGAGCAGCACRAACCAAACTCTCCCTGTGCTGGGTTTACACTGGAAGGAGAATTCCTGATTWTTCCTGACTTTCCTTTCACAGGGAGAACCAGGAATTGGGTTCAGAGGTCCCATTGGCCAGGCTGGGCCACCTGGATTTAAGGTAAGGTTGAATCTCACTTGGAATTTTTTTTTTCCCCTGGGTTTTTCCTCTTTGCCATCCTGGTTTTCCACTGCTGGGTGTGGAGCACGGAAGTGGCTGCAAAGAGAAAGCACCAAAATCATCCTGGAAAGGCAGGAGAGGGATTTGGGATAGAGGGAATGCTCTGTGTCCTCCAAAAGGCCGTTCCAGAGGGAGATCYAGAGGGAGATCCTGAGGATAAATAGGGAATCATGGRAGGGTTTGGGCTGACCTCTCTGCAATCAGCAGGGACATCTCAGGCTGGGGAAAAAATCCAAGGAATTGTGGGCTCGGCAGGAATGAGCTGCAGGGATCCCTGGGATGTTTGGATTCACCACAGGTGAGGAGCCAAAGGCTCTGTCCTTGTTTAGCCATGGAAAAGCCCTTTTGTCACCAAAACTTGGGAAGAAAAGACATCCCAAARTTCAGTGATAATTTCTTTAGCCCTTTTATCTCCTCATGGATCAGGAGTGTGGAAATGGTGTCCCAAATTCCACGCACTGATTGTGGGAATTCAAGGAGACATCCCAGACTTTCTCCAGGAGCTCCAGCAAATYCCACCMAATATCCCAATTCCAGAGGGAGATCCAGAGGGAGATCCTGAGGATAAATATGGAATCATGGAAGGGTTTGGGCTGACCTCTCTGCAATCAGCAGAGACATCTCAGGCTGGGGAAAAAAAATCCAGGGATGAGCTCCAGGGATCYCTGGGATGTTTGAATTCACCACAGRTCAGGAGCCAAAGGCTCTGTCCTCATTTAAYCATGGAAAARCCCTTTTTTCACCAAAATTTGGGAAGAAAAGGCATCCCGAAATTCAGTGACAATTTCTCCAGCCTTTGGATCTCCTCATGGATCAGGACTGGAAAYGGTGTCCCAAATTCCATGCACTGGTCGTGGGCATTCAAGGAGACATCCCAGACTTTCTYCAGGAGCTCCAGCAAATCCCACCCAACATCCCAATTCCTTGTGATTCCCTCTCCAGGGCGAGCCAGGGGACCCGGGACCTCCAGGAGCTCAGGGCATCCAAGGAATCCGCGGCAACGCCGGCACTCCCGGATCCCAGGGGGACAGAGGGGCTCCAGGCRTGCCCGGAATTCCGGGACAGAAGGTGAGGGGACACCATGGGTGTCAYTGTGGGACCACAAAGAGCAAACTGCCCGTGCCAGGTGGTCCCTGTGGGCCAAACCCCCACAATTCCAGGTCTTCCTGAGCCTGGAGGCTGCCAGGGAAGTGGGAACAAATCCCAGTTGGGAAAGGAAAGGTACTGGGAATGATTAGAAYGATGRGATGATCCTCAKGTTCCAAAAGAAAYCAGTGGAGATCCCAGGRAGTTGTTCTTCCTGGGAATTCAATGGTGGGACTGGGAAGGRGTGGCCATGGGGATGSCAGCTGGGATTTTGGGATCATTAATCCCTGGGAACAGAGGGAGRAATCCCAGAATCCCAGGTTGGGAAAGCCCTCCAAGGTCATGGGGTCCAATCTGTGCCAAACCCCCWGTGAGTGCCACATCCAGGAATTCCTTGGACACCTCCAGGGATGGGGACTCCAAACCTCCCTGGGCAGCCCCTGCCAAGGCCTGACYCCCTTTTCCATGAGGAAATTCCTGCCAGTGCAGGGAACCCTCGGATCACCAGCTCCTGCTTTGGTCTGGATCAGGGAAATTGGGACCTTTCCCATCCGTGTCTTCTCCTCTCAAAGGGTTTTGTTTTCCAGGGAGAACGCGGGAGGAGAGGCCGGAGTGGATCTCCTGGGCCCATGGGACCATCAGGATCCCCAGGAAAAGAGGTGGATTTGTGCATATTCCCTGTGCCTTTTGGGAGGGATGGGTGAGGAATCTGGGCTGGATGGGCTCCCATCCTCTGGGAGTGTTGGGCTAGGAGAGCACTGAGCACTTCCAAAGCACATCCTCCCTTTTGTTTTGTTCTCCTTGTCCTACAGGGAATTCCTGGGACGCCTGGACCCAAAGGCAGCAAGGTCAGTGCCTCCCYCCCAGAAAAGTCATGAGCAGAAATCCTGGGATGGGAATGGGACAAATCCCTGCCTTCTCCTGGCTCCTCATCCCTGACCCCATCCTACTTCATCCCATTCCACCCTCACTCCCTTCCTCCCATGGTTCCTGGAGCGCCCTCCAGAGAGAGCAGCAGAAAATCCATGGATTTGGGTCTCCTGAGTCTTCCTGGGACTTCAATCCTGGCCAAAATAATCAGGAATTGTGTGGTGGGTTTTCCCTGCTCCCAGTGAGACCTCTGGAATTCTCTGCTTCCCAGGGAGAAGCCGGCATTGGAGACACTGGCCCGAGAGGTCCCCGTGGATTCCCTGGCCCTCGGGTAAATAAATAAATATTCCATAAATRTTCCAGGCTTGGATTCCTGCAGTCTCCAACCCCCTTTGGAGGCAGCTTTATCCATCACCTYGCTCCCACCCATCCCAGAAATTCCTGGAGGGTTTCAGGCAGCAAAATTCCCTTTTCATTCCTATCCCTGAATTCCTATCCCAATTCCCTATCCCTGAGCAGTTTTGGTCTCGTTCTGGAAAAGACAAAGTCGGAATYGGAGGCCGTGTTAAAATTTGCTGCTCCTGTGGCTGTCCCACAAATAAATTGGGATTTTATGGCCCAATCCATCGGGACAAGCTCCCCACCTGCTTTGGGATGAGGCCCCCGAGGCAAAACACTCCCTGGAAACGTCAACAGCTGTGGGTAAACCTTGCTGGAGCTTCATTATCCAAAGGAAATTGTGGAATAATGTTTCTGCTCTTCCGACTCCGGCATAACCCTAAATCCCAGGATCTCAGGTTGCGTTGGCTTCATATGGAAGACCTAAATTTGGGCTCAGTTATTTGGAATTTGGGCAATTCCTGAGGTTTAAAGGCAGGTCCTGTAGGGTCAGCYCAAGGAGGTCCATGGACCCTCCAGYGCAGCTCTTCCATCCCAATCCATAGGAACAGCCAGCACCTCATCCTGATGGAGAGATAAGGAGGGAGACAGGTCCTCTGGAGACAGGGAATTCTGCCTGCCCCATTCCCAGGGGATGGGTTGTGGGTTTGGGATTCCCTGTGTGCCTCACTCCCCGTTTCTATCCCTGCCCCGCTGCGTCCCCCAGGGCGACGAGGGCATCGTGGGAATGCGGGGTCCCCCTGGAATGACGGTGAGTGCTCCGATATTCCCAGAAAACCACGGATCCACGGCTGGCAGAATCCCCAGGAGCCATGAGAGAAATAAAATGGGATTCTTCCAGTGGGAAATRGAGATTTGGGAACCTGAATTCCAGTGGGATGGGGGAGTGGGAATCCTGTGAATTCCTTACTGTCCTTGTCCATTTGGGTGGCTCATCCCAAGGTTTGGAAGCCCTCCTGGAATATCAATCCCTGCCTGCTGTTGTCAGGTCTGGGGGAATTTCAGGAATTTCAGGGCAGGAATTTCAGGCTCTTGTTCCGCTGGAGGGGGCTGAGTAGGGGGGAGACACAAATGGCAGCTGGAATTTGGATAAACTCATTATTATTTATTAATTATTATTTATTAGGCTTTTTATTTATTATTATTTAGTTATTAGTTATTMGTTTTTCTTTTTAACTCTTTTTAAACTTTAAACTCTTTTTATTTTTAACTCTTCTAATTTTTAACTCTTTTTTTCATGGAATGAAAGGAAGAGGATTTTTTAATAAAGACACGGAGCAATAGGAAATGGGGAAATGGCTTTAAAATGGAATAGGGCAGGGATAAATGGGATATTGGGAAGAAATTCTTCCCTGTGAGGCTGGGGAGGTCCTGGCACAGAATTCCCAGAAAAATTGTGGCTGCCCCATCCCTGGGAGTGTCCAAGGCCAGGTTGGATGAGGCTTGGAGCACCCTGGGATAGTGGAAGGTATTCCTGMAGRTGGAAATTCCCATCTTCCTGCATATTCCCAGGAATTAAGCAAACGGGGTGACCATGATGGCTTTTCACCTCCCCAAATGCRCTTCCCATCCTGGCTTGGCCTCCAYGGGATCTGGAGATCCYCCTCAAGGATCCACCTCCACCTTRGAGGRACCTCTTGGAGCAACCTGGCTTTTCCTTGATGCTGAGGGTCCAAAAATCCCCGTGGGATTCTCAAAATGAGGGAATTTGGTTGAATTTATCCACCTGTCAGGAGATCCCGGTGGTGCACAGAGGATTAAAGTAGGAGCTCCTGCGCTGGTTCTTCCAGCAGCTTTTCCATGCTGGAGCCCAGCCCTGGAAGCAGCTCTGCCTTTGGATGGAGGCTGCTCTTTCCCAACTTCCCACCTTCCCACTTTCCTCCTGTTTTTGGGGATCCTCACGTATTTTTATGTGTTTTTCCCAGGGTCCAAAAGGCTTCCCAGGCGTGAAAGGCCAAAGAGTAAGAACTGATCTTCTCTACAGCTCTTATCTTATCTGGAATTCTTATCTACAACTCTTATCTTATCTGCAATTCTTATCTACAGCTCTTATCTACATCTTTTATCTTCTCCACACGGTGTCCTGGTGTTGTGGGGAGCASCTGCCCTTTTAAACCAGTGGGAATAACCCCAGGATCTCCTGGGAATGGACTGGGAGAGCCCCTGGATCAGCCTTTGGGAATAATCCCAGGATATCCTGGGAAAGGACTGGGAGAGCCCCTGGATCAGGCTTTGGGAATTATCCCTAGATATCCTGGGAATGGACTGGGAGAGCCTCTGGGTCAGGCTTTGGGAATTATCCCAGGATATCCTGGGAATGGACTGGGAGAGCCCCTGGATCAGCCTTTGGGAATTATCCCAGGATATCCTGGGAATGGACTGGGAGAGCCCCTGGATCTTCTGGGAATGGACTGGGAGAGCTTCTTTTTGGATCAGGCTTTGGGAATCATCCCAGATCTCTGGGAATGGGCTGGAGAGCCCTTGGATCAGGCTTTGGGAATTATCCAGATATCCTGGGAAAGGACTGGGAGAACCCTCCGGATCTCTGGGAATGGGCTGGGAGAAGCCCTGGACAGCCTCTTGTGCTCTGCACTCCAGCTCCTACTCCCATACAGATTCCATTAAAAGGTTTGAGGGAGGAATTTGGGAAATCCTTCATTTTAGTGCCATCCCACCCTGCAGATGGAGGTGTCGAATCCCTTTGGGATGGGAAATCCAGCAGCAAATCCACATTGGTGCTGAGCATGGAGTCAGGAAAACCCCACCCTCAGTCCCCTGGGGTTTTATTCATTGTCAATACATAAATTTGGGATTTCCATGACATTTCATGGTGAGCTAGAGGGTTTTCCAGAGTGTCAGAGGCATCTGACTTCCAGCTCCAGAAGTTTTAAGTGGCTTGGAGTGGGAATCAATGGCCTGAGTGGCAACAAGAGGGAAGAAAAAGGGAATAATTCACCTTTTTTTTTTTTTTTCTGTTTTTAGGGCGATCAGGGACTTCTGGGACCAAAGGGAGAACGAGTAAGAGCATTCCAGATTTTTGGGGTTTTCCTTTTCACTGAGTGGCTCCCAGAAAATCCTGGATCCATTCTCTCCTTGCTGTGCCTATGAAATTAAGAGAAAGCAACACCGGATTCTCTCCTCCTTTTTGGGGGTCTCCACCAGTTTAAATCAAATTTTTTTGATTCCATCCTCGCACACTGGAAACATCTCTGGGGAGCTGAGTTTGGGGATGGATTGATGGGATCCTACAAGCACAACAACAACCAAAAAAAAAAAACAACAAAAAAACGAAGTACAATATTGGGAACGATTTGCTGGGCACAAAAATCCTGATGAAAAGAGGAAGAATTCCCCCTGATTTTTTGGAATGAGCAGCTGACCCCAAAGCCAACCTTAATTTCGCAGCAGCCCGAGCTGGCTCCTGACAGGTAATGGAAAAATAACTCCTCAAGTGCTCCTGAAAAATGCTCAGAAACCGCTGAACTCGTGCCCGCGATTTTTTAAGTCTTCTGGCCGGATGGCTGGTTGTGTAAATTAGAGGTTTTGGAAAAGCTCCCGTGATGATGCCCCTTTGAGTCACGCAATATTCCGTGATTAGGCCATTTGTTCTGAGGAAGCTCCTCTGGAAAGGAATCGCCCCGGAGACCAAATCAATTTTATTTGCTTGGTGAGGAGGCCTCGAAATTCTTCCAAGCCAAAGGAATGTGGATGAGTTTTCCAAAGGATGCCTCGTAAAAGATGAGGTGGAATCGAGAGTAAAACGGGAGCCGGAGGGAAAAATTGGCTTGGGTTTGTTCACCTGAATTCGCAGCTTAATTTCCTGTCATATCTCCCTGGGTCGCAGTGCAGGAAATGACTCATGGATCCCAAGGGTTGGATTAAACTGTAGGATTTTTAGTCTCTCTTCTATCCCAAAATTTGTGAGCCCGCATCCTGCTCTGCTGAGAGCTGGAAGCAGGAATGTATATGAAATCAGAAATTTGGGAAGGGTGCGAGAGGTTGGACAGAGTCCAAAAATGTTGGATTTTTTGGGAATATTGACGGATGTGGAGTTAGTAAAACCCCAGCAGGCAGAATCACCCAGACCAGGAATATTTGCACTGAAGGAGTTGAGTGAAGGGAATTTTTTCCGAAAGGAACCCAGCCGCCCGCCTTGGAGACACAACCATCCTCTCCAGAGCAGAGACTATTCATTACAAACAAAATTCCCGTCCTGGGGAGCTACAGCAGGGCTGTGTCCATGGGGTCCTGCGTCCCTGTGGCTCCCAGGGGTGACATTTGGGGGTGCCACCAAAACCTCCCTCTGAGGGTGACCTTGTTGGCCATTCCTGAGTCCGGCTGCATCCATAATCCGGGCAACCAATGGACAGCTTCCATCCTATCGGGGCCTGCTGTGGCTGGCTTCCGCACAGGTTGGAAGACGCTGGGACTAGTCTTATCCCGAGCCCCTGAGTGACAAAGCCAGGGGTCACTCGTGGAATCTGTCCCAGCACCGGGATCAGGGAATGATCCCTTTGTCTCTTTCCATCTGGGATAACACCAGCGGGCTCCAGTGTTTTTAGGGACAGGAGGGCACTGGGAAACCTCAGGATTTGGGGTTTTCTGGGCATGTTCATGACCCAGCTTTTAATGAAAGGTGATTAACCCTAACAATTAGCATAATTGTTAATCACTGCATTCCCAGTGGGATCCTCTGAGTGACAAAGCCACGTGTCACTCATGGAATCTGTCCCAGCACCGGGATCAGGGAATGATCCCATTGTCCCTTTCCACTGGGATAACACCAGCGGGCTCCAGCGTTTTTAGGGAGAGGAGGGCACTGGGGAATCTCAGGATTTGGGGTTTTCTGGGCACGTTCACAACCCAGCTTTTAATGAAGGGTGATTAACCCTAACAATTAACATCATTGTTCATCACTGCATTCCCAGTGGGATCCTCTGATGTGAGGAAGCCACGTGTCACTTGAGGAATCTGTCCCAGCACTGGATCAGGGAATGATCCCATTGTCCCTTTCCACTGGGATAACACCAGCGGGCTCCAGTGTTTTTAGGGACAGGAGGGCACTGGGAAACCTCAGGATTTGGGGTTTTCCGGGCACGTTCATGATCCAGCTTTTAATGAATGGTGATTAACCCTAACAATTAATATAATTTAATCACTGTATTCCCAGTGGACTCCTCTGAGTGACAAAGCCACGTGTCACTTGTGGAATCTGTCCCAGCACTGGGATCACGGAATGATCCCTTTGTCCCTTTCCATCCAGGAGAAATGTGCTGGGATAACGCCAGAGGGCTCCAACGTTTTTAGGGACAGGAGATCACTGGGAAACCTCAGGATTTGGGGTTTTCTGGGCACATTAACGACCCAGCTTTTAATGAAGGGTGATTAACCCTAACAATTAACATTCTTGCTAATCACTGCATTCCCAGTGGGATCCTCTGATGTGAAGAAGCCACGTGTCACTCGTGGAATCTGTCCCAGCACTGGGATCAGGGAATGATCCCTTTGTCCCTTTCCATCCAGGAGAAATGCACTGGGATTACACCAGCAGGCTCCAGCGTTTTTAGGGACAGGAGGGCACTGGGGAACCTCAGGRTTTGGGGTTTTCTGGGCACGTTCATGTCCAGGCTTTTAATTGAGGGTGATTAACCCTAACAATTAACATCATTGTTTATCACTGCATTCCCAGTGGGATCCATGAGCTCCTGGTGGGATCCCTTTCCCTGTCTCTCCTTTCTCCAGGGTGAATCCATGACARTTTTTGGACCCCAGGGCTACAAAGGCACCAAAGGAGATCCCGTAAGTTTAGCTTTCCAAGCTGTCCCTTACCTGCTCGGGATCAGCGCTGGGAAGCAGCACTTGGATCCAGCTGGATCCTTCCAGGAGAGGTGGAATAATTCAAATCCACCAATTCCTGGTTTTCCTTTCAGGGTGAGCAGGGACTGCCSGGTTTTGATGGAGACAAAGGCGAGAAGGGAGAGGACGGACCCATAGGAGAAAAGGTGGGA
>NDFG01000408.1:741311-880842 GCA_002167245.1 Sporophila hypoxantha | reverse complement strand
CTGGAACATGCACCCCTGCTCTGCTGGCACTGCTGGGTGTAATGCCAACACAGCCATGTCACTGTGGGCACATTTTCAGCTCACACAGAGGTGACAAGACAACCCACAGCAGGTCAGAGCTTGGACCATGTCATTACTGTCAGCAGGAACAGCAGCCTGCAGAGGAAAGCTGGGAGCTCTGCTGTGCTGTCACACCAATGCATTATCACAGAGTTTATACCCCAGAAGGGTTTGTTAAAGGGAGGAGAAAGGGAAAAATTCACATCATAAATTGCCAGAAGAGCCGTGATCTTGTTTGGATCAAACTACTCAAGCTCCAGGTATTATCTATTTATACATGGAGCTGAAAATTCACCCCAGTCCCAGAGACCTGTTGTTTCTGTCCCTGACAGGGAGAGTCAGCGCTGATTTCCAACACAAAGCAGCAGTAAATGGAATAAATATCAAGAGCAGAGCTGCAGAGCATGGAGCAGAGCTGCCATGAGTTAATATGCAGAACGTGTGCCAGCCTTGCAATGAGCCCACAGCACCATGGTGTCATCCTGAGCCACCCACAGCAGTGTCCCAGTGCACAGCATCATCCCTGACTTCATTTTATGTCATAGGCTACAAGGACACTTTACACCTTATTAGGAAATTTTAAGGCCACCCTTTCAGCATATAAAAAATAACAATATGTGTAATTGCTGTTATGGAAAAGTAGCAGTGGAATTTATCAGAAAAAAATCAAAGTGAACACTTGAAGTGTTTTCTTTGGAGTTCTTTGGAGTCAGAACTTGAGCTGGGTGTGACAGTTTCAGGGGTGTCTGAGCAGAGGTACCTGAGATCCAGGGCTGGGCTGAAGGACTGCCTCCCTCAGCCAGCCCAAATCCAGCCACTGAAGCATGGCTTTTAGTTGTCATCTAATTTAGTCTTTCACTACCAACCCGCTCTCTCAATCCAATTTTACTAATTTTTAAGAACCTTTGCCCTCCTAATCCCATTAGATCAGTGATTCTAAAAAAAAAGATTTTACTGCAAGTGATGCAGAAAACAAACACTGCCTGTACCACGTGCTTTTACTCCTTCTTGCCTCCTCAAAGGGATAACTTTGCACATTAGCCCCTAACAATTCCTTAATGCTTTGGAATGCATTTGAAAATGTGAAATTTGCTTATTTGGGCTTTTCAGCAGAGCCCTCCTCTGAAATCTCCCAGCCTCTGTTTGCAAGGGTGGCGTTTGGAGGAGCAATGACCCATTTTTTATTTTTTATTTTTTATTTTTAATTTTTCATTTTTCATTTTTTATTTTTTATTTAATTTCCACCTCTGCTGTTCCCCCAGCTGAAGGCCCTGGGATGAATCRATCTCCCCAGTGCATGTCAGATCCCCCTGGGTTTGTCCTGAGCTCCTGGTGGAAATCAGGAGCTGAGCTGAGCCAAAGGAACGGGGCTCAGAGGCAATAAATCCATCTCAGCACTGGGGAGAGGGGAGATTTCCCTTCTAGTGATCAGGCAGAGGGCTGAGAACTGGGGGTTATGGAATCATTACTGCATCACAGAGGGTTTAAAGGAACAAAATTGCATTTCTGCGTTTGTATTAAAACTTCCGCGAGGGAAGAAAAGCAAAGATTGCGTTTGCACTCCCCTGGCTGAGCACAGAGTGTGTTTCAACGAGGAGGATTTGCCCTCTATATACATGCAAAAAGAGGCTGCAGTAAATAACATGAACCTTCTGAAATCCCAGAGTCACCTTGCACAGGCAGAGTGGGGCTGATCTCTGCTGCTGTGCTGAGATTTCCATCCTGCAGGGAAAGACACAGACACTGCCCAGGGCTCACAGCTGAAAAATAACAGCAGCTTTTCATCTGGAATCTCAGCAAAGTCAATGGAGGAGCTATTGATGGAAAACCAACTCAGGACCTCACATTTCTCTTTTTTTCCCAGGGTAGGGCTGCACTTTAAGTCACTGGCTTTATTAATGGGATAAGTGCATTTGTCTCTTGCAGGCCTGAAAAATAAAGCACTGAGCAGTAACATATGGAATATGCCTTAGGCAAGAGACTTTCTTCTGGTATTGCTATTTTTCTAATAAAATTGAAATCACGGCACGAGTGCACATGTTCTMGTAAAGTGTTTCACAGGGGGTGGTCTAAAACAGATGCACCCAAAAACAACAGACTTTTTTTTTATAAAATTGCTAATTTCAACAGTTGAAAACACAGTGATCTGAGATCCCTAATCTCATGTGATGGAAGGAAATAAAAAAGAACTCCGTAAGTTCTCCTCTTTTGAGTTTATCCTTCAAATTCTTGGGGCAATTTCCTCTGTAAATATCAAATAAGGGCTCAAAAGATCATTTTATAATGTGAAGTCACAGTTACAGTCCTCCTGCCATCCCTCAACTGTAGCAGAGGATGCTCCTATTAAAATAATAAATGAGACTGAAATTCCCAAGGAAATGGTGAGCGTTCAGAGCACCACTGATGGTAAAAAGCAAGGCAGGAGCTGCCTTAAAATCCTACAAATTGCACTGAGCTTGTCTGCGGGCAGGACAGAGAACTGAGGGGTGCCAGGCTGGGTTTTGGCTGCCCCAGTGCACAGGCAGAGGAGCAGAGCCCAGCCTAACAGCACACGTCTTATGGAGAGGGGATCGATGTAAAGCTGGTACCTCTCCAGCCTTTGAACCTTTGCTCAGGCTCTCCTGTGCTTCAGGCAGTTTTCTGTCTGAATTTCTGTTCCCCAGGCAGTCCCCTCCCTGCCTCGGGGCTGTCTCAGTGGTGTTAGGCAGCAGCTTTAGGGCAGAGCAGTGATAAGCACTCCAAGTACAAAAAGCACAGAGCAGCCTCAGGCACTGAGATTACCTTTACACTGGAACATCTTTGATGCCAGGTCCTGGACAAGAAATGCAGTTGACTTATGCTCAGTAAAAATTGATGTTTCCTCCCACGCTCATCCCAGTATCAACCTAAGTCTAAAACTTAGAACAAGCTGGAAAAAAATAGCTGCAGTAAAAGGTCGTGGCATGCAAGAGGGTTTTCTCCTCTTGAAAACACTCAGGGAGTGGGTCTGCCTGGTTAAAATACTGCCCAAACAAACAGCTTCARTTCCATCCAGGCTGTTMTGGTTCCAGACTCKCATGRCAGCAGCTCCAAAGGTAAAAGCRCCCTGGTTTGCTGTTTCACACTGACAGGGTGGCTGATGGAAAACCCAGGCAGCAGGGAGGGAACTGGGAGGCTCTGAAATGCTCTGGAACAGGAATGTCTGCAACAAACAGCCTGATACAACATCAAACCKCCCAGAACTGCAGAGCACAGCACTGRCTCTTAAATTAGCTCTTCTCTTACKATTTTTTGCCTCCTTTTTTCCCATTGGCTGTAATAAAGTACAGAAAAGTGATATCTTCCCCCTTTTCTATTGGTAGTATCAGATTCCTCAGGAAACCTCTAACATGGAACCTATTTGCTGGTTCCCACCAGGAGCTTGTGTTTGTGCCATTGGTGTATGTGGGCAATGGGGCACCTTCTGCAGAACCACTGGAACCAGCAAACATGAGCTGCAAAGCATGAAAAAYCTCTYCCCTGTGAGAGTTTTGACAGCAGAAGCTGTTTTACATCAGCTCCAAATTCCACAGGTACAGATCAGTGTCTGAAAGGACCCGTGCAGATCCTCTGAATGAGAAGCAGAAATAGAATTAAATAAATGGAGAGGGCAATGAGCGACAAAATTTAACAAGCCAGGCTACGATTAACGTCCTGTTCCCTTCCAGGATCTGGGTAATGAATCAGATTTTACACCTCCAGTTTCCAACAATGTCTGCAGAGATAAAGTAATGGAATGTCCATTACCCTGGCCTAAGATTGGCATATTCTCATCAAATGCTTTGTGATTGTATAAATAGCGTGGAACAAGGGAAAATCAGGAGCACACAGCACGCAGAAAACCTCCACAGACACCTCATTTTTTTCTATTCAGCAGGAAGCAGCAATGCAAGCAGAGCTGGAGGCATTTGTGCATTTCAGCATTCCTGTCTTACCTGAAGGTGCTTGATAAATCCAATGCATATAAATAAAAAGGAGAGGGGTTGGAGTACAGGCAGTTCCTGGTGCTGATGCTGCCTTTTCATGGCTAAGGTTCTAATCCAAATGTGATCCATATGAATATCATTTCTAGCTGATTATCAAAGGTGCAGCCCTTGCAGGCAGGAAAAGCATTGCTGTTAATGATCCAAGGTGTGCTGACACTGCTCTGCAGAGGGCAGGGGGCTCAGAGGGGTTGGCTCACCCAAGGTCACAGTGCCTGAATGGCAAATACAGGATCAGCACACCTGATTTCCTCTCCCCATGAAATCCAGGGTTACCAGGTGGCTGCTCTGTACATTTGAGCTGGGAGTGTCCCCACTGACAGCAGGAAGGGTCTCCTGTTATTGAACTCCCCAAGCAAAGATCACAGAACAAGTCAATGACAGAGCTGAAGCAACACCATGAAATGCCTGTGTGAGATATTATTGATTAAATTTAAAGTTTTCCTTCATCACACTCCACAGCCACGTAGCAGATAAAGAATTCCAGGGCAGAGGCACTTCCCAGACCCACTGTGCAATCCCAGACACAAACAAACAGTGAAAGCTGAGCTTCCTGACAGCTTTATCTGTCCACAATATTCACCTGTTGGTTTTGGTTACAACTGATACTGACACAGTAATTTCCACTCTTATTTTGCAAGCTGTTCAATTTACAAAGCTGTCAGTCCTTCATGACACCTGTGGCACCCTTTATAAGAACATTTTTAGTGTGTCAACATCAAATATTCTGTGAATATGGCTGGATGATGCAGCATTTCCAAAACAGCTTTAGAAATCAGGCATTTCCCTGTCCATTCCAGGATGGGATGAGCCCAGTGACTGGCACAGATCTGCAGCAGAATAACCCAGCCTGTTTTGTTCCTGATGTGACTTCAACTCACCTACAGTGAAATTCACTGCCTTGCACACCCCCAGGCTGAAGCCTATTCACCATTTAAGTCCCCAAAATAGGATTAGGGGATTTAAGAAGCACAGAAGCTTTGCATTTTCCATCCACTTTCTTAATGATTTTTCTGCATTAATGGGAGCAAGCACTGCAGCCAAGCAGTCAAATTTCTCAAGAGGGCTGTGTCAAGGCTTTGGAGAAGACAGCTCCAACCACAGAGGATGAACAACCTCCCCAGAGCTGAGCAGCAAAATGATGTTTGCATTAGTGCTGAGACAGGGTTTGAGCTCAGATGCACAGAAGTGAAAAATAAACAATGATTTTTTTCCTACCCTTTCTTTATTACAAAGGATTTTTTAGCATGATGCTTTTGAGTTGATACTCAAAGCCAGTCTTGAATGCCTCAGTACACACTACTCTTTAAACAGTCTGACTTAGAAGCAGTTCTTGACATTCTCAACAACCCAGGAAAAGGTTTTTGAGACAGCAAAATGAACAACCCACATTAATTAGCAGCTATTTACTCCTTTTAATAAGCAAACGCGTAAGAATGAAAACGGGAAGTCACCCCATCATCCCAAGCCATCTGAATCTCAGACTCCCTGCATCACAAAAGTTTCCCAACTCTTTCTTGGCACCTTCTGCGGGCTGTGGGCAGGCTTTTATCTGAGATCTGAGCACCGTGTAGCAGCATTAGCTAATTGGATCTCTTGCAACTCCTATCGTATCAGAAGCACTCAGAAGAGAGATAAAGGCAGGATTAAACCACAGAGCCAGGTCTCGTGAGACACGCAGTGAGCTGAGCACAGGCTGCCTGCACAGCCACTGAGCTCCTCTCCTCCTGCTGCCATCTCCAGTGCTGCAGCTCCTCCAGCTCTCACAGACAGGGCTCATGTTCTGTGCTGTTGCCTGCCCAGGGGCTCCAGTCACAGCCAAACACCAGAGCAAACAGCAGGAGGGGAAATTTCTACCTGCCCATCAAGGAGACAAGTCCAAAAGATCGGTGCTGCAGCCTGCCCAGAGATAAACTGCTTTGTCTCAGCTGCCCAGGTGAGCAGGAGACAGGCAGAGGGAACCCCTGTGTCCTCACCCGGGGGCACCAAAAGGTCCACAAAGCCTTGGACCTGCCACACACACACAAATCACCCCTGAAGCACCTCCTGACCCTGCACAGACACAGGGACTGCTGCTTTGGGGTGCAGGGAAGGCTCCCCAGGCCACAGGCACAGCCCATGCTGGATGCACAGGCGGGATTGCTGGGGTCTCTGTGCAGGGCCAGGAGCATCCCTGGGGGTCCCTTCCAGCTCAGGACATTGTGGGAGTTTATCTGAGCTCCCACCATTCACACAATGAAATCTCCTCCCCWGGGCTGCTGAGCGCTGGGATGGGAGCAGCAAGGCAYAGCAGGCAGAAAGCAGCAGGCACARGGGAGCCTGRGAGAACAGCAGCTCTCCACTGCTGACTGCCAGAGATGGATCCTGCATCCAATCCCCGAGTGCAATCCCGGCTTACTGCCATTGTTCCACGTTGTTAGAACGTTCAGAACCACTCTTTCAGGAATGTAATGGAAGTGCAAGCTGGTGTCATTAATTAGCAGCTCACTGAAGAGGAGCAGGGCAGAGCAGGGGAGGCACAGCTCGGGATGGAACCGCCCCAGCTCTGCTCTGGCTGCACGGCAGGCTGCAGGAGAAAACAGAATAAATGCAAAAGGAGCATAAGGAGGTCTAGGCTGGGAAGCAGACATATGCCTGCCTCTCATTAGAGTTCCTGGGAGATGTAAGCAAGCATCTGTCAGGAGAAGCAGGCCCCATGAAAAAGCAGGGATATAAAACCCCAGATCGCCTCAGAGAGGCAATAAAAACAGTATGGGAAATTTATACCAATCCAGAGTAATTGTTCAAAGGTAACTGCTTCAAGGACTCTTAGGATGCTTGTAAAGGTTTCTCAACTGATAAAAAAGGAGCAGCAMTTTCAGGATGGGATAATTGAAAGCACAATTCAGCACAGCTGTGCAGGAAAACYGGGCAGGGATGAGCGTGTGTTTGCTGACCTCCCAATGGAAACGTGAAGGAAACCATTCTTGCTAATGAGATGTTATGATARTTATTTTTGCACAAAGCATTTTCAATCTGAAAATCCATTCAATGCCTTTAAAACTCGATAGTTAAAACACCAAAAAGTAAATTTGCAGGTCCCACACCGCCAGCTGTGAGTGCAAGGAGGCACCAACTGGCCCCACCAATGACATTTCCAGAGCTTTATGCAAGAAAGGTTCAGCATCTGCACTGATCCAAGTGCTGCAATGAAAGCAGGGCTTGGCACCTGTACAGTTCAAGAACACTCATCTTTGATCACACAGGTGAGGGAAGGCACGCTGAGAGCTGGAGCCAAGGACTGGGAACAAGGTGTGCTGCTAAAGCTTAAACGAATATATTCAGTTTTTAATCAGAAGTTACTGTAATGATGCTTAAAAAATTTGAAAATAATAACTTTTTGCAGAGTCCAGCACATTCTGAATTCTGCTATATTCTTGGAAAATGTATTCTCACCTGAAAAGCAGTTTTATAGGTCTGTTTTATAGGCTAGACATAAAATAATTTCTAGCTTCTGGAGATTTAAATTTAAGATATTATTTTTCCCTTGAAAGCATTAATTTTCTTCTGAATAATTTCTGAGTCTATTCAAGTGTTTCCAAATTTTGCTCTGTTATTAAAAATACATCATTTAGCCTAATTTTTACTTTAATCACAACAGAATCAGGCCAGGTGTCTACGCCTTTATTTGATAAATGTCTTGCTCCCAAATTAGAATATATAAATATTAGCAGGAACCAAGATAACAACTATTTATACTGAAAAAGAAGGAGTAAATATCATGGGGTAAAACATCCCTCCCTGGGAAGGAACACTAATGCTGAAGGCATAAAACATGCAAGGGGTCTTTTCCAGCATGTTTGTTTGCAATAATATAATTGTCACATTTATTTGTTTGTGCTGCCTTTGAATTTCCTGAAATCACTGCTGGAACAGGTTAAAGCCAAAAAGGTCATTCCAGTCACCCAAGCTCAGCATCAATGACTCCAAGAAATGGAGCACACCTGTAAATTACAGAGCTTAACCCAAGCTCCAGCCACCAAGAGGGGCCAAAACTCCYATTTTCCTCTTTGGCCAACCACAAACGATGGGGAATAAAGAGAATTCCTGCCTGCAGAACAGCCAGGGCTTTGCAGGGAGACAAAAGCCTTTCATTTTCCTGCTGCAAAGGGAGGTTTTTATGTGCTGGAAACGTTGGGTTTTAGACAGAACTCCTTAAAGTTAGGAACACAGAATGCCAGGGAGAAGACACTGAGCTCATTAAATRTTTATGGGCACTTTAAATCCTATTGACAAGAAGTGATAGAGATTAAAAGGAGGGATGGAAATGTGGCAGCCAACAGCCATTGTATCAGAGAGGGAAAGCAGGAAAGGGTCAGAATTATCTGCAYAAGTCCCTGGTCACTCCTGGTCTGCCCTAACTTGCTGATCCACTTTCTACATTAATTGGCAAAAGAAAAGATGATGCATTAAGATAGATAYTCCTTAAGTGATCCATATTTTATTCCAGTTAGCTTTATGCTCTCTAATTGATTTTGTACATCCATACTCACATTCCCCTTCAACCTTCTCCAGATCCCTTTTTTAATTAATTCCCATTCTTTCCCCAGCAGCACAGAACAACCCAAGGTCAGGGACCCCCTCCTGTCCCCTCCTCTCAGAGGGTCACCACTGAACTCAGAGCAGGCTGCTCAGGGCTGCTGGACTTTGAAATCCTTCAATTCTACAATTCTACATCAAAAAACATCAATTCTACAACCTGAGCTCCCTGTTCCATCCTTTCTCTTCTCCAGGCCACACAAGCCAGCGGTGCCCTGCTTTCCTCACAGAGATCATTGCACAGCAAAAGAACTTTTCCCATGTTTTGTTTTCCTCACAGAGACCATTGCACAGGAAAATAATTTTCCCCATGTTTTGTTTTCCTCACAGAGACCATTGCACAGGAAAAGAACTTTTCCCACAGTTTTTCCCCACACAGACACCATTGCACAGGAAAATAATTTTCCCCATGTTTTTTTTCCTCACAGGGGCTATTGCACAGGAAAAGAACTTCCAGAACTCTGCAGCAACAGCCKCACTTTCTTACCTCTGCCAGTGTTTGCTTTAATTCCTACAGTGAGCATGGAGACACAGCCATGCAGGTGAATCAGGAAAACCCAGTGACACCAAACCCAGGGAATCCTGATGGGGACTCTCAGCCCCCTGGCACATCCTGAACACTTTGTATTTGTATTTGAAACARCTGGTTTCAAAAACCTGAAAACCTCCAAAGCAGCACTGTGGATAAATAAATTCCTTGCCTGCACACAAGACATCTGATCATGGATTATGTTTGAAAAGTGAGGGCTAAGGTTGAGATCAGCTTTTTGACTCTCTGGATGAATCATTGTGGTGTCCATTTCTGAAATGAAATCAACCAGTAGCACATCAGTGCTGTCTCCCAGACATGAACTGAAATATCTGAGTATCCCTGGGAAGGCAATTTTTTTCTTGACTCAACACTTGGCCATCTAACCTTGAAATGCTGGATGTTGTAAATATGATATAGAGCTGCTATAAAAGTGGGGGAAAGTGTCTGAAACTCAAAATGAGAAAGCAGTGGGAGGAGGATTTCCCCCCACCTGATTGCTGTATCATTCTGCTGCTTAAAAATGAAATCCCAAAGCCTGATCCTGCACTACAAAGTAGTCATTTGTCCCTATTGGAAGCTGCCTGGGCTGATAMATAATGCTATTCTCCCAGTCACAGCACATTTCACATCCCCTTTGCCTGGATGGGAGAGATGAAATGGGAACTGGCTGCCATCAGTGGCCATCCAGTGGATTGTGGGAGCCTTTGGAGAAACAGAGGTGTTCCACAAAGCTCATGGGTGCATCTGAGACAAGCAGAAATTCACAGTRTMGGATTCTTCATTCACACTCAGTACKACCAGGGRATTGTAGCATAATCAATAATCAATCCCCCAGTGCTGGTCCTGCTCACAGCTCCTGCACTGAGCTTCCTCCCCTTGCTGAGGGCTCAGCCTGAAAGGGAATCAGATGCAGGTAAAGCAGAACTGCAGAAGTGAAATAAAAGCTACACACAGCCCTGGGAGGAGAAATTGCCCTTTCAAATGTCAACAGAATTGCTAAGGTTCCCTCCTACTGAGGAAACCCAAAGATTCAGAACCACACAGCCTTAATGAGATTCAAATGCTCTTGAATTTTTGTAATACAATGTATTTATTCTCCTGCTCAGTCGCCAAGGGCTGCCTCTTCCTTCCCTCCCTGCTCTGCCATCACAAACAGCTGAATGCTGGAAGCAAAGGGAGGAAACCAACCCAGAAACCTGCCCTGAGTTTRTACAAAATGGTTTTATAGCCAGAGAGATCCAAAGCCCAGCTTCAAAAGAGTCCTRGGGGAGCAATGCAGACGATCTGGATTTGCACAACTGCACTTTCAGTTAACCTCATTAATACAGAATTATCTTGGTGGAAACACTAGAGGCTGATACAGAAACCTATGGAATTTCAGAAAAGAAAATCCATTCTGTTTCCAGCTAAAGATTCTCTCCACAGAGGGCAGGGACAAATGTAGATGAAGCAGGACCAAAAAAAAGAAAAAAAAAAAAAGAGGAAACTTTCAACTATCCTACCTCAAAGGCAGGAACATGACTCACTTTTAATGTCAAAACTACTTCACTTTCTAAGCTTCTCCCACTTCTCCCAGTCTTCAGTTCTGCTCTTGCCCATCACCCAGCACACCTGGCTCTCTTACAAATTGCACCCATTTCTCTCCTCTCTGGCACAGCAGAATCACTGCAGACTCTTTACTGCACAAAACCAGGGTAATTCTCAGCTTCCAAATAAACTGCTATTATAGAAATAAATAATACACTTTGCTACATAAGCCYAATTTTCAAAATGTATTGCAACAGGAGACATCACATGATTGGTTTATTCCAAAATGCTCTCTTTATTCAACTCTCCTTAATTTTTTTTCCCATTGTTTTCATTTTATACTGATCCCGAAGCACAGACATGTGTCAGGCATAAAATGAGTGGACTCTTCCCTGCAGAACAAGAATTGCTTGAGTGAAGGTGAGCTGGTTACTTGTGCAACAGAGTCTTGAACCAGACAGGGCCAAGAGCCAACACTGAGACGTCCCCAAAAAAAGAGAAGATAATCAAAGCAACCTGTGGGTCACCCCCAGAGCAAGATAAGCCATGTATRACAACACCAGCTTGCTTAAGTTTGCTTGTGGGGAAATCAAAGCTCACAGGGAATCACAGGCTGCTCAAAAAGGAGCAGAGAAATCCCRTCTGAAACACTGTGCCCTTTGACCAGGTGTCCTTACACACCACTGTCCATTCAGGAGGTGAGGAGCAGACAGAAAGCTTAGTGGGAAATGGTTCAGCAAACAGAATGAATGGCCAGTGAGCCAAGCATGAGAGGCAGCAGGAAAGCCAACGTGAATTTGAGAAAGGCTCTTTTACTGCCACAGTGTCAAACCCAGGAAGAGCAGCTGCAATCTCTAATCCTTGGCCCAATTGCAAAGCAGCAACATCAGATTAGCCATAACAGTGACTTATATGGCCCTTATCACATGGCCCTTATCACCACACTCACCAACAGATTCAGTCCCATCAAACAGTTCAGTGCTGCCACATCCACAGAGAAACCCATGGTGAATAAAGGAGCTGGAGATTTGTTCATCATCACACGGAATTCAGCAGCAAAACAGAAACATAAGGGGAGCTCCCAGATTTCAGGCAGGTGCAGGTGACTCCCTCCCCTTCTGTGATTCCAGAGGAGAGGACAGAGGGGTGGCACAGGGAGCTCTGCACACCCCAAGGCTGGGGATTTCCCTGTGATTCCAGAGGAGAGGACAGAGGGATGGCACAGGGAGCTCTGCACACCCAAGACTGGGGATTTCCCCTGTGATTCCAGAGGAGAGGACAGAGGGATGGCACAGGGAGCTCTTGCACACCCCAGCGCTGGGGATTTCCCTGTGATTCCAGAGAGGACAGAGGGATGGCACAGGGAGCTCTGCCAACCCCAAGGCTGGGATTTCCCTGTGATCCAGAGGAGAGGACAGAGGGATGGCACAGGGAGCTCTGCCAACCCCAAGGCTGGGGATTTCCCTGTGATTCCAGAGGAGAGGACAGAGGATGGCACAGGGAGCTCTGCACTCCGCCAAGGCTGGGGATTTCCCTGTATCCAGAGGAGAGACAGAGGGATGGCACAGGGAGCTCTGCACATGCACACCCCCAAGGCGGGGATTTCCCTGTGTTCCAGAGGAGAGGACAGAGGGATGGCAACAGGGAGCCGCTCTGCACACCCCAAGGCTGGGGATTTTCCTGGTGATTCCAGAGGAAGGACAGAGGGATGGCACAGGGAGCTCTGCACACCCCCAAGCTGGGGATTTCCTAGTGATTCCAGAGGAGAGGACAGAGGGATGGCAACAGGGAGCTCTGCACACCCCAAGGCTGGGGATTTCCCTTGTGATTCGCAGAGGAGAGGACATGAGGGAATGGCACATGGGATTGCTCTGCACAACCCAAGGCTGGGGATTTCCCTGTGATTCCAGAGGAGAGGACAGAGGGATGGCACAGGGAGCTCCTGCAAACCCCAAGGCTGGGGATTTCCCTGTGATTCCAGAGGAGAGGAACAGAGGGATTGGCACAGGAGCTCTGCAAACCCAGAGGCTGGGGATTTCCCTGTGATTCCAGAGGAGAGGACAGAGGGATGGCCAACAGGGAGCCTCTGCAACCCCCAAGGCTGGGGATTTCCCTGTGATTCCAAGAGGAGAGGACAGAGGGATTGTTGCAACAGGGAGCCCTGCACAACCCAATGGCTGGGGATTTCCCTGTGGATTCCAAGAGGAAGAGGACAGAGGGATGGCACAGGGAGCTCTGGCACCGCCCAAGGCGGGAATTCCTCTGTGATTCCCGAGGGAGAGGACAGAGGGATTGGCACCCCAGCTCTCGCTGCTGGGTGTTCCCACAGGATGGTCAGCTGTTCAGTCAGAATGTTTCTTCTTAAGATTTAATCCAACTACATCTGTTTGTAGCTTTTGATCAGTTCTAAGTGGACAGAAATCCAAGGTGGAAAGCAACAACCCTGCTGTATTTTTAGGGCTCTGCRTGCTTATCAGTGGGTTTAGAATTTGAACTTCTGGCTTTCAAAGGAGAGGTRCCAGCTGAGAGGAGCTGAGGTCCCTTCCAAACCCAAACCATGCTGTGATTCTGTGATTTAATCTCTGGAGTTGTGCTCCAGAGCTGAGCTCCATGAACAGGCAGAAGTGACTGTGTGCTGCTCAATCCAGCCTTGAACAGGAATTTCTAAAGCTGCATCCAAAACTAAAGCCAAACTGCTTAACCTCTGGTTTTACTACCTGACCTTCAAAGCTGATAAAAGCATTCCCTGAAAAGGAATAAAGCCATTAGGGAGCCAGGAAATAAATGCTCTATCTCCATCTCAGGACTSTCATCCAAAAGCCTGCATTACATTTTTCCTCCCCCTTTGTGCCAGTTTGGCAATGTGATTAAGGGATGGTCTCACTGGCTCAAGTGTGGCCACAGCACAAAACAGCAGAGACCTGTCCTGCCTTCCAAAAGAAGAAAATCCATGRGTAAAATACATAAAGAAGATGACATTGACCTGAAGACTCAAAGAGAAACTTTGAGGAGATTTTGCCAGCGTAATTGTGTTGAAATAACAACGCCTGGATTTCTTTCATGCGTAAGGAGCAAGAAAATTCTCTCTCAGAGTGCTTGCATGGCAGCACCTTCTCACAAAAATACACAAGACACACACTGCTGTGAGTGACCTCAGGGCCAAATCCCACCTGCACATCCTCCCTGGAGAGGTGTCCTCACCCTCACTCCAGTCCAACATGAAACACAAAATGAGCAGACTTGGTTGGCTCTCATTAAGGTTTTGGAAACTTTGTCCCTCTCACCCAAGGACAGTTGGTTTCCCCCACACCTGGAAGCTCTTTGCAGCAAGAAGTGACTTGGAAAAAGCCTCAGCACAGGAGAATCCCACAGTGTGGGACCAGCAGGAACACAACTGCAGAAATGCTGCTTCCCCAGGAGGATCCTTCAAATCATGAAAAGYACTCCCCGCATTTCTAAAGGATATTAAAAAGGAAAAGCTCAGAAATAGAACTTTGTGAGTAATTGGTTTGGGGGTTGCTGGTCAGACTAAACCACTAACAGAGGTAAAATTATTACTGTCAACATAAAATGGTTTTGGAGGTTGCTATTTACCAGAAGGCAGGAAAAAATGTTACTGGATGAAATGATTTTTTTTTCATAAATTGAAAGGCTCTGTTTCATTTTGAGGTTGTTCAGCTCTTTCTTAAATTAAAATTTGACATATTAATTTCTTTGGCTGCCTCAAAGTTTTACTCTTCACTGAACACATCATTTTGCCAAGAATTTCAGCCAAACTCAGCTCCTAATAATCCAGAGCTATAAACACCACAACAATGGAGTTTTTTCCATTAGTGGAAAGAGGGAGCCATACAGCATTTCATGGAAATAGGACTGGAGGCAAGAGCAGAACTGTGTCTAGAACTGCTGCTACAGAAAGGATTTTGAGGAGATAAAAGYATGACACTAAAACATTACCCCTGAAAAGGAGCAAGAAAGAGTTTTTAATCCACTATAGACACTGAAGGTTTAGATTGCACCTAAAAATCAGCCTCTATCACAAGAATGGGACATTTTATAATGCTCAGAGGAAAAACCTCTCTCCTGATGCTCTCTGTACTTCCATCATACATCATTTATCTATTCAAATGGCCCACCCATCTCTCATTATATTCATGAAAATCGTACAGCAGAGAGAGTTCAGACTTTTTTCACATTTTCTGTTCTCATTTATAACTCCAGCCTCCTTTTTTTTTTTTTGCTTCTGTAGTAGACCATGAACTGTCCAAGCAGTGCTATTGCAAAATGATAAATACTTGAAGCTGGCATTATGTATCAGCCTTTGTTACAAACACAGGAGCTCTCTGTGACTGTGCAATCCAGGGCTTGCAAGCGAGCAGGCACAGCCATTTGTTCAGTTTGAAGATGTTAATAGAATATTCATACCTCATATCTTTTATGTTGATGGAGTATGAGCTAATCAAATTTTCATATTATCTGTGCTCTATGAAACAAAACTAGTCTTTAGACACATTAATTTCTAGCTGAGACTTTGCCACTCTGAAAACATCAGATTCTCAGGCCAAACYCTTTGGTTGCCAGGATGGTGCCATGAAATGAAGTTCTGATTGTGTTTTCAGCCAGGTTAGAAATTGTGCATATACATTATACAGTTTATGAAGCTTTTCTGCTGCATCCAGAAGTTACACACGATCCTGCTCTGTCCTTCTAAAAGGCAGCATCTCTCTCATCTTAGTGTTTACACCCCTTGCAGATGGGATTTCTGCTTTGATGATTGAATTATTTTTGTTTATATTTTGATGACTTGACTAATCACAGACTGACTGTTGTAGGCTGAATGTTGGCAAAATTCAGCTCAAAATTTTCTTTTGCTGGCCCATAATTAGAAGCACTGGTGGTAACTTGCAGGTTGGTCTCTGCCACATCTGTCATTTCTGCTGGGAATTTCCACTTGCTCCTGTACTGTGGGGTTTTGCAATGACATTTCAGAGCATATTTCTACTTTAAAAAATTTTCAGAGCTTTTCAAATGACTTCTGGGCAAAGTGAGAATTAGTTCTAGGCAGAGGAGCAGTACTGACCATTTGGGGCATGGTACAAAATCCTATTGCTCACAGAAGGAAAGCAATTTATTCAATGAATGAGAAAAAGGCCTGACTTTTCTATCTGCATCATCCTGGTAAAGATGCAGAAGCAGGTTTGAGTTCTGACCTTACAGAGCCCTTTACTCTTGTTTCAGTAGTAATTTTGCAAGATGTACAACTCCTACTCTTTGAGCACCTTTAGTTGAGCTCACAAATCACACCCAGACCTACCCAGATTTTTAAAGGTATTGCAACAGTTAAACACCCAATAATGATACTGAACAAAGACCCAGTTCTAAGAAGATATGGGCACTCATTCTGTTTGGATACCTTATAAGCTCTCTTCAGGCACCTCAAAGGTGACCTGCTGAAAAACTGATCCATGGTCAGTTAATTAAAAGAGCCTGCACCTATCAACCCTCCACAGAGAATGACAGATGGAACTAAGTGCACTGTCCAGGGTAAGAACAGGAAAAATGGTTTAAATAATGGAAAAATAAATGTTATACATACACATACATACATATACATACATACATATATATATATATAGTGAAATAATTTATGACCCTAAAAGACTTGGCAAAAMTATCTACAAACTGCAACGTGGGGAAAAGTCAGAGATGAGGGAAAGCRGCTCTGGTTCTGGATTCCCTTTAGCACGTCTGATTTACAAAGCAGATAGATGGGCCTGAAGCACCCTCTGGGAGCTGCTCTGGGTGTGCTCTGCAGTTTCTCCCACCTCAGTGCTCAGGGAGGGCCCTGGGTACCTCTGGCCCTGAGAGGTCATGCTAAAATACACACATGTCCTCCCTTACTGTGCTACTCACACCGTGGGTTTTTAAGGATGCTTTTAGCCCTTGGGAAGAGAAGCAGGAAGGGGCCAACAATGGGATTTGATGTGGCTCCCCCTGTGAGTGACAGAGTCATTTGTCTTTTGTTCCTATGAAAATCACTGCACAGAGGAACCAAGCCTGGGCGGCCAATTAAGATGTCAATAAAAGTAAATACACTTAAAGAGGTCATGGCCATGCATTATGCAATGAGAAAACAACAAAAGGTTTATATTTGTATCATGCTAATTAAATTGACATGGTTATTGCAAATCATTTTGTTTCACCTGGAGCTGTAATTAAGTGACACCACTTAATGAGAAGGAGCCAGTGCTGACTGAACATGCCTCTGTGCTGAGGCTGCCCTGACAATGAAGGATGTTTCTGTTTACATCTCCCATCATTTCCCATTCCCAAATGCCAATGTCTTTCCAGTGAGGTAAACACCGTTTTTAAAAATAAACAATCATTTGTAATTTTGGGCAGCCTTTAACCCAGCTTTTCTGCATGAGAACAAAAATAAATAATGTAAGCACTCTACAGTATTATTTCCCCTAAAGACAGATTTTTAYAAGTAAAACATTGAAGTAATCAACACAAAAATTGAAGTTTTAATTGTCATTCCAGCAGGATTTATTTAATCTGGATCTACTGGGTTAAATTCAGTTCTCTTTCCTGGTGATTTTAGCAGGATTATTCTACATTTAGAGCAGATTTGTACATGGGTTTGGCTGCAGAACTTCTACAAGAAATTGGGATAATGAGAAACTCCAAACTATTTGTGTGAGGAGCTTATATAATTTAGAGAGAGGAGACAGGGAGGTACTGACACAGCTCGGTGTCACTTTTTATTTGAGCTGCAGCTGCTCACCTGAGCTCAGAGCACACCCTGAGCTCATGGGAGTGGGAACCCATAAATTCAGAGGGGTTTGGGAAAGCTGCAAAAGGCAGCCTCAGAGACAGCAGAACTGWGACTGGAGCTAAGCAGCAGCCATGAGATTGGTCAGCAGGAAAATTATGTAAGAAGTAGAAAAGCAAGGACAAACAGAACAATGTCTGTGTATTAACGCTTGTCTAGAATAACTCTGTAAGCTGCAGAAAAGTTTATCAAGCAAGATATTAGGAAGTTTTAAGCTTAATAATGGAGCTCTGTGCATTGTGTTTGAAGGCTCACAAGCAGGTATTGTATTTGAAATAAGCAAGCATTGTTTAACCAAAGGTACCTGTGCTTATAGTGYTTGGATGGAACTKCTGTCAATGTGCTTTTGCTTTGTGTGATTGGTSAAAAAACTGATAAAGTGAGTTGTGACATTGAGTTCTGTGTCTGCTGCCTGGGATGTGAGCTGCTGGCATCTTCCCATTGTCATCACCATGGAATGAGACTGATGCTGGAAAATKKAACAGCTCAAGGCACYTTCCCAGCAGTCCTGTCCTGTRTGTGYTTTGTYCAGAGACCCCGGCKGGRGATAACGYGGAGGGGCTGCAGCAGCTCCTGCTGGTCCCTCCTTGTCGGAGACATCTTTTGTGAAAAATCCTCTTTTAGGGTTTTTCCTGCTGAAGCTGAGAAGTTCAGCAACCAGACATAAACAATAGGTTATCTGCTGCTGTGGAATGCAACAGGTCCGTCTGGATTGGCCCAGCTTGGATGTTTATGGTTAATGGCCAATCCGGAGAGGGAACTCTCTCAGACAGAGTCGGAGAGTTGCCTTGTTATCATTCTTTACTTTTCTATTCTTAGCTTAGCAAGCTTCTGAAAAGCTCTCCTGCTTTTTCTTTGTAGTATAGTATAATGTAATATATATATCATAAAATAATAAATCAAGCCTTCTGATCATAGAGTCAGATCTACATCTCTTCCTTCATCCTGAAACCCCTTGTGACAGCCGTCACACCTCCTGGCACCTGGGAGTGGCACCTGGGACACAGGAGTGGCACCTGGGATACAGGAGTGGCACCTGGGACTGGCACCTGGGATATGGGAGTGGCACCTGGGACTGGCACCTGGGACATGGGAGTGGCACCTGGGATATGGGAGTGGCACCTGGGAGTGGCACCTGGGACCTGGGAGGGATGGCAGGGACACAAGGCAGGAACCAGCCTTCACAGGACGGTGCTGGCAGCAGCCACAGCAGCCATATGTCCTTAATCTGCACAGCCCAACTTGGCAGAGCTCTGTTACTCTGGTTCGTTTAGCGGGCTCTGCAGATCCCATAAATATTTTCCTTCCCAAACAGGCTCCCCACATTAATTATGATGGGATTGCTTTGCTAGGCACACGGGAGCACTGCCAGCATCCCAGAATTTGGCATCTCGGTGCTTGATGCTGAGAACAACTCAAATATGAGATGGAACTTTAATGCCTGCTGGATCTTTCAAGTGCACCATCAAATCCTGATCTCCAATTTATTCTTTTTTTTTTTTTAATGCTTTCAAACTTGAAAGTGAATTCAGTGCTTTCAGAAGAGCAGGATAAATAGAAATGCTCTGAGCCAGGAACACTGTTGGCAGGGTCTGTGAAAACTCTTTCACCCATTTCTGTGAGYAAGATACTATTTTTATCCTGGGCTGTCCTTAAAAAAGATCATCCTTCAGGTTTACTGTGTAACACACTCAGAACAAGACTGGGAAGGGAGTCTGACAGATTTTAAATTATTATGGAGATTGTATTTCCCAAGCAAAATCTAGGTACATCTGGAGAGAAGTCAGACTGCTAGAAAAGGCTCATTAGAATATTTCACCCTCTTTATCATCACTCCTAGAGGTAGCTCAGAATCTCTTAATATCCCTGTGTTAGCAGGAATGATTATTCTTAAAGCCATCCTCAGCTCTAAGGCCAAAACCCAACACTGACAACACGAAATTTTATGATTGCTCTGACATCAAGATGCATCTGAAGTGAATGAAGATGAGACCCAAGTGTAAGCAACCCAAAGAGTGGATTCACTCCTAGGAGGAAAACTGATTCTATTATTCAGTGTAATAAAAATCTCTAGCACAGAAATACCTGAGCCATTTGGGACTCYGAGCTCAGGAGACTCCAAGGTTTTAGAACCAAAGTCCAGCATCCACCAAGTTCCAAACAGAAAACCAGGTCTGCACACAAAGATTGCCTCTGTGGCAGATGAATCTTTCAGCTTGAGTTTAGCTGGGAAGAAATATTTAAAGAACATATTCCTTCTGGGTAAAGAAGCCCAGCAGTGGCAGAGATTTTTATCTCAATGTGTGTAAAACACAATCTGTGCATATTTACTGCCTTATCAGTCACCCAAAATCACAGATATAGCCCTGTAAAAAGAACAGAATTYGACTTCAGGAGACACAGCACAGCCCCACACCTGGTTTGACTAAGAGTCATTTGATAACTGACTCCCAATGAGGAGTCAGAAGGGGGATTCAGGCAGCTCAATACCTGGGGCAGGGCAGAGCTGGGCTGGGCAGAGCAGGACAGCCAGTGTCCTGAGGGCTGCCCTGGCACCTCCTGCTCAGAATTCTGCAGCCATCCATCCTCAGGGCAGATGCCTGCTCTCTGCAAACCCCTCAGCAAACTGGCCCACAGCCAAATCCCCTGCTCCTCCTCTCCCTCCCTGGTTTTTGGGCTGCAGAGAGAAAGGAAACAAAGCCAAACAAAGCCTGGCAATTGTCCCCGTGWTTGTCACTGCTGTCTCTTGTTTCAGCTGTTAGAAGTGTTGCAATGTGCATGAAAAGGCAACAGCAGCACCTGCATGGAGGGGAAGGCAAAAGCCTTGACCCATAAACCCTAATCCCAGCCTAGAGCTAGTCCCAGGTGCTGGGCAGCACGCTGGGAGCAGCAGGGACAGTGGAAGGTGTCCCTGCACTAATCCCAGCCCAGAGCTAGTCCCAGGAGGTGTCCCTGCCCTAATCCCAGCCCAGAGCTAGTCCAGGTGCTGGGCAGCACGCTGAGAGCAGCAGGGACAGTGGAAGGTGTCCCTGCACTAATCCCAGCCCAGAGCTAGTCCCAGGAGGTGGTCGCCTGCACTAATCCCAGCCCAGAGCTGTAGTCCAGGTGCTGGGCAGCACAGAGCAGCAGGGACAGTGGAAGGTGTCCCTGCACTAATCCCAGCCAGAGCTAGTCCCAGGTGCTGGCAGCATGGCGGAGCAGCGACAGGGACAGTGAAGGTGTCCCTGCACTAATCCCAGCCCAGAGCTAGTCCCAGGTTGCTGGGCAGCATGCTGGGACGCAGCAGGGACAGTGGAGGTGTCCCTGCACTAAATCCCAGCCCAGAGCTAGTCCAGGTGCTGGGCAGTCACACGCCTGAGAGCAGCAGGGACAGTGGAAGGTAGCTCTCCAGTCCCTTCCAGAAGCCTGGACTCTGTGACCCAGAGGGACCTGTCTGAAGAACAGGAACCAGACCTGAGCCCCCACACCAGGAGTCTGGCCCTGCTATACCCCCTGACACACCCATCTGTGTGTCTGCACACAAACACTCCTTTCAGCAAGCACAGGGTAACAGGACAGACCCCTGCAGCTGGGGCCCACCTCCTGCACCAAGGCTCTGACYGGTTTCCATCAATCCTGCTGGCTGCAAGCCCTTGGGGACAGTCCCCATGGGTGCTTTAAATGCACTTACCTTGATTAGGTCTCGCTGGATTGTTTGCTTTGCAGCCCCCCTGTGTTAGTGGAATACAAGCCTGGCCASCTCTCAGGAGCTCCTCTATTGATCCCCACTCCCATCCTGAAGCTGGTGAAGCTCCCACTGACATCAATGAGAGCTCTCTGCCTGGCTGGGAGATGAGTGTGCCATATGTTTATTTAAAAATAAACAAAGTGAACTGAATCAAAGAGAGTGGTAGGGGATTGGAAACACCATTTGGGGAAAAAAAGAAAATGAAAAACTGCTTCGTTCCAGCCCAGGGAAGGCTCTGGGACCACAAGGGTTCAGTGATTAGGGGCTGATTTGACTTCACCCTATTCCTGCTTCAAATTTCAGCTCTGCTAATGGATATTTTTTGGAAAGCATAGCCAGAGAGGATTCCTGAGTTATGGCTACCCACATGTTTTCTGTAAGAGCCAACCAGTTTTAATAACCACTTTCAATAACTACAAACCTGGGGTTGTTTCAGGCACCCCACAGAAAGGTTTTACAGTACAGGCCATCACCAGTGTCCCACTCCTGCTCACCTTGGCTCAGACACCAGAACCCCTGACAAAGATTTCTTTCCATCCCCTTGTCCTCCCTTCTCTTTCTAAAAAAGCAGTAACYACATTTTTTTATTACCAAGCCCCTTTAAAGCTTCAAATACAGCCAACAGAGGAAAACAACAACAAAAAAACCAAAATAACTACAAAAGGCAGGGATTAGAAGTCCCACAGCTGAAAGTAATAGAGACCATATTTATGTAAGTATGTGTAGTTAAGTGTTTCAGGTTTAGGATAAGACACCCTTTGCCAAAAATGTGGCAGCTATATTTGCTACTCTCTATGGGAAATGTTATAAAGAATCAAAAGCAAACAAATTTMCCTTTCAAATAAACTTGACCCGTATGTTTCAGGCATGTGTTTCCCTTTGAATCCCTGTCCCCCTTTGATGGTGTCACATACTTTCCCCTCTTTGAGAGCAAATAGTTTGTTGTTACAGCAATTCTTTCCCACAACTCTACCCTGAGAGCCCCCCTGGTTTCCAAACCTTGAGAGTCCTCCTTCCTTGGGCACAGCTTCTCCAGGGATGCCCCAACCTGTGCAATGGCACAGGCAAACTCTGGCTCCTGCCCTGCCATCCCTGCAGCTGGGCAAAAACAACCCATGGCCAGATAGCTCAGGGCAGAGGAAACCAGGCTTCACTGGGGAGCTGCTGTGATCTCCTGCCCTTTTATCTTCTCCATTCTTGCACTCATTGATGCCCTTTTTACCCCCAAGCAAGTTGTGTGGAATTAGCTCTCGCCTTCCTCCTCTAGCTCAGAGGAGAATTGTTTGGGATAGCTGAAAAAAAACCTTGTTTCACTGCAGCCTACCCAACTTTTCCAACGTTCCTGTTAGTTTAGAAATGAACACCACCCAACCTAACACGCTGGGCAGCAGGTTGTCAAAAGCACCACACTGGACTGGTCAGCAGGACTGAATATAAAGGTAAGAGAATATAAATAACTCCAGCTAATCTCTGGATACTGTTCTTCTGGATAGCACACATGGAAGGAAACAATCCTAGCCAGTCTGCTCTGCAGGGTGAAACAGACAGACAGCTCTCATGAGAATCTCACCTTGCAAAAATAAATGAYGGAGGACCTCTCAAATCAGTTCCARGTGCCATCTAAAAGCTAAACCTATTTAATTTCTTGTACAGGCCACAGGCTGCCAGAGAAACCTGATTGATTGCTCATCTTCTCACTTCATCCATCCATCCATCCATCCATCCATCCATCCATCCATCCATCCATCCATCCCATCCATCCCATCCAATCCATTCATCCATCCCATCCCATCCCATCCCATCCCATCCCATCCCATCCCATCCCATCCCATCCCATCCCATCCCATCCCATCCATCCATGGGAAATAAATGTCTCTCTCATTCAGCCACTGCACAGGGACTCAGAATCAGCTCTGAGCTTTGGGAATGCAATCCCAAGGAAAGGCTGGGGATGGGAACACCACCAGCAGCCCTGGAAAAAGGGAGCACTGCCTTTTGTTAGCTCTGCTKCATCTGCCCTCTGCTTGTAGCACCTTCCCCGAGGCTCAGCACTTGTCAAAGCATTTCCTACTTGATACAACATATGAAATAATGTAATTTAATTTGTATATTTCATCTCTATTATATTCATATTGTACACAGAAATACCTTAACAGCAGGCTCGCTGCCCAGTGAGAGACTCTTGGTCTCTAACAAATTTTCACTCAATKAGCAAAAACCCCCAGAAAACACCAGGAAAAGCTCCCTGATAAATGTGCCTGTTCACAGGGCTTTCACTAGCTGAGTTCAGAATGACAAATGAAAGCTTCAGATCCATTTTTTGTTTTCAATAAAAATCTTGTTTAACAGTGTCATGAATATTCATGCTGTTGGCACAGCTCCAGATTAAGCAAGAAGAGCCAACTCAAACAAGAAAACAACAGTCCACTTGGCTCTGCAGAAGGATGCACTGGATTTTGGACACTAAACCACACACTTAGGGAAAGGTATAAATCTCAAGTTCTAGTTCAACCAACTTACTCACTTACATAAATGTACCTGTATCAGAACAAAAAACTTAATTGAAATGAAAATTGGGAAAAAAAAGAAGTCTGACTATTAAGCACAACCAGCTTTACCCACCAGGTCAGCACCACTCATTTGGAATCTTACAAGAAACTTTTCTCTGAGGGTGCTTTAYGCRTTACAACCACACTAGGAAGATGTTAAAAAGCATAAATGGCCAGATTTTAAGACTTTCCTATGAAAATCAATCCAGATTCCAATTTTCTCCAAAATACCCATCTGAAATGAATTCCCACTCATGGCTCTTTCTGCTCTGAATAACGAAGCTCTAATATAACACAGAGAATAGCTGATCTTCCTTTTTTTTTTTTATTTTTCAGCCACTAAGAACATGCTCAGATTGAGTTAAACTCATTTTGTTTTTCTTATTTTTCTATCCTTTTTGTGTTTCTGGAAAAGACAAATTAAAGGTAAAACCAGTTATCCACTAAACAAACACTTAAGTATGCTTCAGACTGGCAATTGTGAATTTCAATAGAACTGACTGATTTTCTTACATTTGGAAAGACTCAATTACCACAACCCTTGTGTCCTTTTCCCCTTTTCTTTCATGTTGCTGAATCAGTTGAGAATTTGGTGAAAAGGCAAATTACAGATCAAATCTAACCAGTCCAGGAGGCCCATTAAGCAGTATTTAAATAATTATCAAAGCAACATTCCTTATCCTTTTAGATGTTTTTTGAGCAGWGGAGGACACGTGGATGTTTCACCTGCTTTTGCCATGAGGCTGTTAAATTTCCTCCCTGAACAGGCAGGACTTAGATAAGAACACAAGCAGGAATGAGCAGCAGCGGGTACAGATATAATTACACACACAACAGGACAATCACTGCCTCTGAACAAGCACAGCTCCCCAGAACAAGGAGTTCTCAACCATTTCCCATTGCAGGAATTGCTCTTGCATCCAGCTGAGATCTGGCCATGACTCACCCTCATTTAGGGAGATGAGAAAGAGGCAGTTATGGGATGAGAAAAGAGAGTGGCTCTTACCGTAACACATCTCCTGCACCGTGCAGGACACCCCAAAATGACACCCCAAAATGACACCCAAAACGACACCCCCAAAACGACACCCCCAAAATGAATCCCCAAAACTGACATCCCCCAAAAGACACACGCCGCAAAATGACACACCAAAATGACGCTCCAAAACGACGCCCCAAAACGACACCCCAAAAACGACACCCCCAAAACGACCCCCAAAGTGACACCCCAAAACGACACCCCAAAATGAACCCCAAAATGACACCTCCAAAACGACGCCCCAAAACGCCCCAAAACGACACCCCAAAACGAACCCCAAAAGTGACACCCCCAAAATTACACCCCCAAAACGACACCCCCCAAAATGACACCCCAAAACGACACCCCAAAACGACACCCCCCAAAATGACACCCCAAAACGACACCTCCTGCCCTGCTTTACTGCTGGAAGCAGGAGTGCCCCCAAAGCAGAATCAGTTCTATTCAAACCACAGCAAACTGTGGGGCCAAAATAACCCTGCAGAGGCACAAAAGCATCACCCTGCCAACCAGGGGAGAGCTCAGACCCCTTCCAGCAATTCTCACTGCAGGTGAGGCAGTTCAGCAAGCACAGTCCTGATTTCGGGAGTGATTTCATTTCCTCCTGGGAAACCCCTGAAGAGTTAATAGAGATGAACCTAAGAGGGTGTGAAGATGTTTAATGCGGTTCCATCTAAAATCATGCAGAATGTAACACAGAACATGCAGCCTCTTCTTGTAGATAATTATAATATTTTTTTAATTATTTCTTGTAGATAATTATCATATTTTTTAATTATTTCTTTTAAATTTGTTTTTTACTCTGAGATGAAAAGATAATTGCCACACTTATCAGATAATTGTGACAGGGAGCAGGGAAAACCCTAGGAAACACTTGCAGGAAGACTTTCTCCTGGACAATATTTCCCCTCAGGAAGAGCCAGACCTCAGAGCTGTCCCTGGCAGGGGTGTGGGGACTCAAAGCAAGCTGCCCATGCTGGCAGGCACTGGGAACACTTTATTCTGCATCACTCCCAGGGGATGTGAGGAACAGCAGTCCGGAGCAAACTGGGGAGCAGAACCTCATGGAGGGGACTTAGGCTACTGCAGTTTTGTAGAGCTTTTCATGAGTCTCTTATACACATCTAGCGGAGCAAACTGGGGAGCAGAACCTCATGGAGGGGACTTAGGCTACTGCAGTTTTGTAGAGCTTTTCATGAGACACTTGGGGGTTTTAAGGCAACAAAACAGAAGTACTGACAGAGGGAAAGAACCTCTACTCCCTTCATTAGTGCTCACAGAAAGGTTGGGAGGGATTTTGAACGACTGCCAGAAGTTCATGGGATCAATTCCACTTCAAAATGGAGCTGTTTAAGAGCAAAACCAAAGTTCACATGCTGCATCTGCTGTTAGAGCCCATTCCCCCACAGCACGTCCCAACACCCAGCCAGGGACTGTTTCCACCCTGAAGTGTCTGAAATCTAATTAACCATGGGCAGGAATAAAAGCAGAGCTGAAGTAGCTGACATAAAATCCTGCGTGTGCTGGAAGGTGACACCAGTTACACACCAGGGCAGGAGCCCTGCAGGTTGCTGCTCTCCATCCAGCACAATCATGACATATTTGCACAGCCCTGGCATCCATTAGGTGTGCACAGTGAATAAAAAGGACACGTTGTGATGGGGTTTATGTCAATGTTTTCTTTGAGTAAGAAATAAAGCAGCAGTTACCATAGCAATGGACAGAGAGCCCATCAGCCCTTGCTATGAAAATTAAAGAATGCAGGCTGGAGATGACAGCACAGCCCCACTTCAGTAACACAAAGAGGGATGAGGCATATTAATTTCTGCACAACTATTCAAGATTTCTTTAAAGATCTTTCAGGAGATATTAACATTAACCAGCTGTCACTATCTACAACCAGCTGATAAAATCTTCATTCAGCTCTCTCAATATTTCTGCCCAGTACAAATTACAGTAGCATTGTCTCAGAGAGATAAGAGAAAAATTCTTCAGCAGTACCCTTGAGTCTGGAGCAGGGAGGTTACACATCATCCTCACATCATCCTCACGGGCTGTGCCCAGGCTGGATTGGCACCTGCAGTATCCTGGCTGAACAGGGCTCTGAACAGGGGGGTTTGGGATAATGACAGGTACCAGGAAAGGCTCTGGGGAGGTTCCTGTGCTTTAGGGCACTGACAGGCACCAGGAAAGGCTCTGGGGAGTTCCTGGGAATTCCTGTGGTTTAGGGCATTGACAGACATCAGGAAAGGCACTGGGGGTTCCTGTGCTTTAGGGCACTGACAGGCACCAGGAAAGGCTCTGGGGAGTTCCTGGGAATTCCTGGGCTTCAGGGCACTGACAGGCACCAGGAAAGGCTCTGGAGAGGTTCCTGTGCTTTAGGGCACTGACAGGCACCAGGAAAGGCTCTGGAGAGGTTCCTGTGCTTTAGGGCACTGACAGGCACCAGGAAAGGCTCTGGGGAAGCTACTGGGGGTTCCTGTGCCTTTAGTGGCACGACAGGCACCAGGAAAGGCTCTGGGAGGTTCCTGGGGGGACAGGGCACCAGGGTCAGCCCTGAGGGACCCGAGCCCCAAGGTGCTGGGGATACCCATCCAGAGGTTCCTTCCACCTGGAATCACCCCTCTCGTGGATCCTGAGCACAGCAGGACCCTCCCACAAACCAAATCCTGTCCCAAGGACCCAAAGCCAGCTCCCTGAACACCACTGGGATGCCACCTGCAGGGCTGTGACACTTCTGTCCCCACGGCTAGCTTGTGACATGCTGCCTGCTCTTTCCTGGGTTTGCCCTGAGCCTCTGCTCAGGCCAGCTCTGTTCTATCCACAAATGAACCACAGCTTTTAAACCAGCCTTTTATCATCTRCTGTCTCACAAACCAGTATTACAAGGGTACATTGTCCACAGTCATCATCACACAACCAGCAGTGACCAAGTGCARACCAAAAAAATGGTTTTGTCATTCCTTTTTACTGGAAAACTGGCATCAGGCTGCTATAGAAGGGAAAATCAGAGGCTGCTGCTAATGTGGCCTGTCATGGATGTCTGGAATCCAGAGGAATAAAAAGTAGCCTAAAGCCTGTGAATATCCTCATTACTTTCCACAGGACTAAATTTGGGCCCATTCCTAAGTGACAGGCTCCTGCTGAGGGCTGGTGCTTCCTTTCCACAGGAAGAATTCTCAATGCAATCAGAGCTTTTTCTAAGCTAGACATAACCTCAAGCAGAAAAATATTTTTGTTGCTACTGGTGGCATCCGTAGGACCTGCAGAGAGCAGGCACAGCGAGTGACTCAGTGACTCCAGCAATTACCATCACAGCACCTCGTTTCTTAAAAGCTGCAGTCAAGCTCACAGCCCTGAGTAAGCAGCCATGCAACCCCTYGGAAAATTCAGTTGCCTCAAAATAGGATCCACAGATGTCCAGTATGCCAAATAAGGAGCCCCTGGGGCTGGTCAGTAACATTTTTGTCTGTGAMCACCTGTAGGGCTGAACCTCTTCCCCAGCACTCCTGGGGTGAAGGGAAGATGAAGCATGACTTTATGGGCTGGTCTGTCAGACACTCTGTTATCTGCAAAACCAAGCTGTGATTCGTGAGCCACAACTATTTATGTGTCCTGGTTAACAACTAATCAGGGAGGTTGAGGAAGCAAGCTCTGCATTTTGGAAAGTGCCACATATTCCCCTTAATGAGCCTGTCTGTCTTGTACAAAGAGCTCGCTCTGGTGGCACTTTGGAAATGAAGGGTTACATCTGAGAGCCAGAGCTTGGATGAAAAAGAGATTCTTTTAAGCAGCCTGACAGCTGAAAATGCAGAGGGCTATGTCTGWAGTGCTTCCCCCCATTCTTCTTTCCTCCCAACATCCAGGCTGTTTCTCAAGCCCTCCTCTCTCCAGCCTTGCTGATCTCAGCAGCAATATGAAAACCTAACACGGTGTCACTGGAGATGATTAGGCTGTTAGTGTAAATTAACCCCCTGGCAGCTTTGCTAATACACACACTTTGTAACACACCAGGAACCAGGCAAACAAACAAAAAAAAATTGCTGAATTTCCTTTTAACCCAGTCTCATCTCAACTATGAATTAATCAGCTCTTCTGGATGCTCAAAGTCTGTAGAAATGCAATTTGCTTTTCKYGAGAATACTAAACACAACAACACATGGCTGCCTCAAGAGACAGCACACTGGGCAGGGTGGGATTTTTAGGAAACACACCCAAGGGGGTCCCAAAGGAAATGGTGGCAAAACTTGGAGTCAAACATTCCATAATTTATAGGGAAACTCAGCATTCTGTAGAAATTAACTCAAGTGCAGAGCAGCTCTTCCCAAGCTCCTGGTGCCTTTTGTAGGAGTTTTAACTGTGAAGTGCCACAAGAACGTATCAACAATGCGATTTCTTTGTGCCTGTGCTGTCATGAGTGAGGAGCAGCATTCTGCCAGAACAGAAGCTTCAATCAATCTGACACTTCCTGTCTTAAATAACGAGTCCCACAAGCACCAATAAAACAACAAACCCATCAGATTTCACAGTTCTGCTGGCACTCTTGGATTACTCCCCATTCATGCTTGCACCCCAAATCCTCCTCCCTGCAAGCTCTGAGCTGGGGCTGCTGTGTCCCCCCAGTATGACTCCAGCAATCACTCCTGCTTCCGCAGCCTCAACAGATGCACGAAGGCTTCAAAGCCTCGTTTTTTTCTCAGGGATGCTCATTTCCATTCAGACCCAGAGGCTCACACAGTTCCCTGCTTCCAGRGGCCCTGGAGCCCAACAGCRTGTCAGATAATCACACCGAGGATTCCCGGGGGATCCCCCAACGCAGCAGATCACAGCCMTGCTCCAGACAGCCGCAAAACATCCTCTTGAGTCGATGGAACTCCCAGCACAGTGGGATTTCCCTCCTCTCTGCCGGCTCGGGAGGATTGGGGTTTACGCCTTGTGATCTCCTAACGAGCCACCATTGTCACTAATTAGGCAGGGAACCAAGCATTTAATTAACGCTTGTAACTCGAGTCACACAAGTGGCMAACAGTCTAAACAGGAATTAGCAGCGGTGCCTTGTCCCACGGCAGGCAGCCCTGCAGGGCTCCCAGAGCTGGGCACAGGGCTGCAGGCTCTGCACAGCCCAGCAGCGCCCGGGGCACCAGCGGTGGCACAGCTGGAGGGATGGCAAGGGCAGCATGGCACACCGGGGGGTTTATCAGCACACCTCAGTGTGAATTCCTGCAGCCCAACGCCTTCTGCCAGCTGGGAAGGCAGCCCTGGCTGCAGCACCAGGAGCGGGGCAGCACCCGGAGCCCCAGGAGAACTCTGATTTCCTGCTCTCCCATTCACGGCCAATCCCGACAGCAGCCCCCATCCATTTCCTCCACTTCTCCAATCAACACATTAGGAAAAGTTTTCCAACACACTAGCCTGAAGTGCAAAAGTCCAAATCCATTTTATATTGTGTGTGTGTGTGCATATATATACACACATGCAATATATGTGTGTGTATATATATTCACACACGCAATATATGTGTGTATATATATATTCACACACAATATAGGTATATGTATAGATATATACCTATATACACACTATGTTTATATTTGTATTTATTTATATATAGTTATGTACATTTATGTACAGTTCTATATCTTTATGTATATATATGTATAGCTATATATACATAAATATATATATACACTATTATATATACTAACTATATATATACTATAACTATACATAACTATTTATATATAAATATATATATTTATATATAAATGTCTATATATAGTTCAGGTTTGTTTACAGTTCCATGGAGATAGGCTGAGACCCGGCTCAGAGAATATATTTATAAATATACATATATTCACTATATACATTTATATATAGTATATTTATATATATATACAACGTTTATATATGTATGTATTTATATATAGTTGTATGTGTTTATATATAGTAATATATAGTGTATATGTATTTATACATAGTAGTGTATATATACATTTATATATAAATATTGATGTGTAGTTCAGGTTTGTTTACAGTTCCATGGAGACAGCCCTGTTGCCAGCTCCAAGAGCCCACAGCCCCACACTTTGGGGACACCTGCTTCCACATTCTGCAAGTGCTGCCCCGCCAGTTTCGTTAARTCCTGCACTCTGTGTGACAGAATTCACTGTACAGGAGCTGACCGAGATGTTCAGGTGACGTTCTCAGAAGGGAGGCTCTAACCTGAGCTCTCCATGGATCCCAGCAGCACTGAGCTTCCCTGCCCAGCTCCTGATCTCAGCAGGGCCTGGGCTCTCCTCCTGGCTGCAGAGCTGTGCTTCACCAACCTGGTCAATCAGCAAATGGTTTCCAAAGCATGGAACACAGAATCAGCCTTCCAACAATAAATCCATAGGTTATTCTCAGAGGTAATGAGTACATTTCGTTGGAGAATTGTTCAAAGGGTTTCTCAGGCACCACAGTTTTTCAGAGGCATTTAAAGAGTCYGGGGGAGAGTGCCTGTTTCCTCTTTTCTAGGTAYCTTCAATTTCAAGTTTATAATTAGTTCTTTTAAAAACTRTATTAAACCAGACTGCTGCTGCCCCTGTGAGCCCTTTCCTGCTTCCCTTGCTCTGGTGAGAAGCACCTTTCTCAGATGTTTAAAGGACATCCTCCTCCCCAGCTTAGCAGTTCTGASAACGAGTCATTAGTTCGGAGGACCCAGCTGCCTCTGGTGTGACACCAATGTCCCTGAAAAGTGCCTGCTAAGGGCTAATGAAATTAAACTGGAGCGCATGCCACTCTCTCAAAATAGCATTAACACGTTCCCTTCTTTGAAGAAGTATTTTTTACATCACAAATGCTTTTTAAAGCTACACTGGGAAATATTCCCCCTTTAGTGTGTCACTTCTCTAGTAAATGGTAATTAGGAGTGCTCCAGCAGACTGCCCCCATTGCTTACTGGAGCAGAACATCCAAGCTGATGGCACCACTGCTATGAATCTACTTGGGAGAAATCTCAACAAAGCAAGGTGCTGCTGCACCTCAGCCCTTGGTAAAACCATAATCCCCCAGTGTACTTCTCTTTCAATAACCTGCTCCACTGTGGATGTGTAGCTGAATTGTTACTAATCATTCTATAGAAGGCAAAATAAAACAAACAAACAAAAAAAAACTGTCAAGATTTAAAGTTCCACAAAGCTGAATACCAGACAGTGAAGTATATAAACCTCTGTCAACGAAATATATAAAACCTCTTCAAGTCATAATTCAGATCTCTGGGCATTTTTGCAAAGCAACTCTGGACTAGCACCTGGCTTTAGGGGCCCTATCAATGCCATAAAGCAACTCAATTTTCCAATTAAAATACACCCTGAAATAATGAGATTCAAACTCCTCTCCCTTCAGATGTCACCTGAAATGCTTTTGTGCAGTGAAATGACTCTTAAATATTTAAGCAATGCAAAGCTGCACAGGACAWGTAAAATGCTTTGTTGCAATTCTTGCCATTTGGAGATGGACATGTACACCCAGAAGAGCATCCCACCAAACTCTTCTGTCTCTCTTCATTTCACTCCAAGCTCTGCTGGTTTTAAATATGAATCAGTGTAAAAAAAAGCACCCTTCACCTCAGAGCTGAAAAACTGCATTCCATTTACTGTGGAAAATAGATCCTTGGGATAATGCATCCCAAAATCTGGGTTAAGACAAAACTCAGAGTGATTCCAGCTCCGGTTTAGGTTTGCATGTTTTGATACCTTTGCCTTCAGGATGTCACTTGTGTTTGCCATGATGCCACCACACAGCAGTGCCAAGAACTAATGAACCAACAATTAAGTACAGAATTCAGGGTAGTAAATGTTACTTCATCARAGGGTAAGATGAAAATGTCACTATCTAAAAGCAAACAGTAACTGCTTGAAAATGTTACTATTTTTGGTTATTTTAGGRGCAGCTGAGGGTAGTGCCAAGCTCCTGGGAGAGGTTTGTTCCCTAGGGAGCCTCAAACAGGTCTTTCATGCAGAACAGGCAGAGTTAGTGCTGAAGATGCCCCTTTTACATGACCAGTTCCTCCAAACTGGCTTTTTATATTGAGATTAAAGCACTTACACAGATGTCATGAACATAACAACCTTTTCTACCTCTGCTGCTGTTCTTCACATGCATCCTCCTCTGGGTCCTTCAGCTGCTGCCAGCACCAGCCAACACAGCCCTGCTGTCAATACTCATTAGGCAGGAAAAGCTGTCCTAGCTCATGGGTTTAATAGCTTTCCTCACTGCATTTATCCTTATCCAATTTGTAGATTTATTATTACTCCTAATTATCCATTGTGTTGGGTTGATTTGTTTGCTGGACACTGATTACACCCTACATCCCTCCAGGTGCAGCAAGCTGCACTGCAAAATCTCTACTAAGAAGCCTGAAGGGAAGGAAAAGCCACCCTGTGCTACACCTCTTTTCTCTAATCAGGACGTAACAWCTTCATCCCCTTTCTCTTCACTTCTGCCGCTCAATAGCTCCTGTAAATCAGGTTCTCTGCTGGCTCAGCACCTTGCAGAGGGACTCAGAGCTGATCTGGTGCCCAGGGACAGACAGCACTCAGCACTGCCACCCTCCTGCTCGGCCCTGTGCTGTGCAGAGCTCTGCCCAGCCAAACGTGGCACAACCTGGCACGAGAAACAGCTGGCAGGGTCTTGTCCTGGTGAGCACCTGGAGGAGTATTTCCAGCTCCAGAGCAAACAGCAGTGCACACAGGAGAACCTTTTCAGAGCTGCCTGGTGCCTTCAGCTCACCCCCTCCTCCTCACCTTCAAGCARTCCAGCAACCACATCCAGTTACGTGTAACTTCTGGAAGCCAACCCCACAAGAACACCTTCTTTTCAGTTTGGTTTTGCAGCCTGCTGGGTGGSAGGGTTCAGGAAAGCAGTCAAGAACAGAACACTCACAGACAACACACCCAAAATGATGCCTCACATTAGAGAAGAGTGGAACAGCACTTAGAGGTGACAGTCAGTCCTGGTAGCTCTGCCAAAGCCAGTGGTAACAATTTGTGGCAGCTCTGGGAAGGACACAAGACCTCAATGATCTTCATTTTAAAAATTGKTGGGTTTTTTATTTCCTTTCCTCTACTGATGCTTCTTTCCTTCCGTTCATGCTTTACCAACTGCTAGAGGTAACAGCAATTTTTCCTACTGTACCATCAGCAGCAATTCATCTCTCTTTTGGGAGTCCAGAAATCCAGTGGTAGGAAAGCAGGGCAATATTTTCCTCCCCCMTCTCTATTCCTTCAGCTCTTTCATCAAGATTTTCCCATTCATAATGTTGTTGATAACAAGGCAAACCTGAAACCCTTTCCATGAGAGGACATCAAAGTCCTGCAGTAAAAGGGCTGAACACTCCCAAGGGTGATGCTGACCAYCTGTTTGCATTTTCTGGTTTTGCAGATGGAAAATGCCTGTAAAGACCTACCAGAGGTGACACAGCAGGACAGGAARGGGACCTACATCCTCTCAGGATGGTGTGGACTGTTCCCACCACAGTCCTGTGCTCACTGGGTGCAGGAAAGGAGGAGCTGTGTTTATCCACGTGGTGCTCCTATGGCATTAATGCACTGCCCTCACAACCCACCTCACCCCCTGCCACACCAGCCATCCTCCTGACTTGACTGGTGCTCCTGGGCTGATAAATGCACACATACAGCACCAGGATGCTGAATTAAGATCACTTAAGAACACAGATAAATTCACATATACAGTACCAGGATGCTGAATGAAGACACAATTTTAGGACATGGATAAATTCACATATACAGTACCAGGATGCTGAATTAAGACAATTTAAGGACACTGATAAATTAACAGATACAGTACCAGGATTCTGAATGAAGACACAATTTAAGACCACGCTTTCACTTGCCATGATTTGTGGCTATGAGGTCATTGAGACCAGTCTGCTTCCCTTTTGCCAGAGAAGATTTGTAGCTATTATTTCCCACCCCCCAAGCAATGATCACATGCTGTTTGCTTCAGCTCTGCATGTTGCAATACCTCAATGAATAATATACAAGGAGCAGAATATAAACAAGCCCACTGTGCCCGGGGAGAATGTGCGGTGTGTTTTTCTTTAGGATGATTAAATGTGAGTGCATGTCATAGGATGTAGGGCTTGCTGTGCTGGGAGCCCAGGAGGATGAGGGCACACAGCTCTCTCCAGGCAGGCAAATGGCCACGGAGAAGGTTAAGGGGGCCCCCAGGCAGGCCCAGCATATGCACTGCTATTCCCTGGCTGCTCTGCTCTCTGGGCTCTCTCTCCAGACACAGACACTCCACGGGTTCCTGGCCCACACCCCACCCCTTCCACACCTCAGCGTTGCACTGAAGACATCACATTCCCAGCACAGAATGGGGAGCTCCATTCCTTGCCAGCCTTTCACCAGCCCTCTGCTGATGCCTTCAGTTTGAGCTTTCATARTTTTTACATTCTGTACTGCCTTACTGTGTGACTCTGAACTCCATATAYAGTGTTAGCAAGTTCTCCTCACAGTTCAGTCAGACAGAACAATCCTTTTCCAGCCCCAGAACCAACCTGTGTCAGCCTGTGCATTCCAGACAAATGTTCCCAAAACCAAAGCCATCTCTGTCCATAACAGCGAGTCACACAGGCAACTACCAACATCCCACATTCCCATCTCTGTCTCCTGCACCTCCCAGCCAGACTCATTTCTGAGCAAAGAAATACAGCCCCAGACAAYCTTGTTTCTCTTCAACTCGCTTTTCAGGAAAAWAAAGAGAGTGACAAGGACCTTCAGAGAGTGATCCCCACTCCCATTCACCCAACAAACACCCAGCTCACTGCCTCTGGATTTCTTCTTTCACCACAGCTATGTTTGTTATGTGCAAAAGTATTCTGTTTCTACTACTTTGTGTAAAGGGATTTTCAATAGAAGGGAAGTAACAACATCAGAAAATACTTCTAGCACAGAGGTTTCACTCAGTAAACAGGTGTCTGGGAGATTATCTCGCCAATTTAACCAAAGCTGCAAACACCACAACGGTTCTGGGATGACTAAAATCCCCCTTTTTTCAAATAAAAGCCTTTTATCTGCCAAGCGACACTTCCTGTTCTAAAGGCTATTCTCCTCGGTGGTTGTCAACTATGTATTAATCTAATTCATATAAGCCTTAGAAATAAATTCTTTCATGTGCAGAATCTTTTGGGAAACTGATTCCCTGAGGCTTCAGAGAGCAATTGTTGCTTATCACCGTGGAAATTTCCACTGAATTTAAAGCCTGGTAACAAGTTAAAAAAAGATACATCAAATTTTTCAGTGATTAACAAGTTTCCCAGTCTTTGTCATCCTCAAAGGATTTTCATCTGATCGGTAGGGAAACGGCTAAAAATGAAAATAAAAGGGAAGTGATCTGACCCAGTAAGGCAGCTCCTGTGTTCCCACTCCTGTCCAAAATAATGGCACTCACTTCTAACAGTCCCTTACAGGCAGCAGCAATATCAAACACCTTGGGCTTTATTTAAAGGACAAATGTGCTGCCAAAGACAAACACTGCTTAACTGCAAGTGGATAGTTAAACCCTCCCTACAGAGCTCTCCTAACAAAACCACTCTGTGTGTGGGAGAGGCAAGCTCTGCCAGAGCACTTACAGAAAAGCAGGTAATTGAAGTTTTTCTACATTCAAACTCCATGCCTGCGCAATAAAAACRGATTTTAAAAGCGCCATAAAGCAGAGAAGTTTTCTGATGCCTGGCTGTCTGTCACAGCACAGAAACAGCCCTGCTAAAGCAGCACTTTTGTACCTTGCTGCACACCGTGGGCCTGTGATAAACGGCACTGCAGACACGCTGAAAACCTCCCCGTGARGGGGGCTTTCAATCCTCCTCACAGCACGCAAAGAGGAAAATAAGATATTTCAGTGACTAGGAGCAACCTTCAYTGGGGATCAGCTTCAAGTCAGCCGAGACCCATCCCACGTCCCCAACATCTTTGTGCACCAGAGCCACGCCCGGCCAACCTCCTTACCTGAGGATGAACTGATCCACCGTGGAATTGTTGGCAATTGTCACGTAAACATTCACAACCTCCCCTTGTTTGACGGGCTTGGAGGGCAGCCACACCACCACGTTGCTGTCCAGCCGCAGCTCCGTGAGCTGGGAGGCCTCCTGGCCGCGGTAGAGGCTGACAGAGCCAATCCTCTGCAGGTGYGACATGCTCTCATCCACACCATCCTTCCCGGGCCGGATGGCGTTGCCCTTGCGGAGATCCTCGGCCGTGCACTCGCCCTTCTCGTCCCCGGGCTGCACCGTGTAGTAAAGCTCCACGGGGCTCCCCTCCAGCTGCTCCGCCGGCTTTTTCCGGCCCGTGAGCACCGTGGGGGGGTTGAACCAGCTGGGCAGCAGCTCCAGCTGTGCCACGCAGAGCCCCAGGTCCCCGCGCAGGCGGCAGCTGCCGCGCACCTCGCGCGTCTCGCGGAAGGCGAACACGCGCAGGCAGGGCAGCCGCTCCGCGGGGCTGTACTCGTCCCAGTCCCTGCCCACGATGTAGAACAGCACCTGCACCCGCGGCTTGCTCAGGTAGATCTTGCTGCTCAGGATGTAGGCCTGCAGCTTCCAGTTGTAGGTGAACTTGTTGGCGGATCCAAAAGAGCTGGACGTCAGCAGGAGGTCCTGGGGCACTGCTTGCTGCACCGAGAAGGGGCCYTAGCTGGCGTTTAACACGGGCGGCCTCTTGGCTTTGTAGGGGAAGAAGGACTCCACCCTGGACTGCAAACTGGAATTTCTCATGAAGTCCTGGTTGGCTTCTTTGAGGAAGAAAGATGTCTCGGCGTTGAAGAGCCGGTAGCTCACAGGTAGGTACGTTGGTAATGAAGAAAATCGCTGATTATTGTCCAAGACCCCTCGGCACTCTGTCACTAATAAAAGAAAAGGTGAGTTAGACCAAGTCTGCTTATGGATTCAAAGGGACAGTTAGCACAACTTCAGTGCTAAGTTAGGGACAAGCATTATTCCATGCAAAGAACATTTACAGGGTAGCTACATGTTTAGATACAAAATAACTTTTCTGCATTATATTTGCAAAAGAAAATATAATGTAGCATGTCAGGAGAGCCCAATGACCAACAGCCCCAGGGCTGCTAGTCACCAGCCCTGCAGGATCAAAGGCAGCTTCTCTTCTAGGTGCAAAGAAATTGCTTTTCTAAGGACTCTCACACAGACAACCATTTCACTCTCTCTGTCAAGTAACCTTGCTCTTGTATTATTGTTCCTGGCACTAGAGTCCATATCTCTGTGGTAAAATACTGACAATTTCCTACYTTCTTTAAATGCAGATGGGCATCACAACCCAGAAGTATTTCAACAAGTACTAATATGTAAGATGCACKCAGAGAGAACCAGCATGTGCTGGCCAATTTCAAGTTTCAGCTGAACATCAGATCCCTTTTGACCTAAATGTTTTCCGGTTAAGATTAATAACACATTGCTGAAAGGCAAAACGTGTTGTCTAAATTAGGGTAGATAACAGAGGAGAAGAGTTCGAATACAAGTTGATTATGTCTTACAGCTTACAACCCTCTCCTTAACCCCTGCTGAAGGGATTGGCCATAGGTACAAAAGGTAAATGCATRTAGTGCTGGACTTCTTGAGTATTGAAAAAACAACTTGCCCTCAGCTCCAGGGTTCTCAGGGAATCCCAGCAGAATCAGGAGTTTAGGTTCTGTGTAGGTTCAGCTCTTTAAAGAATAAAGGTAACCAGAAGGACAACACAGAATGCAGAGATTCATCTGGAACCCAGAACACCTGAGGATCCCAAAACACCCCACAGAGACACTGCCTTACCACCTTCCTCWCAAGGGGCTGCAGCCTGGGGACTTCTGCAAGTCACATTTGCTGCCCTGGCATGCCTGGCTGCTAACGTGCTAATTATGCAGTCAAATTTAATTAAATGTTTTCAAGTAAGGAATAAACAATCGATACCTGTCATGACACCAAATGGCTGCTGACAGACAGCCCCACTGCAGTCCTGTGGAGTGCGCAATGCCAGAGTGCAGGGAATGAAGAGCTTTGGGAGGCAGGTGTGAGGTAATTAAGAAAAGAAGGAGACAAATGTAGAGGAGGGGSAAATCAGAACTCTCAAAGGACAGCAGCCATAAATTTGAAATAAGGAATTAAGATGTGTTCACTCATGTTTAATTCATGAACCACCACGGAACTGTTCTCCTAACTGAGCAAACTGCCATGACTGGACAGAAATTTAAACAAAACAAAATGAAAAGGTAAAAAAAGGAAAAGAAACAGTGAATTAGCAGCACAACACTCTTTCTGTCAGGAAGAATCACATTTAAAACATAAAACATCAGTTTATCCCACTGTTACAGCCCTGCAAGGCTCCAGTCCTTGGCACACAGTTTAATTCTGCTGAAAAAGATGTTACAAATGCCACCACCTCCCGAGCTGATTGATTTCCCTTACCTGAGTCTGTCAGGATTCCKTCCCTAAGTGCTCTAACACTTCTAAAAGGAACACAAGGAAGATCTACTTTGGACCATGGACATTTCAGAGGAAGAGGAAAACCTACAGTTGCCTTTGGTCCAGCAGCAGAACAAGAATCTGGATCACAGATGCAGGAATTCCCTCTCTAAGCCCCTTCACCCACCCTGGATGAGCCTGCTGGGATCTGCTCACCTCCCTGCAGCCCTCTGCKAAAAGCAACCACTGACATCCTCTGTGCCAGATACCAACATGCTTTTCAATTAAAACACCTGGCTTGCTGAACAGGAATTCCTTGGAGGCCACTTTGGCTACTGAGTTTGACTTGGTGACTGGTGAGAATTTCTTTCTTAGGTGTCCTGCTGCTCAGCTGTGGTACKAGAGGGCAGGGCTGTGCTCAGGGGAAGCACAGGAACTCTTGGTGAAGGAAAGCATGAACTGGTTTAAGCTCACAAGTTTTCTGAAGGGTTTTTCCATGACCAGGGATTCTCCAGACACGGCCCCGCTGCTCCTGAGGGAATCCCTGCCTTCCACAGAGCCACACAAATCAGAAATGAACTCAGCAGGCTGCAGAGACAAGTGAAGTCCTGTGATTCCAAAGGGTTGCTGGTCAGGATCTAAGCTTGAGGCTTAGCAGCTGTTTTTGTGCGATTCCCAGGACTTTTGCTGCAGCACATTATCCTCAGACAGACAGTGGGCTCATTTTTGCAGGCACTTCATTTATCCTGGGTTAATCACATGCATGAGGTATGCAGGACTTGGCCCAATATTAAGAAAAACAGTCATGCAGCTTCTGCCTTAGGAAGCTGAACACAAACAGCAAAACCCATGTGGCCAGACTGACAGCAGAAAGGAAAAAAAGCTTCACTTTTTTTTCTATTGTAGTCAAAAGATTTCCACCCACTTTCATACCATAAATAATGGATTCCTATATTTCTATACTGAAGGCTGTACTTTAGACAATTTATTTAAGCACTTTAAGCCTTTTACTGATAAAATTGGTAGTTAAAATTGTCCATTTTATTTTTAGAATACCAACACCATGCATCAGCAACTGCAGGCCACCACTTAAGGGATTTGTTCTATCCTCTTCATCTCTACCCAATAACTTTCACATCCTGGGATAATTAATTACCTGCATTTCCAGAGAACACTTTTGTATGCTTAATCAGTTCAGTTTCAAAGTTCTTTAATTTATCAGAGAATCCATTTAAACAAGATGCCATGGGTTTTCCTGAGTTTCTCAGCACAAGTTATTATTTTAAATAACCATTAAGCGGTGTTTACTTTTTCTACCTGAAAAACTAATTTTTAAAAAGCAGCTCTGCCTGTCAGTGCTTTCAGGTGCTCTGGAACAGATTMTTGCATTTTAAAATGCTTTACCCCTTTCCATCACCCAACAGGAGTCACAGCTGCCCAGAGATGAAGTCCTGCATGGAAGAGGTTAACAACCATCAACCAAAGCCAGTATTAGCCAAGAACAAAAGCAAAGGCTTATAAGTAATTATTTCTTCTTTGTAACAGCCTGGTGACTTTTTAATCCTTCTTCTGGCATCATATGCCTCTGCAGCACTTCATCTGAACCCAAGCAGGCATCTGCTAAGCACATCACTGGCTCCAGTGTGACAGAGCAGCTCAAATTCCTGCAACCCAGTGAGCTCATTGGATGGGAAACAGTGACTTCTGATCTGTATTATTATTATTAGTTCTTGYATTCCAGCATAAGAGGAATTTTCTTTGGGGGTATTTCACATGGAGCTGGATTCACTGGAAGAGTCATAAAAGCTTAATATCTTGGAGTTGTTCTTTTGTGAGCTTGGTTTGAAGTGACTTTCTTTTGGGCAGGGAATGAAGGGTTTAGCTRGTGGGTGGGAGATTACTGGCCAATGGCCACGGATCTTCAGTGCCTGATGCTGGATGAGCCACCGAGCCTTCAAGGCAACCATCTGCCTGTCCCCTCAGCCAGGAGCTTCTGGGCCAGGGAAGTCAGTGAGGAGCAGAAGACATCTGCCCATGCAAAGGGGGAGRGATGTGAGAAGCCTTCCTGCACCTTGTCTGGCCCTCAGAGGCACATTTATAATTGTCCTTGCAGGAGACAAGCCAGAGGAAAAGAGCTGAAGAGATTCCAGTGCCTGTGTGTCCTCCTGGAACCCCAGCACAGCAGCACAGCTGGAGCTCCCACCAAGAATTCRGTAACTTTTAAGGCAGGATCTTCTRCCTCCTTTTCCCAACTACCTTTCCWRTATTCCTGAACCTTGCTATAATTGAAAGCTGCACCATATTCATTTTAATTTTTGCTCCAATTCCATGCCACCAGAGTTTTAAGACACAAACCCCACCTAATATTATTCACAGCACCACCATCACCTAAAATCCTGAAAATGCTGTAAATTATCATCCCTGTTCCTTCCATGGACACCCATTCCCACCTGCCCCTGCACCCAGATGAGCACCTGATACAAACCATGTCCTCAAAAATCCCCATCCTTGCATTCTCTTCTGACTCCATCTCCCCTACAAACCTGTTCTGCTCCTGCAGAGCAAATCACKAATTCCAGCTCAGGAACTGCAGAGCACAATGAAAGCAGGGAAGATTCACTTCAATCAGCACAAATGTTTCCTTCACCCAAAATGTCAACAGCTCTGTTTGCTGGTTCATTTTCCCTTAATTTTCTGTGCCAGSACCACACTCAGTCACATTTAGTGACTTCACAGTGTATGAAATCTTTGTAGCAATGTTTTGCTCAGAACTAGAGCTCAGCAAATACATTCACTTAGACCTCATGATGACCTTAGCTGTACTCTCCTCCCCTCCAAGCTCCCTTTTCTTACCTTCTAGAAATAGGAAATTTTGCTGATGGAAAGGGTGAGTGGAATCTTAAAAACCAAACAAGCTCAGATTGAGGATATGGAACAATTTTGGACTGTGAGGTTGYTAAAATACAGCAACAAAGGGAGCAGTGGCTCACCCATATCTTCCCATCCAGACTGATTCCCCCCGATAGGCACGAGTCAGACTCTCACTCCCTCCTGGCTTCATTCAAAGCTGCAGCTCTGTGAGCATTCCTAAACACCAGCTGGGGGCAGGGGACCTGCAGAAGCCACAGCTCCCCATGTGTGCCCATCAGAGCTGCCTCCCCATCCTCTGGGGGATCACAGGGGCTCTGGGACTAACTGCACACAGGCAATGTCAAGTGTCAAATGCTTATGATGACCAATTTGTGAAGCTAAAAATAAGCTCTGCAAACCAATGTGGCCAAGAAATCCACAGAGCAAACATTTGAGGGAAATTGCAGCCTYTTATCAAATGTTCTGTGAGCACCTGGTGAGGGCAATTTCATCAAACAAAATTAATGCRAACAAAACTATTTCAGCAGTTCTTTTTTGAATCCAGAGTTGCCTAAACTGAAAGCTGAAGCCCAAGGATAGGTTTGTACCTGCAGGGTTTTGTAGATTGACCTGGGATGGGATATTCCTATTCACACCCATGGGAGTACAGAGTCTGGTTGGTTACCAGACATATTTTAAGCCCAGATATAGACACAGCCTTATTTAGCCTAGATCAGAGTTCAATTAAACCACATTGCAAAGATTTTTGGGAGACATTATAATCAGTTATTATGAACAAATTTCCCATTTTATTTCAGTGGGAGATATTAARTTCATTCATTCAGTATATTGTTAAATGAAAAACTGCAATAATATTCTATTAAATAGACTTCCCTCACATTTTGAGAGTATATCCCTAATGAATTTATCCTTTGTACATTACCACAGATCAAACCTTCACTGAAGTCCTACAGACAATCCTGGATTTAGTACAGAAGTGAACAACTGCCCTGTTCTTCTGCAGCAGAGGCAGAACAGTGACATTTCAGAGCTGTCAGAACACGACAGGCACCTACAGCAAGGACTGAACAAAGGTACACCAGCAACCKCTGCACTCCTGGAAACACAGAAACAATGGGATGGCCACCAAAACTAAATGATGGGAATGCCAAGGGGATAAAAAACATTTCAAACAGAGCATGGTTAAATGCTAGAGCTGATTGCCAGGGAACTCCTGCAGAATTAACAGGGTGATCACTGATGTGCAGCCCYTCCAGAGCAGTGCCATTAACCACATGTAAAACTCCTTGTTTGACTGGCATCGATTAGAAGCCAGGATTAGACCTCTGCATTCTAAAGCCTTATCCAACATCTGTCAGGTTGTTCCATTTTCCTCAGGATTACCAACACAACAGACACGTGTATAAACCACAAAMAGCCGCTTTGAGGCACAGCCTTTTCACCAACAGSAAAGAGAAGCTTTAAAGTCTATTTTGGAAACACAAAACTGCACATCAGAAAGACATTTCCAATATTTTAATAACAGCCTCCAATGCTTTTTGCAGTTCWGTACATGCCCCCCTTTGGCTGCCAAATACCAAGATATCCTTTTATTACGGACCTCTCTTCTCTCTGACCCTCTACTCACAGAGCTGCGTTAGTCAAAGGCTGCCTGACATTCAGGACTGAAATCTATAAATGGTTTTCTCAGACTGGCTGATGACCTTAAGAGTTTGTAAAACAACAGTGCACATGCAAAGGTCACTGAAGATTTCCGGAATCACTCCCCCTCCCAGGCCTGCCATTCCCAATTGTCTCCACTGCCGAGGCCATCTGACCTATCTAAGCCACTTTGCTGCYTGGAATCAAAGATAAATACCTGGAACCTCCAATTTCCACTAATGAAAGCTTTTGTTAGGAGAAAAGGGTTGGGAAACTTCTATACAGACACTGTTCAGGTTTTGTGCTGGCCAGAGGCMGCAAATGTCAGAGTCCTGTGAGCAGCACACGGTGGGCAAAATGTCACACACCAGCCTTTGAGGTCAAAGCAGGGCTGGCAGGACTTCGTGCACACCCCATGGATCCTGCCAAGCCCCTGTCTGGCCTCCACTGTGGCCAACACCCATGAGATCTCTGCAGCCCTGCTGGCCCCATTTGTGGCACACCCAATGGATCCTATGCATCCCTGCTGGGCCCCACATGTGCCACAGCCTCCATGGATCCTGCCAGCCACCCTCTGGCATACACCCCATGGATCCTGCTGGCCATGTTGTGCACACACCATGGATCCTGCTGCCCCACTGGCACACCCCATGGATTCCTGCTGGCCCCACGTGGCAACACCACATGGATCCTGCAGCCCTGCTTTCCCCACTGTGGCACACCCATGGATCCTGTCAGGCCACCCACTGTGTGCAACACCCATGGATTCCTGCTGGCCCCACGTGTGGCCACACCCATGGATGCCTAGCTGGCCCCCACTGTGGCCACCCATGCCCATCTGCAGACCTGTTCACCCAGTCCTGCTGCCACTGTGCACAACCATGGATTCTGCTGTCGCCGCCACTGTGCACACCCATGATCCTGCTTGGCCCCACTTGGGGCACAGCCCATGGATCCTGCTGGCCCCACTGACTGGATCCTGCCACTGGACACCCAGGTGGATCCGCTGGCCCACTGTGGCACCACCCATGGATCCTCGTGGTCCCACTGCTGGCTCACGAAGCCATGGATCCTCTGCTTTTCCCCACTGTGCCCAACAACCATGGATCCTGCAGCCAACCCTACTTCTGGCACACCCATGGATCCTGCTGGCCGCCACTGTGGCACACCATGGATTCCTGCTGGCCCATTGTGCGAACACCCATGGATCCTGCCTGGCCCCACTGTGGCACACCCCATGGATCTGCTGCCCACCTGTGCACACCCCATGTGGAATCCTGCTGAGCCCCACTGTGGGCACACCCATTGGATCCTGCAGCCCTGCTGGCCCGCACTGTGGCACACCATGAGATCCTGCGGCCCAGCTGTGGCACACCATGCCTGCTGGCCCCACTGTGGCACACCCCAATGGATCCTGCTCGGTCCCCAGGTGCAACCGTCGCTAGCGCCTTCACGGCACACCCATGGATTCCTGTCTGCCAGGGCCACCACTGGTCCTCTTCCCCACGTGGGCACATCCATGTGGATGCACTGCTGGCCCCATGCCACCCTGGACTTGCTGTGCCACTGTGACACCAATGGATCCTGCTGCCCCACTGTGGCTACACCCATTATCCTGTCATGGCACACCCTGGATCCTTGCTGCCAACTGTGGCACCACCCCATGGATCCTGCCGCCACCATGTGTGTGGCACACCCCATGGGATCCTGCTGGCCCCATTGTGGCACACCCATGGATGCCTGGCTGGCCCCACTGTGGCACACAGGCATCGATCGCTGCTGGCCCCACTGTGGCACACCGTCATGCATCCCGCTGGCCCCACGTGTGTGGCAACACCCATGGATCCTGCTGGCCCCACTGTGGCACACCCCATGGATCCTGCAGCCCCCACTGTGGCAAACCCCCATGGATCCTGCTGCCCTGCTTGCCCCACGTGGCATCACCCATGGATCCTGCAGCCCTGCTTTCCCCACTGTGGCACACCCCATGGATCTGCTGGCCCACTGTGGCACACCCATGGATCCTGCAGCCTGCTTCCCACTGTGGCACACCCATGGATCCTGCTGGCCCCACTGGTGGCACACCCCCATGGATCCTGCTGGCCCCCCCACCTGTCCCCACTGGCACACCCCATGGATCCTGCCGGCCACACTGTGGCACACCCATCTGGATCCTGCTGGCCCCATTGTGGCACACCCATGGATCCTGCGCCTGCTTTCCCCACTGTGGCAAACCACCATGATCCTGCCCCCACGTTGGCACACCCATGGATCCTGCTGGCCCCATTGTGGCACTCACCGATGGATCCTGCGGCCCACTTGGCACCCCATGGATCTGCTGGCCCACTGTGGCACACCCATGATCCTGCTGGCCCTCCACCTGGGCAAGCACCCATGGATCCTGCAGCCCTGCTGCCCACTTGTGCACACCCATGGATCCTGCTGGCCCCACTGTGGCACACCCATGGATCCTGCAGCCCTGCTCCCCCACTGTGGCACACCCATGGATCCTGCTGGCCCCCACTGTGGCAACCCCATGGATCCTGCTGGCCCCACTTGTGCACACCCCATGGATCCTGCAGCCCTCTTCCCCACTGTGGCACACCCATGGATCCTGCTGCCCCACTGTGGCACACCCATGAATCCTGCGGCCCCACTGTGCGCACACCCATGGGATCTGCTGGCCCCACTGTGGCAACACCCCATGGATCCTGCTGGCCCACTGTGGCACACCCATGGATCCTGCTGGCACCCACTGTTGGCACACCCATGTGGATGCCCACTGGCAGCCACCCCATGTGCTGGGCACCACCCATGGATCCTGCTGGCCCCACTGTGGCACACCCATGGATCCTGCAGCCCACTTGTGGCACACCCATGGATCCTGCTGGCCCATACTGTGGCCACACCCCATGGATCTGCCTGCAGCCACCACTGTTGGCAACCCATGGATCACTCCTGGCCGCCTGCCCACGTGCAACACCCATCCTGGCACCTGCTCCCCACTTGGCACACCCATGGATCCTGACTGCCCACTGTGGCACACCCATGGATCCTGCTAGCCTGCTTTCCCCCTGTGGCACACCCATGGATCCTGCTGCGCCCACTGTTGCACACCCATGGATCCTGCTGGCCCCACTGTGGCACACCCATGGATCCGCTGGCCCCACTGTGGCACACCCATGGATCCCTGGCTGGCCAATGTGTCGCACCACCCATGGATCCTGCAGCTCCTGCGTTCCCCACTGTGGCACACCCATGGATCCTGCTGGCCCCACTGTGGCACACCCATGGATCCTGCTGGCGCCCATTGTGGCACACCCATGATCCTGCTGGCCCCACTGTGGCACACCATATGGACCCTGCTGGCCCCACTGTGGCACACCCATGGATCCTGCTGCACCCACTGTGCGCACACCATGGATCCTGCTGGCCCACTGTGGGCACAGCCCATGGATCCCGCTGGCCCCACTGTGGCACACCCATGGATCCTGCAGCCAGCCATTGTGGCACACCCCATGGATCCAGCCATTGTGTCAGCATGGCAAGGACAAAGCAAAGAGCACCTCAGCCCGTCCTGTCTGATAGCTGGAGAGAAGAGGAGGGTTCAGGACACTGGAGTTTATTGCCAGCTCCATCACAGACACATGGCAGGCACAGAAACCTCTGCAGCCCAGGTTCTCTGGTGGGGAAATGAGAGCAGCTCTCGTTCAGTTTGARTGACTTGCCAGTCAAAACCACGTGGCCTTCATCACACAAAAGGCCAAGTAAAACAGTGTCTGTCTGGGGGGGGTTCCAGGCTTTAAAGCAGGCAAAACCAACCCAGTGGCAGTCACAGAAAGGGGGAAAAGCAGACAGTGTGGTCAGTGTTTTCTACCTTCAGCAGSACCTTTTCAGAGACCTGGACTGCTCATCTTCCACTGAAGAAATCTAATTTTCATGGCAGTACAACTCCATGAAACGCATTTCTCTGCAGGGGATGTTTCAAATTTAGCCTTACAGGATGGCTRACCAAAGCCTCCCCAACATTTTAAAGTTTGGCCAGAATGCCATAATGATTGAAATACACGAATATCACAGTTAGTTGGGTTTGGTTTTTTTTAAAGTTCTCAAGTGTCATAAAAATGGGAACAMGCAAGATGTAAGTTACAAACTTGAACAAGTTCTGGCCTTGGCAATGAATCAATTCCTTGTCCTGTATCTCCTTCTCCAGTTTTTAATAGCTCTGTGCTTTGCTCTGCTGTTAAGTCTCTGTCAGATGCTGATAGGCACTCACTCCTCTGTTTAGACACTGAATTGCTTTGCACAGCTCCTTGTTTAAAGAGAGATTAGGGTCCTAGAGCCTGAATGGGGCAATTTGCTCAGCACTCTTGACTGCCACAAAAACCAACAAGAACCAAGAGCACCAAAGAGCTCAGACCTGCACAGGATGAAGCTTTCAGCTGCAAAAGTGGAGAAGGAGGACAAAGAGGACTKAATAAATGAATTACAATGTTTTTCCCCTTACCATCCAGAAACAAAAAGAGTATTTTTGCTTGGAGATAGGTACTAATGAAAAATAAAGCCAGCCAGCAACATGAACAACAGGACTTCATCTCACATAAGGGACTTTATCTCACATATCCCACACTGAGCCCCAGCCTGCACTGGGCTCTGCCTTACACAGGTACAAGGGACATWACTCAAAGAGCCAGGTGTAGCCTGGCAGTGAGTAATGCCAAGGCTGAAAAGYAAAAAGGGGTTTCTTGCAATCACACCTGAGCCAGGCTTTCCCTGGGGTCTGTAATACACTTCTYGCACACATCTTGATACCTTCCTAGCTGGAACTCACTTCTCAGGGCTGGTATTGCCAGGGTCCTGGGCTCTGCTGGGAATGAACCCCTTCTGACCTCTCATCCCACCTCAGCAACTCAATACCCAACAGCTGCCATCATTTTTCCCACTACCCAGACAGGGAYCTGAGGCAGTGAAGCTGAGTTTTCCAGGAGGTTCTAGCAAAGCTGAGCACYGYAAGSAGCAGGAGCAGGGGCAGGGGCACTGCGTGGGCAGCAGGTGACAGCACCAGGGCACGCAAGGTAAGAGCATGCAGGAGCCTTGCTGCTGATGGATGGGACTTGGCAAGGCAAGGCAGCAAGTGCTGCCAAGATGAGACTCCAGTCTGTCAGCTTTTCCGAGTGGGAACCAAGAGCCCCAACCTCCGCTGCCTGGCGGCTCCTGGAATCTGCAAATTRGGTGTAAAACATCTAAATCATGGAGAGCAAAAGGCCCTGGAAGTACTGGCTTCGATCAGCATTCACTGTTGCCCAATTCCACTCTCAGGAAAGCTTCACCACTGGTAGAAATCAGTAAAGTTTCATAAAAGACAGAAAAATCACCATGTGCTATACCAGCAATGACCCAGCCCCAAAAACATCTTTTAATTGCTTCTTGAAAAAAAAAAGTTTATTATTTATATGAAAATTTWATTTAAGAGTAAYGCAGSCACTTATCCTTCTTTCCTTTCCCCTCRTCTCCTTCATGGAGGAATTTGGAACACTAACAGATGCAATGCATGRACATTTRTAATACTTGCATGTATTAAATAGTTGCTRGTATGCAAACTGTGATTTAAACCATGCCAGAATATCCCAATATCCTGGCTACAACCCTGCTAATCATCTCCATTTCAAAGATGCAARGAGGATTTATGAGAAGATTAATTGAGAAAGGAGGCTGAGGGGGTGGGGGACAGCCCTGCCTGTTGGGGAAATGAACTCAGCATCACCTTTAACCTCCAAGCAATTCTTTGTCACAGAGCACAAAGCAACTCATCATTCCAGAAGAGCAGCAGGACAGAAACCAAGCGGAAATTTATCTGGTTAAACACCTTCTTTCCCAGGGATTAATCAAAAGGGATGGCTGGAGCACTGGTGTCTTTGTGCTCCCAGCACCTCCAAGGGCTGTGTTTAAAGAGCCCTGGCTGCCGCTAAGAGAGCAAAGGCCACCGTGCCTCTTGGGGTGAGCAGCTACTCCCCAGCCCACAGATTCTGGCTCTCGAGTATCCTGTCCTGGCTCAAAAGCTCTGTGGGAGCAGCCCAGCTCCCCGGTGGGTTTGGGGAGCCCTGGCACTGAGGGGCAGAGGCAGGAGGGAAGGGGCTCCTCAAACCCCAGCCCCCAACCCCAGCCCTTCTGGCGTCTCTTCTTCCCACTTCACCCCCACCAGAAACCTGAGTGGGGCCAGAAACAGCCGGGAGAACAAAGTGCTTGTGGTGCTGGCAGTGAGAAGGGGAGAGGCAAAACTACAAAAGGATAAATGAGATCCAGAGGAGGGAATCTTCCAGAGGAACACAAGCAGACCTGACAGAATGCTAAATCACAGTGAGAAAATGCAGCAGAAGAATGATGAACACGTGGTTTTAATTCTGTTTTTAAGGCAGAGAAATGATTGAGAAGCCTCTCTCTAAAGTCTCTTTTATTTGCTCTAATGCCTTGCTATAACCTGCCCAGGAAGGGCCGAACCAAAACACTCCAGCAGTGCCATACCTGAGCAAAGTGTCTGGGAGAACACTTCTGGCAATTCCAGCTGGAATTAGGATCCAGAAGCCAATGGGACCAAGTTCTGCTTTCCAAGATGAAGTTTTTGTAAAAAGAGTACATTCAGAAGCCAGAGATAAAGGCCTGCCTAAGATGAAGACAAGAACCTGGATCCATTTATGTTCAAAGCAGAGCAACAGTCTGCTGCAGCTTCAGGGAGGGCATTAATGCCAGAGGCAAAGCTGTGCAGCTCTGAAGGTACAGCAGAGTAATTCTGTATTTTCTGGGGTGGGTGGAAAGCAGYATCCTACCTTCCTGCTGCTTCTCAAGCGTCCTTAAAGTCATTGGCAAAGACAAATGACAATGATGGATGCCAGTTTGTTATGCTGAGCKCCACAGAACTGCACAGAGCAAATGACTTGCACCATCTTTTTAAGAGGTTGAATGTGTCGTGCTCCTAAAGTGCTGRTGTGCTCAAGAATCACTGAGAGCTCCCTGCAAATCAATGCAAGAGAGCCCTGCTATACATTTTGTAAGCCCTATTTTTATCCTTTCCTAATATAACTTCCAAACCTTCCTCCTCCCCCACGTCCCTGCCACAGATCCCTAATTCTCACAGCTAAAAACACACAGTGCCTCCTACAATTTTTTCCAACATGTGCAGTCCTTAACAACAAATTTAATTTCTTCCTTTCTTTGAAGKTCCATCTTCATTCAGCCTGGCTCCAAAGGGAAATTAATGAGGGCTCACTGAATATGTTTACATAAGATCTCCTCCAAATTTCTGTTATTGAGCATTAGGAGTGTTTTTATCTGCCCTCTAAGGGACGGATGTGTCTGGCCAGAGATGTCTCAATACAACATCTGCTGTCCACTCCCCCCAGCAGCACTCACACCCTGTTGGCTCTGCTGGCAGAGCCTGGAGCAGGGGCTGGGGTGAAGCTGAAGAAAAGCTGATTTCACCAGGAGTTCACAGCCAGCGAGGGGCTGGCACACCAAGGCACKCCCAGGGCTGAGGAGGCTGTAGGGCCTGGCTGTCCCCATTGTCACCTGGCTGTGACTCTGTGCCCAYGGCCAGGCAGAGCTGTGACACTGCTGWGGTGACACAAYCCCTGCCCAGGGCCAGGCAGAGCTGTGACACTGCTGAGGTGACACAAACCCTGCCCACACACCCACTGTGACCCACACTGAGCCAAGCTGGACCCCAGCTGCTCATCCCCAGCAGCCTCCCTGCTGCAGGAATTCCATCACTGATGTGAACTTCAGCTCCTGGTGGACTCCATAACCACTTCTTGGTCTGTGATATTCCATAGAGGCTTTGGAGTTAAACAAAATCCTTCTGTTCATTCTTATTGACACAAAAGAAATAATACAGTTCTTTGTGTAACAGCAATAGTGTGTACCATCACATGGAAATTGCTGCCTGCACAAGCACAGATAAAACATGTATTTGTGCATACACTCKCAACCACAGCTCATTCCTGCAGGATAAACTGTAAATGCAGCTCTTGAACTGGCTCTCAGGCTGCCCCATGGTGCCTGAGCAGGGCACAAGCTGGTACCTTCTCCCTGCTCTAAGTGTGCTGTGCTGCTGTCAGACATCTGGCTGCAGTAAACTGTGCCCTAGCATGGCTGCTGGAGCTAGACAATAGGATTGCAGCAATGATTAAAGATGTCTGTGGCTTCTGGGCAGGCAGGAACAAAGGAAACTCTTCTGCTGGKAGAGGGGTTCGATAAAATTCAGGCTGTCTCCACTCCTGCAGTTTAGTCTCCTTCATTAGCTAACAAAGCAATGACTCCAATTCATGACAAGAAAAGGAAACTGATCCTCCTGAGCAGCTTCCAGTGCCTCTCCTGCAGTTCCTTTTGGCTCCATGTCTCCCCAGGTAACCCTTGCCAGCTGAGGCAGAGAGAGTGCTACAAGAGCCATTACATCATCCACATTCAAGAACCAAAACTTTCAGAGGGATCATTTTTCCTTCAATAAAGAAATAAAAAGCTAATGCCACCCTGAATTCCCAAAGTGCTGTATTAGCACTCTTGTCAGCTGTAGGGCTTTTGGACTGCTATACATGTATTTTTTTCCCCTTTATAAGTCTGTTTGAACCTGTCTGCATTTCAGTTTGCTAAAGCTGTTTAGCCAAGTATGAAGTCCATTCATGGCCAGCTGTAATGAACGTCACAGGCTGTAACCCAAGCAGGCAGTGGTGCCTGTTTGCTGGAGACTCTCATTCAAAAAACCAAAGAGAACAAGAGTAGTTTTAGAGATGCTGTAAATGCTGAGCTGCTTGCTCTGAAAACTAATGCAGAGCCTTGTTCTCTGTGCAGACAAGGCCTCCGAGTGAGGGGGGTGTGGGAGGGAAGCCTTGTTTACACCAGGCTCCTCTGAGCTAACAGCTTTTACTTTAAAGGCAATATCATGCATTGATTTAGAAGACAGACAGAAGCATCTTCTGCCCTTGCTGCAGACAGAGCAGACTATGGAAAGCTCCTGCCCTCTGGGCTGCGTGGTAAAGAGCAGAGCACGTCTCTTCTCGGTATAAATTTAAAGGGAGGACCTACAATCTGGAGGAATCTTCAAAGGCCAGTCAGGTTTCCAGTCCAACAACCCTGCCAAGTGTTCCTTTAATCCTTTATTTACCAGTAAATCTGCCTCTCTGTTCAGCAGGCTTTTACTGGGATTGGGTTTCAGCCTGCAACCCAAAAGCTGTAAGCATATGCTCTGTAGCCCTAATGAGAAACTCAATCTATTAATGAGCAGACCTTCTCCACAGGACCAGGCCTTGGCAACATGAGTCAGTTCCTGAACTTTCACCTCCTGCTTGGCAGCACACCAGACTAACTCCACATCTCTCAGCTGGCTTACATTATCAGCTCATTATTAACATACATCAGGGCCAGATCTCTTTTACATGCACCCAGCAAACAGGAAACTACACGAGGGGAGGGCTCCTCATTTTTGTCTGACTCTGGAGCTCATAAAAGTGACTAATTAGAACCAGCTCTAGCAGAGGCACTCTGCAGATCACACATTCCCTCTGAACCTCCGTCCTGACTGGGATAAACACCCTGGGATGCCCTGGCAGCCCGGGGCTGGCTGCAATAACCAGCCCCAGACCCTGCAGCCCTTACCAGAGGCTGAGGTGTGCTGCTTCCCTCACTCTGGAGRCAAGAGACCAGAATTCAGATGGACAAACAGCATGTCCAACGCCCCACAAAGTCACAGAGAGCCGAGTTCCTGCCATCAGTTCCCTGCAGCAGGGAGAGCTGTGGGAGCCCTTTGCAGCCCCTTTCAAAGGACACTGCTGTGTACTTTAGATCTGCACGCCTGCCTGGCTCCGAGCGCTGCTTTGAAGTGGCCTGTGAGCCCCCAGCAGTGTACACAGCACTTTGGGAAAGCTTCCCAGGCCATCTCTCATGGCCAGAGCCCTCATGGAGCACAGCAGAGGGCTCCTGGCACAGTGAGCACTGTCCTCAATGACACACAGCTATTTGTCATGATGGTGTCACTGTATTTTCCTCCTTACACGACCAGTATTTACTTGTGCCCTCCAGTGCCCTCTCCTCAGCTGTCATCCTTCAGCTCAGAAAACTCAGCAAACAGAAAAAAYTCCAAACAATCTCTCCTCCAGATGCCTGATTCAGATCTCAGATCCAGTCCAGCCAGGCAGCAGCTGAAAGTTGCACAGCCTGGTAACTGCTCCCATCTCCTCTGAGCACAGARGCCAGCACAGCCAGTGCCCACATCACAAAATGCAGATGGAGACACACTCAAGAGCAAGGAAGGTCAGCAGAGCCTGCTCTGCTCAGCCAGGTGGCTGTCGGTGATGTGGATCAAACTGAAGCTGTTACACAGCATTCTGTACCTGGATGCAGAAAATTCKCACCCACTCTGAAACACCCTTTCACGCAAACCAGACTTAGCACCAATCAATACAAAATCTGGCAACATCTCAGAGCCTACACAAGCCCCTAATTTTCTTTGGCTGCTCAAAAGGTAGCAATTTATATTCCTTTTTCTAAAAAAAAAAAAAAAAAACAAAAAAAACCCAAAAAAACCCTGTGGTTAGAATTACTTTTCAGAGCTGATCTCATTTCATAACTCGCCTCCTATTCAGACGGAATTTATMCACAGATGCTCGGAGCCAAAAATCTGTTCTCATTTAATCCAGAGCAGAACAGGTAAAGAGCAAGGCTGTTCCAGCCAGGTTGGTGCCCTGCTGCTCCAGCSTCCCCTCTGCCAGCAGCAGGCACAGGAACCCCCAGCTGCCCAAATCCTGCTGCTCCAAGGGGCTCCTGTCAGCTCTGCCCCTCTGAGAGCTCTCCTGCTGATAGATAACTAGGGGGGAYCTAAAGGCAAAATATTCTTACAGGACCAAGCGCTTTCAAATGCAGAAGAGCTGGAAATCGACTTTCAGCTATTTTAAATGAACTGTCTTTCCTAAAACTGCAGGTCAGAAACCTGCAGAGTAAAGAGCTAAGGGATCCTTTGTGGAAGCAGTGGTGATAAGAAAAACAGAGTATTTCAGATCAACTGGTCAAGAATAAACCATACAGCTCCTCACTGTAGTTATGACAAGATGATAAAACTCTGAATTCAGATGAAGGTTTGTTACCCAAAATAAGCCAATCCCACAATAGGGGCACCATATCTGTCATTCTCCTAAGGATGCTGAGTTACCTTAGGCCACTCATTTCTAAATAGGTAAAGCTAAAGTAAAATAASTAAAAGTTCTTTTGCAGAAAGAAATGCCTGGAGCTTTAACTAGTGCTCAAAAATGCCTTGGGGTCTTTGAAAGGGTGATTATATAATGCAGTGACACTATTCAAATTATAAAACCAAAACATATTAAGGCATATCAATATATTAGTGGTTGACAAAAGCAATGGGAAAATGTATATTTAAATGGATTTTCATTATTMGTTCACATAGCTCCACATAAGAGATGCCAGCAATAGTATAGGAGCTGGAAGAGGAGACAAAAATTTGTTAGATATTTAATGCCAGTCTAATTGCAAAGAGGTGACAAAMTTCATTCTCAATAATATTTACAGAAGACAAAGAAAGTCCAACTCATCTTAAAAATAAGGGTGTGATAGCATCTCAGTCACAGCAATGGACTTAGTCCTTCTGGCTTTCTTGGGACTGACTGAAAATCTGGGCAGGATAAATTAAATTTTCCAATATATAAAGCTCCATGTTCTTATCACAGAAAATAATCTGGATTCCAGCAGCAATTCAAATGTTTTCCTCAAGTATGCAGATGTACCTCCTGCCCCCTTGGTAGGCCACTACAGCTGAGAATTGAACCAGCCTCTTAAACTGAGATACCTGCACAGCCAATCTGATTTGTGATGCTCAGGTCCCTCAGGTCTCAGCAAAATTAGCCCCATTAAGAAACAAAGCACAGTCTGGTGCCCACATATGGATTTAGCAATTTCCCTTTATGTTAGCCAATTAGAAAACACTGGRTCTTTCCCTTTCCCAAATGCTTTCAAATTAATGAGGGAAAAAAAAAAAAACCAAAACACGTAGCAAAGGCTGAACAAAGACAGGTACTTGATAGAATTTGCATGTAAATCCTCCAAGATTCAATTTTAAGCAGAAGCAAACAAGGAAAATATTTACRGCTCAGCATTTCACAACCACACCAACCTTATCTTGCATTTAAAGGCTTCAGAGGCTCTGACAGGACTGTTAGTGGTGGAGGCTGTGAGCAGTGCTGCTGCTGAATGAACCACCGGACACAATTATGAAAATTATCTGCCCCAAGAGCAYAGCAGGGCCAGGGAGGGGCTGGGTCCCAGCTGTGCTGTTCTGGCTCCAGCCCATCTCACCTTCCCTGGCCCCACAAACCCACCCAGCCCGCTCCAATCTGCTCCTCCAACACTGATGGCAATGCCAGAGCTCCCTGCAGACTTCCAGCAGAATTCTGGTTTCTGGGAMTTTCTCCCAGGCTCAGCCATGGCCAGCAGAGCTGATTCATCCTCCCTGGCCATCCCATCCATCTGGAGCACAGGYAAKCCTGGCCCTGCCACTGCTGCCTYCACCATGTCCATGCTCAGAGCAGASCCACTGAGCKCCTGCTGCCAAATCTCTCTGCTGGAGATGTTTGCATTTGATGTGGGCTAGAAATATTTCCTAGGAGTTTTAGCTTCATTTCCTTTCAGAGAAACTCCTCTCCCCGCTTTCCTTCAAGCTTATATACTTGAATTACCATATCTCCTTAAGCAGCAAAAAGCAATAACTTCACCAGATCCAGGAAATATCAGTGGCATTATTAATGTAAATAAAAATTTTTTCATAGCATTTTTAAAGTTATTACAACACGAGCATAAATAAACCTCACTGATGGAATATTAGTATTTTCTGTTAGTGGGAATCAGTTGGATGATACAGTCAAGTAGGGAACTTCTGGGCACATTTAATTCCCATAACCACATGAACAACTCTGTCCTGTTAAATCTCTTTCTGCTTTGCATTTTCCATTCATTTCCTTCCAGCCTCAACACTGTCCCCAACTCAAAAAGCTTCAACTGAACKATAACGAGCCTCACAATAAAGCACCTCCAGAACTAAAGAAGACAAATGTCTTTTTGGTTTTTAAAGCTGCATTTCTCATTACAAATGCTGCCAATTGAAGCAAATCTTGAAAGGTGAGCACGGGCTAATGGGCAGAGAAGTAAGATAGAAGTTGGCACACCTAGATTTGACTCCCAGTCTCTAGATTATTCACCAAAATACTAAATACTGGCTGGTTTCAGTCTCATTTAAGAACTAACTACTTGCACTCGGGATCACATTGCTCACACAAAGCAGGATGAAACTCTTAATGGATGACATGGAGCAAATAAGAARTTTCTGCTATCATGAGATAACCACCCTGCCCATCCCAGCTCCAGTCCCACTTCCAGCATGCTGCAGGGAAGGATCTGAGACCATTCCTTCAGTCCCTCCTTCCCACCTGAAAACCAGGCACTGTCTGCAGGAAATAGTGGGATCTGAACATTTCACCCAGCTCATCTTTCCTCCTAAACCCCCTCAAATCCCACATTTTACAGAAATCCTCATTTCCATCTCCCAGAATTCCCTTGTATGAAAGCACCCTGAAACACTTGGGGGAGCAAAGCAAAACAGTTGATAAAAATCCTGARTAAAGCAGCATGTTTCCATGGCAGGTTTGGATTTCTGCAGGGTTTTGTAACTGCAGACATGAGGGGGATTACTGGGTGTGTCAGACCTMACCAGACCTGGCACTCAAGAGGAAAGGAAAAGGATTCAAGAAGCAAAAAGCTGCCTCAGGAAAAATGAAACACAGCCCCCTGAGTGAAGAGAAGGAACTTGCAGCACATCTCTCCTTTTTCAGRGTGAGGCTGAAAAAGGCACTCTGCTAATGGATAATATTTCTTTCTTTCTTTTACAGTATTTCTGCCAAAAGTGCTGATAAATAGGTGTTATTTCCTTACAGTAATTCCTATAATAATGAGAAATCCCAGGCAGCCTCAACTCTAGATGGTGTTGGCAGCTCCCCTTAGAATCCATGAACTTGCTCCAAGGTATCCAACTCCTGGAGACTGAGCCTGATCTGGTCTTACTGCAGACAGACAGAACTACTCCTACTGAACTGCTCAGASAACTGGAGAACTCTGTCCAGCAACTCCAAAAGCGATGGGATAGTTAAAAGTATGTGTTTGTTTTGTTGAGAATTACTATTATACCCACAAAGAACTGAACATCTARCAACTATCAGAAACTATTTCTGTTTCTGCAGAGAGTAATGATGCCAGGAGGCATGAASTGTGGCAATAATTCACACCACACAGGCACAGGTTGAATGCCACCATTTCCCTGCCCTGATTTCACCATTTGAGTGAACTGCAAACTCCTCAAACAGCACATTTGCACATTTCATTCTGTGACTGGGCTGACTCACCCAAACCTTTCTGGATTCCCCAGAACACTAAACCCACAGAGCTGCCAAACAAGAGCCTGAGTTAGCTCTCATCTGCTCTTCTAGCAAGGTGATGTTGTTTAGGAGGTGCAGTCATGGATCTCATCTTTGGCAGGGCCGTAACTTCCACAGCTCTGCACTGAGCAGGAATCATTTATTTCCTCAAGGCACCTTGAATTTSCCACCATTCCTCAGTCCTAAAAGGAGCACCAGCATCTGCACAGGGTCCCCATGTGCTGCCTGAGCCCTGGTTTGCAGCAGGACCTCAGGACACAAGGYGAAAAGCTGGCTGCTGTTTCAGCCTCTGAAATCAGTCAGGGAGCACTCAGATCCCCCAGCCACATCACCCTTAAATCAAACATTTCAGAAAGTGGATATGAGAAACAAAATGTAAATATCCTCCCACTRTGGCCCTGACAGTGACTGTTTTGAATTTATTACTGCCCTGCTGCCACAATTGTTCCTTGTGGGGAGTCAGTTCAGTGGCAAGCAGCTCCCAGCACAGCCAGGACTGGCACACACACCCTGGGTAACCCAGGGCAGATGCCAAGGGAAGGCTGGTGGCCTCAGGACCTCCCAAAATACATCTGTAACTTCCAGAAAAAASAGATAAACCACCCCCAGGTAACACCTGGCCTCTCAGGTGAGCATGACCAACACCTGGTGACCTTTCCTTTGTGACTGGAGGGGAGTTCTGTAATTCTCAGCTCAGCAGTGCCACCAATACAGCATTAAAATGCTGCTTAAGTCTGCTCCTGTGACAACTCTTTATTTCAAGTGATTGTTTATGAAATTTAATAGCAGCAGCTCATTCCTGGGTGATGGTGTCTGACACAGAACACTTAAAGTGAAATGTGAGTGGCATTTTTGTATGGCTCCTGTACTGAATARCATCACAGCCCCAGTTAATTAAAGTGCAGATGAGCTGTCATTAGGTCTMTTATGAGTTAATTGGCCTTCTCAGGGGCCAAAATTAAAGCTACAACACATCTAGGGTGCAGATTTTCAGGCTGAATTTGCATTACCACATTTGGAATCTGGAAGCAGGCAGCACCCAGAGGCAGCAGTTCTCAGACCCAACCTACAGGGCTCAAGAAATTTGGTAATTTCTTTTCTTTTTAGCTCYTAGGCTGAGCTTTTGTGCAAATCTGGCCCTGGGGTTTAAGCAAAATTTGGTCTGTAGTCTAAACTCCTCGTTTTGCAGCTGGAAGTTYATGTCAGTAGTTTTCCCAACAAGCCAGGAGCCTCTTTGCCATAAATCAAGAACCTGATAGGTTTTTTTAACCTTTTTATTACTAGCCTTACTTAAGTTTGCTATATCACTGTTCATTTACTGGTTTACACAAAGTGAGCTCAAAAATACCATAAATTCTTTGCCCAGAACCCAACATCCAAGCCTGAAACTTTTTTCCTTGGAAACAGCTTGGTTATTCAAGTCTGGTAAAAAATTTGCATTTCTTGTTCCTAAACCTAGATGAGAAGCATAAAACCATCTACATGAGAAAAAGCTGAGGGGAAAAAAAAGTCCTCCAGTAGCAATAAACAGATCCCAACCTATGGCAAAGTATGAAAAACTGGCTGCAACAGAATGTGACTGTAAAATGGTCATGTTGTTATGCAGACTCAATAGCTCATTTAAAGAGTGCCKAACCCTTCCCTGCCTTCCCTCCTCTAGACTTTTTCTCTTTCTGCAAATACGAATCTCTCAAATTATATTCACGAGAAAAATCACTAAATCATACTGCAACTGCTCAGGGCCTGGGCAAATATTGGGATCTCAGAGCAATTACACACATGGAGACAGTTAACTGCTGAACACAGTATTTATGGTAGTTAATTGATTACAAGCTACTTTAAAAAACAAAGCTCAGATCCTGTCTCTTATACACATCTAGATGTGTATAAGAGACAGATTTATGGTAGTTAATTGATTACAAGCTACTTTAAAAAACAAAGCTCAGATCAAACTTCTTGCCCTTTCTGAAGCACATTTTCCCTTCAGTGAGATGCCTGAGAAAGCCCCACTGCAGCCTGAATGGAAGACAGAATGTCACCTACTTGCTGCTATTTTCCCTGCAAGTTTAATACATCCACCCACCCCTAAATCCACTTGGCTCAATTCATTCKTTTACTTTTAGTTTTGCCTTTAAGCGTCTCTCTAGATGTCTGAAAAGAAAGAGATAAAGCAATTACTTGATTTCATCCTTGGGATTTCYGCTCTCAGCCTCGGCATGGTGCCTCTTTAGTGCTTGATGAGTGTCTAAATTCTCCCCAGATTAAAGAGGGTTGTCTTCTCTCTCCATGCATTATAGACATGGAAAAGGAAATTCAAAGGGGTCCAAACTTCTTTGGGTGGAAATTTGGTTTCTTTCTGCTCTGGAGAGGCTGCGCCAACTTACACACGACAAAGATCTATCTCAAACGATTTTTCAAGCAGATATATACATTTAAACATGCTATATAAACCCTGAGCTATGYTTTTAGAATGAATTCCATGACAAACAGCCTCTTTCAAAGCTGTAAATATGCTCACACTGAGTCAGCTCCTAGAATGAGCTCCCCAGGAGGGTTTGGGTCTGTGCCCCAGAGATCACTGCCCACAAACTGGAAGAAGAGGAATGGTTTGCTCAATACACAAAGTAGGGCTGAGCACAGAAAAATAATTAGAGAAAGCTACTGTGGTAGTTCTTGGGTTTATTTCTGTCTGGAAGTCCTTGAATAATGATCCCAAACACAGCACCCGTGATTACTGTTTCCCAGTGATTAATCAGCTGCAAACTCGTCGTCTTTTCTCTTCTTCATCTCCCTGAGAACAGTGGGAAGCTGAGCAGTGGCTTTTGGAAATGAAGCATTTTGTTCAGCTGCTCCCTATGAAGCCCACATGGGGGCCATACATTTCAGACTTGAGCCTCTCTTTCTCAGCCAAAACCCTTAATCTGCGAATTATTTGTACAAATGGGAATGAAAAAGAATTTGCCCTCTTTTCCCCCGATCCCTTCAGAGCCTGTGCTTTTAAGGCAGCTTTCAGCAGCCCTCKTTTTCTGCTGGGTAAAATGTGTGCAACAAATGCACAGAGCTGAGGTGTGGGAGGGAWCCTCAGAGCCAAGAGCCCCCTGGACAAATTCCAGCCTCACCAGAGAGATCCGAGCTGACCCTCCAGCTATTTTCAGATCTTTCTCCATCAGAGGATTGTGGCTTCTATGAAATACTGAGGTCCTCAAACTTCCAGGGCCAACAGGACTGATCCAAAGGACTCCCTAATTTATACTGCCTATTTAGCAGTAAAATCAGTTTTTCCTTTTCTGTGACTTTTAAGTACCCAGTTATCCTGCAATAGTTATTGAAATTTTAACCTGGTAACAAGGAATCACTCTTACTTATGTAGATATATTTAACCGATAATCCACTTTGTGATAATATTCTGTCACATCAAAGCTTGCTTTTCCCATATTTTCAGTTTTTGCTGCGAATAATTTCACCTCTCTTCCAGAAAGCCCACAAATGAACAAACGAGATTGTGCACAAAGATAACTGATCTAAGTTATAGAAATGCAGCAACTAAATATGAATATATAATAAAATGCAGAAATGCTAAGTCTCCCATTTTATGTAATGAGGACTTCATATGAACTGACACTGCTTTTTTCAATGGACAATCTTTTATCAACTAGGAAGAATCTTACTGATGGTACACTAAGATGCACTGGGCAAACTTTCATTACAGAAGCTGGGGACACAGTATAACATCATTTCTACTCAGAAGCAGCTTCAGCTCGTATTTCCAAGGCCTTTGCTCTCACTAGCAAGAAATCTCACTGCTGGGAGCCCTGGAGTGTTTTCTGAATGGCTGTTAAACTCAAACTCTAAAATCCTTATCTGCAAAACAGTCTCAGACAGACAGAGGCAGACCTGTCAGAGCTCAGCCCTGCTTTGATTCTCCAGGTACAGACACATCACCAAAATAACAGAGAAGCAAACGTTATCCTGACCCCACATCTCTGACAAGAACATTCCAAAAGGCTGACATTTAGGACTCTGCTCACTGCTAAATCACACCTTGAACAGCACAGGCACAAAGTTAATACCAAACAGCAAGAAATGCAGGCCTGGACCTTCTGAAGGAAAAGACAGGATATGGATTTCAAGAATGAGAGCTGCAAGAGAAGTCTGAGAATCYTTTCCAGCTCCACAGTGCAATGTTACCTGATGTTTGCCATTTCTGACAAMAATGCCTGCAGTTAACACATTCCAGCTGGGAAGCAGTACTAGCCTGATGTTAAAAAACCTCAGCCTTTGATGCCCTGATGAAACAAACCTTGGATTTTTTCCTAGATTTGCAAACCCCCTCTGTGGAGCCCTGTTAGGGACTGCAATCAGTCAGCCCTTTTGGCCATTCCCAGCTGGGACAGAGCTGTGTGGCCACAGAGTAACTCCCCTCTTTATGTCTGGAAATACCAAACCAATAAAGGTGTGATCTGTGGCTTAAAGAAACATGGAAAAGCAATGGGTTTAAACTGTATTCCTAAGATAATAGCTGGTGTTCTAGTTCAGCAGCTCTGGCATTGAACTATTTCATGGGGGAGAAAATAAATTTCCTTTCTAACACCCATCTTAACTGCCTCAAAAATATTCAGAGGTCTTTTATATTGTAATTTGAAAGGCACATCTCAGCTTGCTCCTCATGTCCCTGAAACTGTGACCAAAACWGCAGAACTCCCATCAGCTGTTGACAAGGTTTTGTTTCCTGTAAAGACCCACATAAAAACTGATAGCAAACCTCAGTGCTTCTCTCCCTTCCTGACATAACTTGACCAGAGAATTCCAAGGGGTCAGACCACACAGATGCATGAATCACGTTTGATCCTGGTTTATGGAAGTCAATGGAGTRGTAGCACAGATGGCCTCTAAATCTCCTGTGACCTGGAGGACTGATCAAATGCACTGCTTGGAGCACACTGGGGGCTTTTCACCACTGTCACCAGAATATTTTAATCTTGGACGTGCTTATTTCAAAGCACCCTTCTGAGGCTGCATTATCCCTTCTTGTATCAGGTGAACACAGACGTGGTTGGCCCAAGGTTGCACAGCCTGTGCTGGCAGAGCAGGGAAATTATCTGCATCTCCTAATTTTACATTTACAAATGGAACAGCAGCAGAGCAAGATACTTACTCATAGTAGTCAATCCTTAATCAGAAAACTTGCTCATGAGCACCACACAGAACTTCTAAAGATTGTGATCACAAGTATACAGACACTTAACAGCACAGAATTCTTTGGTTTTAACAGAAGAGCCCATAGGAACTCKTAACAGCTTTTACTTAATACAGTCTTAGCAAGGACTGTTCCCAGCTCTCTAGTTTAGAATCTCAGATTCTGGTTTTTTTGATGCTCATTTTAGGACTAAGTGAATGAAAATTCATATTAATGAGGTAAAAATGTTACTCTASATCATGAAATTCAGCCAAAATGAGAATTAACCTAAGAAAGATCAGAAACTGAATGTCACAAACTCAAAGCCACAAACTCAGATCAGATGCTTTTATACCTTAAGGGCAGTCCAAGCTGGAAATTTGTGATGAAACTCACAACTGGGAAAGCCCTCTGTGCTGTGGCCAAAATAGTCAAGACAACAAAAAGCCATAGAAACTATTGTGCATTTTAAATAGAAAGAATATCATGGCTCTGGAATTGTATCAGCATCCAAACTTGCAGAAAGGACAGGGCATGTGAAAGCTGCTAAACAGAAGACAAAATAAAAAAGAGGGGATGGGAGAAACTGAAAACCTCATAYAGGAGATAAACTCAACTACAGATCAGAATTATTTTGMCTTCCCCTCCCAGTTTTAGGCATAYAGGCAGGTCCAGCAGCTTTCAGTGGGAACTAGGTGATTATCTCTGCTAGTCCCRTTGGAAAATTCCACCCCCATAWATTCCACCCCCACCTTCTCTACACWCTCATCTACACCAAAGATTTTTCCTCCTTTCGTGTCMGCACTGAYGGCAGTACATATTCCTGAACTGCCCTCACCCCATCTTCTYCRTCACTGAYAGCAGACACAAAAAAAAATACTTGGTTTAGTTTTCCCTTTTGTAAATCCCCATCTTTGCTCCCTGCTCTCAGCAATGGGAAACAGATTCAGCCAGCCTTAAAACACTATCTCAGCAACAAAGCATGCAATGTGCTCCATCTCATCTCTCCACTCCAACTGAGTTTACAGCAGTGGGTGGTTTTCAAACCTAACATTTGATCAAAATGAAAAACCGGGCATTCCTTTCACCCCATGACAGGCAGGCTGATATAAATCACAGCCTTCCCAGCAAGGGCTCTTCCACAGACAATGAGTTGTGGCAGTGCCTCAAAGCTCAGCCCCGGCCATTGTAAGAGAAAGTTTCAGGTTTTTAAAGCAGGCCTGGGCTTTTTACAACGGTACTAAAACCAAAAGAGGGGGAGAATTTATGGTGTGGTTGTTGAGGGGCAAGGAAGGTGTCTCCCCTTCAGGAGTTGTATTTGCAGTGCATTGCTCTGGGTAGGTTTGTGCCAGTGCCTGCTTTTAATTTTTAGTATTTCAGTAGCATTGAAATCTCCAAACTGGGGCAGCCTCACAGCATTTTACACTCAATCTCACACTGAAGCTCATTCATTGTCCTCTCACTGTTTTATCAGGGAAAAGAACCTCTTCCTTAGCCCTGGAGAAAAGCTCCTGGATGTATCTGCTCAAGGAAAGGATGGTGTCAGACATCCCCTGGCTCTGATTTAGGAACACAAACAGTGTAGGTAAGCATCAAGCAGCAGCTATTAAATTCATGTGTGTGTGCACAGCACTCCAGAGTGTGATCAAAGCAGAGCTGATACCATCCCCAGCCTGCTGCTGCTCCTTGCTAACCCAGTAACCCATACACATGCCCTCCAGCCTCAACCATTTTAAGCCTGGACTTCAAAAGATCAGCTTATCCTTTAGGGCTGYGCTGAGTGGCAGGTGGGGGGCAGAGGGAGCCCCCTGCCCTCCCTGCAGCCGGGGTGTGGGGCTGCACAGCTGGCTGGGCACACCGGGGGGCTTGGCTGCATTCCTGGGCCATCTGAACCTGCACAGCTGGGKCCCCTCAGGAGCTSCCTGCTGCTGCTCCTGCCCTGCRCTGGGCAGCAGGAGCTGTGCTCACAGGGAGCRGTGCCATGCAGAGGTGAGAKATCTCAGTCCATCTGCCTTTAGGGACCTGCTCAGCTGCCAGGGAGGGCTGGGTACATCAGCTGGTCCTGGTGATGCAGAGATGCCCTCTCACACCCTCAGGGAGCACAGCAAGTGTTTACAGGGTGCCCATCCCAAAAATCTGCTGTGCTGCAGAACACTGAGCCTGGCTAACAGCTAGGAGTACCAGGAATACAGCACAGTGAAAGAGGGAAGAAGAACAGGCTGAGAGCTTAATGTGCACTGAGGGAAGAGGAGCTCSATGTGAGGAGGTTTGAGAGGCATCCACATCCACATCAGGGTTTGCCTCATGGGGTTTGTGTATCTGCTACCAAAAAGTCAGGAACCACTGCACAGGGCACCATGGCACAAAGACAGACTCCAGAGCAGATCCTGAGCCTTCCCTGCACGTGACACAAGTCACACCTGGTCAGTTATTTTTCAGCCCACAGGAAACTCAAATTGTACTTTTCATCTATACTCRCTTCCTATAAAAAGGGAATATTAGGGCAGGGCAACTGTTGGAAACCTCCACACACCAAATTGTTCATCCATACTGAGTTTTTTGATATTCTTTTCTATTAATGAAACTTTTTTCTCCCCAAAAAATTGTATAACTGAGCTTGAACATTGCTAACTAAGCAGTGGCAGGTTATATTCCAGCAACACAGCAGTTGCTTCCCTCAGCTGGGAACACACTCCCTCTGCCTCCCCAGTCTGCTGATGGCATTGCTGTTCAAGGAACACATTCTCATGCAGTGTAAGAACATGAGATGCAACAGCCAGGCAAATAAGGCTATTAATTACCTAATGAATGTAAAGTGCTGTTTCTTGGAGAGTCTGCTGTACAATCACATTTTCTGCCTCAGAAATATAAAAATCTAGAGGAAAACCAAGCAAAATTATTTACTCAAAATCCAGATTATGGGGTGGGAGAAGCAAGTCAAAATTACAGGGAAACCAATTAGTCTGTCTGCAATAATCCGTGCAATACAACATCTGTCTTTAGAAGGAGGTGCACATAAAGCTGACTCTGAAAGCCTTTTCCTGTTTTCAAACATGAATTTGGATTGCTGTGGCACACTACCACCCAAAGCAGGCCACTGCTTTAAATTCAACAGTCAGTTCAGCAGTACCAGAACTTTCCAGTCACTGAACTTCAGCTGTGTGTCAGTTCTGTGAATGGCAACTAAGGCAGGAACATGAGCACAAGTCTTGGAGCAGTGAGCTCTGAGTCCTGCAGCTGTGCTGGAGTTACTGTGGGACCCCAGAACATCACTCATGTGTCACTGCACATCACCAGACGTGTCTGAGAGCCATTGCTCAGAGATGGGAAATCAGCACAACAGAGGAGGAGAGCAGGAAAATAATAAKTCGGGCATATGACAAAATCAGCTGGTAATTTAAATTCTGTGACTGTCAGCATTTTAAAACTTACACAACCAATACACCAGGATCCCTGAAAAGTCATCACAGAGAAAAAACAATAAGAAGAACAATAAGAGAAAAAACAATACTCTTCTATACTCAGCTTTAACTACATTTCAAAGTAATATCTCCTTTCTCCTATCATGTCAATACAATGTGGAGTGGGAACTGATGCTCTCACACAGCACCAGGCCRTCAGCTTATTTCCAGTGCTAACTTTAAATAACAATGCATGAATGGCCAAAGTGCCTGGTTTATAGCATCCTCCCTTTCAGCCTCTCCCTTGTCTCAGTTCATTTCCCCGTGGCACGCTTTGTTCTTAAAGCAGTCTTAACCGCTCATACATCAAAATATTTAATCAACATTTCTCAGTCAGAAAATAATCCTGCTTTAGACCGGTTCAGTGGGAGACTCTGCAGTGGATTCAACCTAAAAAAAAGGGTCAGAATGCATTTCCGAGGGTGCTTTAGAAAAATCAATGCTGACATGTTTTTAATGAAAATCAATAAGRGACATTAGATAATGAAACAAACATCCAGCAGCACCACAGCCAGGCCATTTAGACAATCAGCTTGGGAAGGATTCAGCGAGGTGAGCGCTTGAGCGTGCCGCCAACGCGGGCTTCAATAAAGTKCTGCTTTTTGTTTGTTTTAATGAGAATCTCCCYATCTGTTTCCRGWGAACAATGCCTCTAGGGCTCCCCATTTCCCCAGTGCGTGCAGCTCCAGGGAGATCAGCCCSAGGAGCAGGGCCCTGCTCCTGGGGACAGTGTCCCGCTTTGGGAGCCGCTGACCCGTGCAGCCGCCGCCAATGCTTTGACAAGCTGCGCTGCAGCCCCAGCGGGGAACACTGAGCCATTAAAAGCTGGAGTTGTGAAACTCTTTACAAGAGGCCTGTCCCTTCTCAGAGTAATTAATTCTTTGACTGCCACACTGAGATGCAATGAATGAACASATACTCTCGGGAGGAACAGCTATGCTAATGCGGAGGAGCCGCAGACAAAGAACCCAAGGGCTCGCTGGAGCTGGTGAGACTCTGTGCAAACTCCCCGTGCCATACACATGCCTGAAAACCAACACAGCTCGGGGGAACCCACCTCACAGCCCAACATTTCCCACAGYCATCGGTATTTACACTGCATGTTCCTTATCTGCACCCTGCAGGAGCCACCTGGAACCTTCTGCACAACTGGAACCATCTTTGATCAGTCTGTGACCATTCCCAAAGCTTGGGATGCTGGCAGGTGGCACCAGGATGTGATGGCAGTGGGAGCCAGCACAGCCCCCAGCCCTGCTTGGGGAACATGGCTCTGGCCACGGTGGCACTCCGCACAGCACAGCATAGCTGTTCTCACAGGCTTTTCCTGCAGGGAAGGAGGAATCCCACTCTCCTGGGCTCTGCACATTTGGTCAGGATTTGGTAAGTCACCCTCAATACCAACAGCCCCTGAAGRCAGTCAGATCTTCCTGGCTCTGACTGTACCTGTGCCAAACCCTGCGCTCTGTTTGCAAGATTTCAAATCACAGCTCAAATGAAAAAAAAAAAAAAAATCAAACAATGTCATAGCAGAAAATCATTTGAGGAAAAAGAATAAAACAACTAACAATCCACATGCAAAAGTTACTGATAAGAACAGAGGAACAAGGGCTCATTATTAAATGACACTAAGAAACTAATGGCTGCAAGAATAGAACTTCCCACCTTGAGATCCACAGCAAACCCGTATCTCTGTTCTATGTGACTCACAGCTTAAAAAACAAGAAAGAAAACAAAATGGAAACAAACAGCTGAAACATAACTGAAACAAAACCAGTTCTAGTCAGTTCCACTGTTTAAAATCCCACTGCTCTAAAACTAACAAGGAAACAAACAAACAAACAATTCCCCCAGTGGTTTGAAACATTCARGCTTTCCAGGAAAGCTGGCAAATTGAGCCAAGCCCAGCACASTGGAGGAAGCCTTGCAGGTTTCCAGGCAAACCTGCAGTATCTGGGGGCAGGTTTGAACAAAAGCCTGCCCAGGGAGTCAACGAGAGCGCTGCAAGATCCATGACAAAGTCAGACATGGTGTTCTGGCTCCCGGCTGGCCAGAAGGCTGTGACATTAACACATGCTTCATTACAGCAGAATCACAGCCTGCTCATTCAGGGCTGCAGAAATTAGGGATGGTACACATCAAACGTGTTTTCCCAGGAAAACACAGGGCCTCCAGCCTGGCCCTAGAAAATCACTAATTACGGTGCAGAACCTATTTACATTCACGGAATACAACTTCTGTTTGGCAGCTCTTTGTCTTGATTTTTTCCACTGCAAAGGATTTCAAAGTCATCTTCCTGACAAGAAGCAATTGAATATTTTTTCATATTCCAGCAGAAATTCGAACAGAATCAAGATTTAAAAATACAAAGTAACAGAAATGAATTTAATATTTTCTCTTAGCAAGCATACAATGATGTTTTATTAGCAGGATAAATTACTTCACACCTCATAAGCAAGGGCTCCTACATTGAATTACTGTTGCAATTCAGACAGTTACATGCAATCAATCAAAGAAGATTTTAAGTCAGTGCTATTTAATGGCTAAMTCCTCAAAACACAAAATAGCTGAGCTCCTGCAATTAGTCTCCGACAGAAGGAAAGTAAAGAAGATGTCACAAAGCAAGTAAATGAAAGTAAAACAACCCAAAGATCTTGGGGGGAAAGGGAAACTTCTTTAGCCTTGATAGAACAGTGTTAGAATAGTTCTAACAAGTACAATATTCTATATTGATTTCTAGTGAAACCCTTGTGGTAAAATATGCTTTTCAGTATGATGAAGCACYCAGCAATCTCATTTTGCAGGTTAGCATGCATTTGAAGAGTTTTTACTGAAAATAGGTTCAAGTCACCAGAACTGGAGAACATAACTGTACAAATGTCTCCATTCTCTTAACCACTATTTATAGCAAATTACAATATTTAAATAACCAGCACCAAAAAAAAAAAAAGCTTCTTGTACTTAAATACATTTAAAATACCCAGCTTTGAAGCATCTTCCTTATTAACAYTCTTTCTACAACATCACATTCTCAACTGGTATAAGTCAAAGGGCTTCTTCAATAACAGAGATTCCATATTCCTCTTCTAAAGAAGTACCAAAGCAAACAGCTAAATGAATGCACTAGTTTCTGTGACATGTTGCATCTTGATTACTGCAGAGGTAAAATGAAACCMCATCCTCTTACAAAAAGATAAGAATAATGACTTTTATAGTAAAAGTACCCACTCTGACAGAATGCTCCATTTTCAGTTTAGGTTTTACTTTATTTTCAAGTACCAAGTGGGGAACAGCTAGATTACTATAAATCTTAATGCAAAGCATCAGCTGAATCTTGCTCCTCCCCTGTGGGCCCAAGTGTCATTCTGACTCTCTCTGGGCTCCAGGATTCCTGAATTCAGACCCTTCCTTAGAGCTCACAGCCTTCCACCATCAACTCCAAAGCTCTAGAGACTCCTCCAGCTTTTACCGTTTGCCACCTTGGCGATAAATTCCAAATGATTTTACTAAGCAGTAGCAATTATTTCATTGCACAAYAATGATTTATAGAAAGAACTTGGGCAGGGGAGAGGGAGAAGGGAAAAAGATTTTCCCTCTTCCCTCCTTCTCCTGAATCACAATTCCACTTTGTGAAAGATCAAGAGGGACCTTCTATGCCAATCTGTACTATCAAAAGTACAATGGAAAAGTCAGTCACTTCCTCAGTTACTGTGAGGGAATGTAAGTGAATTCCACAAAGGAACAACTGAAAGCAATCAGATTCACTTTCTGCACAGCTGGGAGAAAAGCAATGCTCTTACTTAAGAAAAAAAGGATTAAAAACCAACTTAAATTTGCCTTCTTCAGAACCATCAATCCCTTTGAATGAAGAGAGCCCACCTTTCAACTACAAATTGGCAGAAGTAGRGAATCACCACAGCAAATGCTGTGCCCTTCAAAGCTATAATAAAAAGTCCTCGAAGGCTTTTCTCCAGGGGTGGAACTCCCTCCACATCCTGAACAATCAGCATCCTCCTTTATCCAGCTACAGCAGTGCCCTTGTTGGCTTGCTGTGGCTGGCAGAGGTCACCACAGCACACATGGCTAACCAGAAGCTCACTTCATTACCTGTCTCAGGGCCACAGGCACCAGATTAATTTTCTTGCAAGTGACATTTGAGAGACTCCTCCCACACATCAGCTGAATGGGTTGAGCAGCCCATTCTTGGGGAAAGCATCTCCACASTGAGTCTGCCCAGCAGAGTCCTTCTGAACAACTCCAGGCGTGCTCCTGGGAGGGCTGACACCTCCAGAGCTGGCAGGACACAAAGCCAGGGCAGGAGACACCCATCAGGAAGGGCTGCCTGGGGCAGAAGGCAAATAGCTGCCCTGGTGGGCTACTGCTGATGCAGTTACACACCAGCCAGAGCAAGGGCCAACAAGGAAAATACATCTATTGATCAATTCAGCACTGGCAATGAGGGATACCTCACCTGGGTTGGCAGCATTTGCCAGCTGTGCCACCCAGCCCAGCCCTGCAGCAAGCCTGGGCACCCCAGCACACAGCAATGGTGCTGCAAACCAAGAATGCACACTTCTCCTAGAGCTGCATCACTGCACAGCCCTCCAGGCATCAATTCTGAAAGGGGAGCTGAAGAGCAGAGCAATGACCACAACTCACCTAGCAAAGACAAAATCCACAGCTCAGCTGCACATGAAAAGCCCTGATGAGACACTCCAAGGGAACAGAGTGGATCAAGTCAGTCCTTCCCACCCAAATTCTGCCTTCCCTAACACACCATGCCTGACAGGACTGTAAAAAGTTCATTCCAGGCTGAGTGAGCTTCTCACCTTGACTGAATGAACAGTTCCTAGTTACAGACTGCCACAGATGGCAAATGGGATCAGGGAAGGGCAGCACTCAGCAGTCACTGCTGAAGACAGGGGATGATGTCCTGTGTGCCACAGGATGCACTGCCTTCCCCCATTGCCACGGAGCTGGCAGTGTTCCACAGCTGCTCACCAACTGCTGCAAGGGAGAACAACTCTGCAGRCTGAGGGGGGAGAGGTGAAGAGGGAACGGGTGAAAGGGAGATGCAGAATTACTTTTCCATTCAAATGTGAAAATCCAGAGATATGCATGGGTACAAGTAAGGGCAGAATAAAACCTTAAATATTTAGTCTTCTTTGAAGCTTTCACACTAATCACTTAAGCCAACACAACATCTTAAAAATCTACGGCATTATCCAAAGCCTTTCTGTTAAGCCAGTTCTAAGGATACAATCAGTTCCTCTCCCGCCCTGACATCACACAAAGCGACTCAGGCAGCAGTTAATAAATCTAAGCCCCTGTGACAGATTTCATCTTCCACYGGGAAAAAAAAGCTGCAGAGGAAACCGAAAAATAAAAGAGGATCTGAGGGAAAAATCTATTCATTGATCAGGGGAAGGAGAATGCTAAATTCAGCTGGCAAACAGCAGCCTGGCAAAGGAGCCATCGAGACGCTTCCGAGTGTGCTGGCACAGCTTGTCCTGGGTCCCCTCAGAGGAGCTGCAGGTTCTAAATGCACCCATGCAGCACTGCAGAATCAGGCCCAGTTTTCTGATGCATTGAAAACAGAACTCTCCTCTGAAAATCCAGACTTGCATCCTGAAATTCCTCAGTGCCCAAAGTGTGCCAAATGACCAGCTCTTCTGTAATTGGCATTTTGTYGAGGAGAAATGCTCACCTCCTGCAGCAGAGCCAATCTCACAGTGGGAGAGGTGGTCACTTTCTTTTCACTGATCACTCAAGCAATTTACAATAATCCCACATCTTGAAAAAAAAAACTTAAAAGCCATAAAATTAAAGCAGCCTTTCTCCTATGCTACAGAGGAGGGTACACAAACTCAAGCACAGACTTGCTGAAGAGTGGAAAGGGTTAAAATCTGTGGAGAATGAGAGAAAAAGGCTAAAAAGCATTACTGCAGTTAATGTTAAAAACACTAATTTCAGTCCATTTGTGCATTCAGAGGCATTCRGGTTTGAATTTCTTCAGTGAAACCAGATGTCTGCAGTGATCACCGGAATGCACAGACTACAGCATAATCAGCTTGTCCTGGGCACAAGTTCCAGCACATCCAAAGAAATTGGGGACTCTCAGAGAGAAAGCAGCTAAATGCAATAACCTGGTGATTGCTCAGAAACACAGCTCTCAGGGCTGGAACCGGGAGGGGGATGGAAAAGGATGACAGCAGTGATGAATCCTGAGCAGAGCCTGACTCRGAACACAACTGTGAAAAAAGCACATAATCAAGAGACAAAAAGCCTCCCAGGGAATGAATGTATCTGCTTGCTCTGTCATTGCATATAATCAAATAGATGTTATAATAGTGAGGCAGCACGTTACAGAGACAGCTGTAATAATCAGAGCTTTAACAGGCTCCAACACAAAACCCTACAACATGGCAGTGTCACGATCATCTTCYCTCTCAAGCTGTCCAACTGAGAAGAGAGGTTGTGCTTTTATTAGCTTATATTAGCACACCACTTATCTAGTTTCTAAAAGCAGAATTAAAACCTTCTGCCATGTGCTGACACCTGGCTGCTGTCCAAGCCCGTACTTCATTTAGCATTATCACTGAAAAACGGGAGGCTTAGGCAACCCTGGAGGGAGATGGGAGGACAGACGGCTGCCCATTACTGTCAGCTCGCTCCATGGGCTCACTTCTCCAGCCTCCAGGAGACAGGGACCTGCCAGAAATCACAGCAAGAAAAACTGAGCTCCCTAACTTCACCAATTCAGGCTATTGGATCCCTTCTTCTGTCCCCAAAACCTTATCATAGCATCACTTCAGAGCAAACAGCCTGGATGCAGATGTGATCTCAGTGAGGGATTTTCTGTGCCTGATACAAGGTTTGTGCACAAACACCATCCCTACTGATGCACTCCCTGCTTTCAGGGAACAAGAGGAGCATTTTCTGGAAACGTGAGTCCAACCCACCAGCTTTGCACGAAGTTTCTGACACCATTTCCCACAGCTGGCTCCTCCTGCCCCACTGCTCCAGTGCTATTCCTAGCACAGACAATTTTCCAGCTCCATCCCAGGTCCAAGCAGTGACACAATGGCCACTGCTCTCTCCAGGCAGTGTTGACTGCATTCCCTCAGTGCCAGGCAATGCTTTCTAGCTCCCAAAGCCCTTTTGTTTGTAACCACACCTTATCTGCTCCATTACTAAATCCCCTTTTCCCTGTATTCCCAAGAACACTGGCATCAAGTGGTAGAGCAAAGCTGCAGAAGAATTACCTTTTAACTAATTTGTGAGCCTCCAGCTGCCCTGTTCTCCCATTCCAGAAGCTCCCTGAACCTTGCCAGAACAGCAGTGTTTGACATGCTAAACCCAAGTAGAGGACAAATATGAATATGGTGATTTGCTCATTGAGCTGCATACATAATCATTAGAAAAGTAATGAACAAAGAACACAGCAGGCCAGAAAAAAAAGAGATTGAGCAGGCAGGGTCATGTATTTCAGCAAAGCTTCCTACCTGTTTATTAATTAATTGAAACAGCTTTCCAGAAGCCTTATAGCAASAGGGGCTCCCATTTATTCCAGGTGAGCACAATTTAACTGTGGAAGATCTCTACCTGGGAGGAAGCGGATTTGAGATCAAGAAAGAAAAAAAACAAAAAGGAAATTAAGAGTTTGAAGGGAAGAAAAGTTAAGAAAAATATCACCACAGCCTCTCAAACACATAATGGTCCTGCAGCAGGGGGGAAATCTCTCCCCCTCTCAGCTCTAGGTTATCTGAGCTGCTGGATAAAAGTCCACGGAGCCACCACTCTGCAGTGGCCATTCCCATACCCTCAGACACTCAGAGCAGGACCTGCAGAGCACATCCACCCCAACACCTCTTTCCATCAGGAATGCCCTTCCTGGAGAGAAGGAGGATAATAATAGCCAGGACTTACAGTTTATCATTCTTCTGACAGTCAGAAAGTAAGCTTGAAGTGAACTCCTTTCATCCCTTCCCACCCTTTCTCCCTGCTCTGTCTGGTGCATGGGTGTAATTAAAGTATTTTACTGCCTGACTGACAGCCCAGTGCCCCACGAGCCACAGGCGAGTAAAGGGCACGCATATTCCACAAGGAATGTAAACAGAGCCATGGCAAAGTAGTCAGCAGCCACCTCCAGCAGCATTCCTAAAAATCAAGGAACACTCCGCAGAACTTCCTTTCCCTCCCTCCATTGATGTTTTATATTAAAAATCAAACCCAGTCTCAAGTGAACAAWGATAAGAGCATGAACGTTCTTATTTTGCTCCGAGCATTCAATTTGCTAACGCATTTTAGCTGAAATTCCTGCTTAGTCACGCCTGACACAATCCAGTCTTTTAGGCAAACATTCCCTCCATTCTGTGTGCTATGGCTGCCAGCCAGCTTTCAGTTGATGTACCCAGGGCTTTCTGCTGGTGTCCAAGCACAGCGAGATCTCTCAAACCTGCTCCCACACAGCACTGCCACCCCTGCATATGCTCTCCCTTCAGAGACAAAGCAGATGCAGATTTATGTATAGGCAGGTCTGAATAGTGAATATTAATTTCAGAGATATCAAACAGAAAAACTTCTAAGCCAGGTTGTACACAGGAAATAACTGCATGTCCTGAAAAAAAATAAATCTTTCTGCAAACAGCCAAAGGACATTGTTCTTCACCCTGGAATTAAAGCTTTATTGTAGGTGGATTTAAATGAAAAGCTTTGTCTCTATGGAAAAAACAGCAATAGAAAAAAAATCATAATTTGTTAAACAAAACACAAACCCAAACAATTTCCAAGGCTCCTACAAAAGGAAAGTGAAAAAGAAGAACAGACCCAAAGCTTCTGATTAGAAGTCAGGCTCAGAAATTCTGACACTGAACACATTGTTCAGCTGCATTTCCTTCTCAGATGACTTCTTTAAAGTCCAGGGAGTTTTCTTTAAGATCCCAGACAAGATTTTTATCAAAAAGGAGAAAAGATGCCCAGTGTTTTGGCCAAGTACCTGACCATTGTTCTCATACCAGGTCCTGCCCAACTCAGCTACCCACAGCCTCAAAATTCAGGGCAAGAATCTGCTAAAGCAAAGTGCAAAAGAAAGAAAAGAGCAAATSAAGTTTTCCCTGTTACCTGAAGCAGGGCTCTTTGGATGCTGGTGGCAAAGCAGCTTCCAAACAAAGGCAGGAAGGGGAACCAGCCCAGCTCACAAGCAGCTCTCACTGATGCTGAGGTGAAAGGTAAGGCAGAAGGTAATTCCACTGGAGTCAATAAACGCTGGCAAAGAATTCCTGCCTTTCAGGGCACCAGGCTGCTCTGCTGCTGCTGGTACAACCCAGCCATGCCCTGTCCTCCTCAGCCCTTGGGAGCATCATTCCATCCCCGTGCTCTTCCTGGGCTGTTCTGAGGTTTCTTGTGCCTGAAGTTGCAAGCAGGTCGAGTTTCCTCAAGCTGAAAGAGCACTGAGAATGTCTCTGAACATTCAAATCTCTCTTCTGATAGCAGCAACTCCTCTCTTCAATTGTGCCTGCTCAAGGTTTCTCCAYAAATGCAGGAGAATAGAGCCTGCTCTGGAAATTGCTAATTGTTCCCCAAAATATCATTAATTTCTGAGTGATTTTTTTAAGATAGTTGGTCTGTTGCCTCAGCTCTAATTACATTTCTCATGTCAATTAATTAAAACCGTGCTAAACGAAATGCCAGTTTTTATTTAAAGTTTAGGGGAAAAAATCATGGGATACAATTAGATGTTACCAGACATGATCTCAGCAGGTTTTCAATTATTCTATGGATAATACAACCCTAATTCAATACAAAGCTGTAATTAAGACTGTAATTAACTTGTGGCATTCCACTGATGTCATACACCACAAGAACACATAACAGTGCAGAATCCTTAATGGATTGCCCTTTTTCATCGAGGATGAATTAGGCACATAAAAATAATTTATTGTGGGAGCTTGGCCAACGTAATGGCCACATCCAAAACACAAAGTACAAAACCAGCTCTGTCCTGTCAAGGACGATCTGGCCAGAACCCAAACCTGCAGCTGCTACCCTGGCATGCAATAGGTGGGCTTGCCTTCAGAGCCAGGTGGAGCTGGGTGTGCAGGGCTGGGGAGGAGCACAGCAGCTCAAACAGGCCCCTGCTGCAGRCTGGGGCTGGGCTGTTCTCTGGGCACAGCACACAGGGCTGCAMGGACCACAGCTGCACTAAAAACCTGCATTTCAGGCTGGGTTTTATCCCATCTCCGTGCTATCACAGCACTTCAACTTCACAGAAACCCTCCAGGCCACTTCTGCTTATTAAAGGAAGGTTTCTGAAACACAGACTGCTCTGCTGGGCTGTCTAAACCAAAGATTGCTGTTCTCAGTTACCATTATTTGAACATCACCATTTCCTTAGATTTTTTTTAATATATGACATTTAAGGGAGGAAAAAGAATAAGGTACATTTCCTGAGGAAACCAAAACAGGTCCCAGAAGAAAGCCCTCAGAACTACAAATAACAGCTCCGTTCGCACTGTAAAAGAACCTACAAAATATTTACTTTTCTTTCAAGTAAACCCTCTTGCAAGAAGGATAGGAGGATAAAAGCTTGATTTATATCAGCTAAAGAATCTCCTGCACTATAGTTCAGTGGTGATGTGTCAGTAAACAGATGAAAATATCATCAGGTAAGGCACTGACAGGCACTTTAGGAAGTATCAAGGAACTCTAGAGCCATTGAACAGACTTCTGAGACTTTAAAAGAGGACACTTCTTTTCTTCTTTCTCCCTAAACACTTCGTATTTCCCTTTCTTTAAAATAAATTAATTAATGGAATGTCTTAAGCCTATTTCTGCTACTTGCTGAAGGAAATTACCACTTGACATTCAAATAAAGTTTCATTCTGTAAGCTGACTGTAAGGAACTTCATACAATGGACAACATAATTCTCAAAGCATTAACCACTACACTCAAAAAATCTGGAAGTGGATTTTCTCAGCTTCACTGTCAATAGCTTAATTAGCAGGAAAATTTATAAAGAACTTAAAGAAAGACTGACTTTTGTGGTTGAAGCCTAGAAAAAAATTAAATTCAAACCTAAAAAATGCATCAGATTAAAAACTGGGGGATGCTCTTTTAATATTTTGCTCAAAACCATACAGGTCAGTACCATTCCTGACCTTCAACATGCTCAGCAAGGTGTTGAATCCTCATTCCCTGACAGCTGCAAAGAGCTTTTAGGGGATTCTACAACATCTGAAATCTGGTGGGGGAAAAATACTTTTTCTGCAGAAAGGGAATTGCAGATCCTCCTGACACTGCTCAGAGCACACCCAGCAAGCCAGAGGGGGCCACTTGATTAATTTATAGGAAAATCTTGCTTTGAGATTGTTTTTGTCCTGCCCTCTGCTCAGAGACCTAAAGAAGTCAACAAGCCACAGGTTTTCCTTCCCATGCCCTGCCTTGTTGGTAAATTTTCAAAGCATGCACAGTTCCAAGCTCTTTGCCCTTGSGTCCACCACTCCTCTTCCAGGTCAGCCAGGGATCCCAAGACCCTTCCATGATGGATTCCATCCTCCCCTTCGTGTTCTTTGGTTTCCTCACAACTTCCCTGTCTGTGCTGAGCTCCCAGCCAGGGAAAGGGACACACTCCAACCCATCCTCTGCAAACCAGCACAATAATCACTGAACACCACCAGTATAAAAATGTTCTRGAGCTCACCCAGCCACAGAGAGCTTTTTCCTCCAAGCAGTTATCACATGCAGACACACTCAACAACTACCAGACATAGCTCTTTTCATTTTCTAAAGTATCACTCCAGTAAACTTGAACCAGATGTTGTTTTTATATATTTTGCTAATGCTATCAGTTTTTAATCAAAATGGAACTGACTAAATTCATGGTCTTASTTAACAGCAAAGCTCCTTTGAATCACAAGATGTCTCTTTCAGATCAAAGTGGCATAGAAAGAGTCTGAGTTCAAATTTATTCTCGTGTATCCAGGGTCTTTCTTTAGGATTCTTACCCTTTTTCCACAGCTCAAGATGTTGGCACTTCATGAATCAATCTCAAAGGATATTAAAAGCAGCAGGAATAGCCTACAATGAGCCAGAAGGTTCCTTCACAAAAAAAGAATGTTAAGTTTGCCAAGGAAAGCACTAAAAAAGTAATAAGGAAATCCAGACTTAAACTTAATTCATCCCCACATACATATGCATTAAGATCCAGCCTTTAATGACAATTTATTTCTTCCAGAGTACTTGTGAGCAAGGCTGACAGAACAGACAGCTGCTCACCATTTCTTTATCATTATGTATAACCCCATGCAGTCATTCAAGACACAATATTCAAGTGTTGCACTGAATTATGAACATTCTGATAAACTTTTTAGGCAGCTTATCATGGTACTATACAGCACAATTCCGAAATAMTAATACATTTACTTACAGAGCCCTTTGCTCGAACAGAATTTTTCCATGATTTTAAAAGGCTGAACTGCAGCASAGCAAAATTAGCAGCTACACACTCAGAAGCATCTGCTAATACAGATGCCTAATTAGAAAACCTGTGGCCTGATTTTCTGAAGGATTCACTATTAGTGCAAGTTCTGATCAAATCTCCTGCTTACATTAGGGACAGCTATGAAAAAAAAAATCAAAGCAGAACAGAAATGTGCCTTTTTTCCCCCAGCATAGCCCTGTGCAGCAGGAACCTGAACCGAAAATAATTCCCCAGTGTGTTACTAAACTTCTTTGTCCTTCTACAGTCCCTGCTCCTTCCATGAGACACAGGTTAACCTGCAAACTTACCCAGCACGTCTGGCTACAGCAAGGGAAGGTAACAGAAGGATTCAGAAAATGGAGCTATAAACACCAATGGAAATTGCAGAGAGGAAATATAAGATGCCTAGAACCAGCTATCCCCTGCCTATCCTCCTTCTGTGGCTTGCATATAGCTCCTAAGAGCAAGGCTGTGGTATTTGAAGGGCTGTTAGGGACCTGTTCTAGGATGCTGCCCCCAGACTGAGTGTGCAGAGCAGGGACAGCCCCATCATTGATTCCCAGAGTGCCAGAGCTGCACCAGAAGCTCAGAACAAGGCTGTGCTCTTTGAAGGGCTGTTTGGGACCTGTTCTAGGATGCTGCCCCCAGAATGAGTGTGCAGAGCAGGGACAGCCCCATCACTGATTCCCAGAGCTGCTCCAGAGGCTAAGGACAAGGCTGTGGTATTTGAAGAGCTGTCAGGGACCTGTTCTAGGATGCTGCCCCCAGACTGAGTATGCAGAGCAGGGACAGCCCCACCACTGATGCCCAGAGTGCCAGAGCTGCTCCAGAGCTCAGCACAGCCCCACACCTCCAGCTCCTGGAGCAAACAGAGCCCAAGCCTGCAGACAATACCCTCCTTCAGCCCAAAAACTGGGATTTTTTCCCAGGAAGCTATCCATCCTGAGTGCAAAATGAGACAGCAGGCCTGTGGATAAGCACCTGTTCCTTAACCCTTGGTGTGCCCCGAGTGCTTCCTCCTCCCTGGAGAAGGAGGCAGCACAGAGGAGCAGGCACTGAGAGCTCTGCTGCTCTCCCCCTGCACACTGGGCCCACCATGGCTCACAGAGAGGAACAAACCCAGCAAACCCACCTGCAGCTCTGCCACCCCACAGGCACACCGCTCCCCAAAGACAAGATTCCAGAATAATGCTGCTGCACCACCTCAGTTCTGCATTAAGAGCAGACTAAACCCAATTCTCTGATTCGAGAAGTCTGGCATCTTTGAATAGATTTTTTGTGGAATTAGACCAAAAGCTTCAAAATATTTTCATCCCCCTCTTTATGTGCCTTTTTGTAATGCAGGGATGTGTTTGCAGGAGTTATCTGCAGTCATGAATCTTACTTAGTAAAAATGAATGRTAGCATTCATACATCATCATCACTTCAGAAAGAGAGATTAAGGAAAACACCATCTATCTTTGCCTCCAAAAGTGAAAAGCACAGGATTTAACCCAACTAGTGCTGCTCCTGGAAARGATTCTAGCTGGCTAGAACTCAGGATTCTCCAGCTGCCTTTGTTCTCAGACACAACTGAACCACTTCACAGAGACTCTTCTGAATCAGTCAGAAAACACACAGCAGGAAAAACCTCAGCTAAAACTGCTGGAGCTCGAGACAGTCCCATTTAAAAGTATTACAGTGCAAAGTGTTGCACAGTTACTCTGTCACTTTCTGATCATGGGTATCTGCCACTTTAGATAAAAAAATGGGATTAGACTCATTTTTAAACTACCAATTCAGACCAAAACCCCCTCAGTTTTACTGCACTTCCCTGGCTTCTTTCTCAACATAACACCTATCCACCAGGAAATATCACATATGCAATGAATTAGACCACAGTCCTTTCATCTCCAACTGCTTTGAAATGTCACTTAGTAAACCCAGTGGAGTTTGTTTTCCCAATGAAAATAGATTTCTCCACTAAATCTTCACATCGGGAATGTACCATGTGGTTTGCATTTTCTGTTCCTCAAAACAGTTTCCCAAAAGCTCACACCGTGTGATTTCATTTTCAGTCAAGGGAGTTAAAACCTGAAATGTGGTGAGACAAATTAAAAATTATAAAAGGGGGGTTGAYTCTGTATATTCTGTACTTATCTAAAGTGCTATTTACTTTTGTGCCYTTTTAGTATAGTAAATTTCTATATAAATACAAATATATTTCTTCTATAACAAACAGAAATTTAACAAAAGCAGAGGCTGGAAACTCCCACCTTTTTTTCAAAGGTTGGATAACTCATTAGAGTAACATTTGGATAACCAAATGCACAAAACAGAGCACAGGAAACAGAAAAGGGAGATTTTCACCCCAAAMTGAGCCCAGAAATACAAACTTACTCTGTAGATGGAAGAAAAAGGTCCTTTGGGAGTCAAAACATGCCATCAATGTGAATTATCCTCTGGAAGCATTCCTTACTCCTCTGTGATCACTGGAGCAGAGAGTGGTTCAGGATCTTAACTTTATCTACAAAAAGGATTTATCTACAATTCAGGATCTTAACTTTATCTGCAAGTCTGTGGGATGGATTCCCAAAAAGTGCTGCCCACTCAGCAGGAGCTACAGGCCCTCGAGCTCASTGAGCAATAATTGGTTTAATGAGGCTCACCTGTGATTGCAGCGCTGTCGTTACCAGCACCTGGGCACGSTTAAATTGCTCCCAGCATCCAGGACACAGAAAACACCTCCAGGTGCAGCCCCGAGAGCAAATCCCATCCCTCTAATTCACATATCTGCATTTGGGAACTCAAATCTCCCCCCTGAGCAAAGGCCATTCCCTTGAGCACCGGTAACAATCACCTGAGCCAGTACATTGAACCAAAACTGAGTTTTAAGCCCCAGTTCCCAGTAAGAACCAAGCCACCCAAACTCTCCAGTCCAGCAATGAAAACACTGTGCTTCCTTCCCACCCTCCCTGAGTATCACCCCCTGTGTCAGCTGGAGAGAGCACTGACATTCAGCAGTCCTCAGCATCAGGTGAAGCCAGAAACCAGCACAGGAACTATTATGTGATAAAGTCATCGATGAAATGGGCAACTGCTGTGCTGATAAAGCTCCAGAGCAAAATTCCACCACAACTGTGCCAGGCTACTGCATGACACAGGGCAGTGCAAGGAAAATTCTGGTTACGTTTTGTTTCTTGAGAGGTGAAAACCAAATAAATAATCACAGATAAATACATTTAAAATGCCCCTACTTGTAACAGCCAAATAATTTGCATTAAATGCCCTTTAATAAGCTGAACAAATGGACTCAGATTGTTTCAAACATCCTCTCATGAAGGATACTGAAACAGTTCTATTTGAACTGCACCTATCACTTATAAAGAGAAAAATTATCACTAAAAGAGAGAAATTTCCAAAATCACTTCAACTCTGACACAGTCTAGCAGTGCCAAATTATASCTGACATCCTGAACTTTCCCCTCTTCCAACAAAGGAATACATAAATGCTGGSAGGAGAAGAAACCATTGTAAACTATTAACTGTCTGTGAATAACACTATGAATGAATGACATATCAAACCCAGTTTTGTTCATTGGAAGGGAAATTGCATGGAAAACAAGGTGGGCTGAAGGCATTTACCAGGCAACCATGACTTGTTAAATAAATAAACTSTGCCAGCCAACAGCTTGTGCCAGTGTCTTGGCAGGTCTTATGTACAGGTTCTAACATTAAAATCTCATCTTTAATTTTAGAAAAGTCCACAGTCATAAAATAATGAACTAGCAAAAGTCAAGAGAAACTAARAAGCCCTGGAGAGCCATGGCTGCAATGTGACACACCCTTATTAAAGGGAAAAAGAAGGGAGGACGTGCAAGAGGCACAAAGCACAACAAGGTCAGAATATTGTTAAAGTCTAAATGGGCTTGGAAGCACTGCTGAATTGATTTGCTCTATAAAGCTGAGAGAGGCAATTCAGGGTCTAGATCAGGATCCAAATTTTAGAGGCATTCAGAACTGTGGATTCAATTCCAATTCACACATCTCAGCAACTGACAAAGGTGGATCCTTTTCCTCTTCTCAAAACAAAAACAAATCAATATAAGTTCTGTTCAAAGGAACCATTTGCATTTTGTGACTTTCCTGAACACTARTGCCTAAAGGCATGATTTTTTTACCTCAAACCAGCTCTGACATGCCTGCACTACAGGATCATGTTTAAATGTCATCTGATGATTCCTATTAAAGTGCCACAGTTTCATCGCTACAGCTAATTTAATTCTAAATGAATTTTCAAAACCAAGACTAAAGTTCAATGGAAGCCTGAAGCTTTGAGGACTTGTGAAGCTTTGAGCCTGAACTAGAGCGATATCCAGCTTTAATCCGTGAAATAGCCAAGGCAACAGAGGAATCTCTGCTGCTTTGAATAAGGCTATAATGCAATAAAGACCTTCCAGATGGACCTTGCACCATAGGTGTTTCCACATTTGTCTTTCAAGACCAGTCAGCARCACCCTTTTATCTCCAGACTCCTGGAGACACTCCAAAGGAAAAAGGAGAATATTCTAATTCCATTATGTGGCATACAATTGGAAAAATTCCTTTTACCAGCTTGCTGACATTCCAAAGCACAACACATCAGCTTATGGAATCAATATGAAAATGTAACTAATGGGCACCTGCAGTGAATTGTTGAGCACTATCATGTGATCCTGATCTTTTATCAGACTGGGGTCATTCCTCAGTAAAAATGTAACAGCAATAATTCACAGTACTCCCCAGTCAGCTGCAGGTACTGTTGTAAAAAGAACTTGCAATTTASCCCAAGTAAAAAATATTTTTCCTATCCACATTATGATAACAAAAATGTAATCAAGGGCTGCAGTCATTTCCATTTTAGAGATGAACAAATGAAATCTGACAGGTGACCTCAGCATTCACATCTGCACATACAGCTGGGGAGYGAATTACAGCAAATAGGGAACACCACTTGGAATTGCTTGCTCTTCCCTCTTCTCCTGTGATGGAATGACAAGGGAGCATGTTCAACACATAGACATGGGAAYAGAGTTCCCTATTGCTGAATTCCTTTAGTAGATTTCTTTCCAGAATTATCAAGGGTGTAATTATGAAAAAGAGAAGCACAAAGACTTTTGATACAGTAAAAGCTCAGTAACATCTGTCATAAAACACTGGGTTTTGGAGCACCTATTAYAGATAGAAAATATAGCAATTAGTCACTCTGCCAAATAAAACACAACTTCTTATTTTTAACTGTAAAAATAAGGCCATCTAAAAGACAAAGATTTGAAGACACAGCAGGATGGACCTGCTGAGGAGAGACCCAGRCAAGCGGGATCCCAAGCTCACACAGTGTCACATCAGCTTTTCCAGGAGGCAGAGGCTTTAACTCAGGTGAGGCAGGCACAGCTCTCCTTGGCTGCTGGTGCCAAAGCTGTCACACACACAGTCACCCACCGAGCATCTCACAGCACAGACACTGCCCAGAAAACCAGGGGCCCTTTCTAGCTGTACCACCTTCTGCTGTGTGAACCGAGTCTAAACCCCAAATTACAGCTGTGCACAAAGAGAAGCATCTTCTCCATCTAAACAGCTCAATGCTGCACACCTGCAGCCACAAAACATCAAAGTTCACATCCCACCAAAAGCAGGGATGGAGAAAGCCTAGATCAAACTCATCATTAKAAATGTGGGAATGCAAGGAATAACAACAAAGTATACTATGAAGTATGACAAAGCTGTAATACAAATTGATGCTCTACAAGATTTTACYTAAATCTGTAGCAAAACTGAAACCTTCATGAGTTTTTATCATGATATTATTCATAAGTAGGTATCTACCCCTCACTAAGGGGCAGCCAAATTCAATCTCTCTCTTCCCCCAGGTTCTGATCAGTGAAAATTAACAGGTATTCAGAAGTCAATACTATATTAACTTCCCCACAGTAGTTATTTATTCTATTTGCTACTCTTTATTTCATGCCAGTAGAGTGAGAGGTCATTTGATTCCACAGTGCAAAAATCAAATACTCTGGCTGTTTCCAGAGAGATATGAAATTAGAAAGCAAAAAACCACCACTTCAAGTCATGAAAAAATGATTTAAAAGAAAAAAGATGGATAAGGCATAATTGCTGTCTGCACCAGCACACCCACAGCACCAACCCAGCGATGGCTGGAAATGAGTGCATGAATCAAACACACTTTAGCAGCCCAGCAAACACAGGCCACTGGTCAGGCTMCAGTCCCCACATGAGTCTGATGGCAGTGCACAATGACTGACAGGGGAATTCAGCTCAGACAGCAGGAATTAAAACTGGTAATTGAGTCCCAAAGCAGCAGGGCCTGACTCCACATCCACTGAGGGAGGTTCCAGCTGGCTACAAGGGGCACTGGAGCAGGAGACACCACAGAAGGTCTGGACCCACCTGTCCTGCTCTGCTTCTCCRCCAGCACTGCTCCAGGAGAGCATCCTGCAGGGACAGAGCAGGAACAGCACAAGGATGGGCACTGCCCTGCCACAGCCAGCTCACACTGCTGCAGAGAGCACCTGGAGCTGCCAGGAGGGCACAGCTCACCCTGGCAGCCACATGCCCAGGGCACAGCAATCTCCAGGGGCTGTAGCTCTAAGGACACATCGACTCTTTCCCTGTCATAAGCAAAATTATCCTTTCCAGTGTTGCTAACTTGACATCCCATCAAATCACCCATGGACTGTTTCCTCAGCAATCTCCCAAGTCTCCTSCTGGCCTGTTTCATCAGGATATCAGTGCTTCCCAAACAAGAGGTCAGCAACTATTTTTAAACAAAGGAAAATCCAGAGTTTCTACCCCCCTGCTCCCCTCCATGAGCTCTGTTCTTGTAAACCACTGAATTCTTGGCTGAAGTTCTGGAAAAGAAAAAAACTGATTCAATCTGAGGCAGATGCTTGGCACAGAATCCTTTAGCTGAAACAGTTAATGGTTGGGGAATTTATAAGAAACTAAAACCAAACTCTCCTAATGACAACTCTAACAGAAGTAGTGCTATTGATCCTGTTTGAAATAATAGTGCAAGAAACTCAGGGTTTGGGGGTTTTCTTGTTTGTGATGGTGTGCGTTTGGTTTGAGCTCAGGAAAACAGTTTTATCTTAAGCATCAAAAAACACATTCTACCTGCATGAGGAAATGGCAGTATATTAATGTAAGCCTCACTTTTATTTGTTCAACACGATCCAGAACCAGCAAAATGAGAAAAAKCTCCACCCGACAGAGAAATCAAAGCTGCATCGTTCACAGAGTGCCTCTCATGTTCTCTAACCTCTCAGTGTTTAATATCCTGCAGTGGATATATGATGTAAGCAACTCCCAGAACAATCCCTTTTCTTTTTTTCCTGGAGTGTCCCAGGGATAAATTAAAGCCATACCACTGCAACTGCTGGGCTGCAGGACCCAGCTCAGCTCTGCTCTCCCTCCCCCCTTCTTGCTGATTCAAGCAGTAAGTTGATCCCAAGGTGATACAAACTCACCCTTTTTTTTTTTAATAAAAAAGTGTATTTTATGTGRTTTATCTCCCCTGAAGCAGTTTCCAGAGGAATTAGAGGCGCACCAGGGTTGGCACACAAAAAGAGGGTAGCTCAGTTTGGGAGAGGGKAGAAACCTGGCAGCATCAATTTCCATTGGCTCAGGCTGGCAAGGAACAGTGCCRTCAGGCAATACAACTGGTTAGAAAATGGAATTTCACAAGGACAGAAATGAACATTTCAAAAGTTAACTTTCACTCTTAATCAYAAGGAAAAATTAAATGGTTACAGAAAGTTACAATGCTTTTCAGAAGTTGTTTGGAATGACAAAGCTTTTCATCACAGCTCATTTTTGTAACAGCAATACAATATTACAGAAAAACATTAATAGAATATCTGTCAGTTCATATCTGAATACATTTACTTGAAGTCAAAATGGTCACTTTATGTGTAACAGTTCACCAAAAACTGAGAATCACCTAAGTAAATTGACCTCATCCATGACACTTGTAGCACCAGTGGATGGCAAAATCAGGTTAAATTCTTGCAGCAATGTACAATAACAGTGTCCACTTCAGGGGACTTGTCTGGCTGCTCACATCTGTCAAGCTGCTGAAACTGCACAGTTGTAAGAACAGGCTCTGCTAATGACAGTGGCACTACAACTCGCATGATCTCTGTTATTCAAGCAAAAAAAAGTGCCAGCAAAGGCTGTCTGCAAGCACAAAGGTACTGACCCAAGATGTCAGTCTGCAACAGGAAGACATTAGCACATTTCTTAAGTGTAATGGGAAAGAACCACTTAGTCCCAATGTACTCCCCTAACGAAAAGTTCACTTAATTGACCAGGGCTGCAAAGCTGCCAGTAATTTTAGTGATGGGGATGACACTTTGTTTATGGAATCCAAGCTCTGCAGATTAATATGCTTTAGACTAGCAAGGAAAATAGAAGAGTACACTCACTGGGTCATTTCACTAGATACAGCTGAAAAGAAAAATGCTGACCTGAGGCTGTGTATTGACCCAAAAAAATGTGAACAAATAGATAAAGAGAGAGTATTTCCATTTGCTAACTAAAACACAGGCACTGCTGGGCTGAAATGATTTCCAGAGCGAGATGCATCCGCAGGCTTTTAGCAGATACCTCTGAGTGAGGAGACTGCAGAAGCTATGAACTTTGAATGCACCATTTGTCCGTCCCCGTTTCAAAGGGGTCACATCTGTCACTAGAGCCTGAGCCAGTCCACAGAACACAAAACAGTACAACTGCTTGAAGAGCTGAACACTGTGAAACTGTTTTGCCAGGGTACTGAGTCTGTAAGGAAGGCTGAATAAAATATAAAGGACTCAGGCCTCTAAGAGCAAGTCAGGACAAGAGTTTGAACTAGACAAAAACAACTTTTCTGGCCAGAAAGTTATTGCTAATGACTATGAAGGAKAGGCAAGTCAAATTTCAGCCAAATACCTTAAGCTAACACCTTACAGCATCCCAAAATACTGCTTGTATTTTTATCACTGGACTGTTTAGATACTAAACAAACCAAAAAGTCCCACTGGACAAGGTGGCCAAACCGGGGTCAAGTCTTTCACAAAGTGGCAACCACAGTGGGTAAGAGACAGAGAGAAAGAGAAAACTGCCAAAACCAGCAAGGCAGCGGTAGTCCTGGCAGCAGAGAGCAGGTACAATTCCTGCTAACACCTCCCTTACACTAACCCCACCTCCTCTGTGCAGTCAGCTCTCCCTGCTGCACAGGGAATGTCTCCTCCAGGCTGATGGACAYCTGTGACTGGAAGCCACCCAAAACATGCATTTGCTTTCCCCAACATCCTCAGTTCACCTTTTTAACATCCCTGTTGGATGGTTTTCCATTACTGTCTTTACACCCCAGCTCTCTCAACTTGTTGCCATTTTACATCTTTTATCATAATATGCTTTTTGTCTCTCTGGGAATGGCTGGGACACATCTAGTGCAGCCTGCCAGATATGAACCACTGCCAAAATCTTGCTGTGGCAGCACAAACTTGCATGCAGCTTATGAGTAAATAAACAAATTTACCAAAGCCCTGGAGAAAACTGGGATTCTGCACAGAAATCTCTGACACTTCTTTAATGGCATGGTCACACCCTGAAGATTGCAGGCTTTAATTTACTTTTTTGTCACTTAACTGTCTTAGATAGACACAACCTTAACCACACCTGGGAACAAAAGCTCTGAAAMATTTACTGCAGAGGGGCTTTCCCTTGGAAACTCTAACCAGGAAAGTTTGTATTCCAACACTTCTGGCAAATTTGCCATTATTGACAGAGTTTCTGGCTATTCCTTACAAGCCACCTTTTCAGTAGTGCTGAACTTCTGCTTTGTCATTAGAGTTTAAAAACACAGAACTAAATCCCAATTCACAATAAAACCCCAWCCCTTCATCCCAAAGAATAGAATTTGTCAATGCTTACTKACATTTGGCCATTTAAGAAAACATAACATTGTGCTGTTTAGTACTTAATTTTATACAGATATTTAGTTSTGCAATTCAAGAGGCAGACACGCATTTATGCATTAGAAAAGCGATTACAGGGATGATATTTTATATCACAGTCATGCACTTAGAAGCAGCTTTGAACAGCCATTTGTAGTACAACTGCTGGGTGTTTTACTAGGTAAGTACAGTGTCTAATAAACTTTGATCTACTACCAAATATGAAAACAAAGTAAAGTGGAATATTAATAGCACTATCTCCATTTTGAAAGGGTTCTATCCAGAAGAGAGATTAGCCACTTATAAAAACTCCATGCAGCTATAATTTAACATAATGCAAGTTCCTGCTGTGCTCTTGGCTAGCACTAACGTGATGAAATTGAGAAAAAGGAAATTTACYAAGTTTTCCATAACAGTAGGGTATGCCATGCTACTGAACTTCCAAAATAAGATACAAAAAAACCTCACTGCTTGATTAATTCAAAATCAGAATGAAACAATATTCAAAATAAAGAGCCTCACTCAGTGTCCACTGCAGTGTAACAAAAACAAGGGCGTACTGCAGGGCTGTGGGATGCAGAAGGGCAGAGCAGAACCCTGGCAGGTGCTGTGCCAACCTATGGATGCACAGCTGTGTTTGCATTTGGGCTCAAACACTGCTGCTGTACCTGAAATCCTGCTAACTCCATGCACCTTGAGCAGCTGCTCCTGTTCAACACGTTCTTGCACTTAGAGATGCTTGTGCAAACAAATCAGTTCTCTAGCTGGGCATCCTTAAGTGTTTCTTTAGGGCTCAGTGTACTTGCAGTTCCTGMGAGCCTTGTTCTAGCRCKCTGCTAATAAGAAAATGAAGATCCCCACTTATCTATCCATTACAAAATGAAGTAAATCTGTACATGTGTGTTCACATTTCGCCCTGCCTCAGAAAAGCTATTAAAATAAATAAATAATCTTCCTTCAAGCTCATGAATACCTCCTATAGGCTATAAAGGGGCTTAAGCACATGCATTAGCACTTTGCTGAAAAGAGGTCATTTCCTGAAAGGAATATATATACACTTGGGATTTACTTATGTAAATACAATTTCACACACATCCTCTCCACCTAAGGAGCAGCCACCAATAATTGGTATGTAAAACACGTGCCTGCACCTAAATGCAAGAGCACTTTTGCACGCTGACTTTTATACATCCTGGTCTGACTAGAGGCATGGCTTAAATTAAATGCCAAGCTTCCTTCTTGAGATTGAATGAATTAACATTATTGGCCAGATAATAACCCCAGCATAATGGTACACTGAGGCCTAAGGCAACATTTCGTGAGAATTTTCTTAGAAATTCAAGCCTGATAGGAGATGCTAATGAGTTTAGAGAAGTAAATATGGCTCTTTAAATAGCAAACGACAACTTGTCTATAACAGTAAGTTTCTCAGCACATTTACAAACGTTTTTGCTTGCGAGCTATAAAGTGACTTTCATTTAGTTGGACTTTAGCTCTCAAGAACAATCACTATCCTCACACGCCAACAAAGAGAGTGGAAATACACGAGGGGAGCGCAAATGAAACGCTCATTAAGGCGCCACAGGAAACTATACAAACACCTTATTTAATAAGTTTAATTAAGTGGCTCTTTTCTAAATCATACAGTGCCCAACAACGCTCAGGCCAATTCCCCGCTCAGAACCTCTGCTTTTCTTCCCTGAAGGAAAGCAATATTCTGTCTTTTCCTCTGGCACAGCAGAGCCCCYGAGCCCCAGCAGCAGCTGCTGGCAGTGCCCGGCTGGTGCCACTCCTGTGTGGCTGAGCCAGGTCCAGCAGGGCTTTAGGAGCTGGGTTGTTTATAAACTCTCCCTGTAGCACTTTCTCCTGCCTTCATGAAGAATCATAACCCATTTCTGTTGTACAAATGCTTTCCTAGAGGAGCCCATACACTGGTGCCTAACTCAGCACAGGAATGCTCACGGCAGAGGATGGATGCACCGGTGACCATCAAAGCAGCCCCGCACCACGCCAGGCGCTCTTCACAAACCTTAATCCCGTGCAGTCTCTGAAGATGAGCACGAGGCTGATCTAATGCTCACCTCCAGGCTACAGCAATCAGAACAGAAACCTGCATTTTAGGCTCTTCACATCGGCACTTTCAGAGCGTGTCAAGTCACTGGGCTGTCCATTAATTTTAATGCACGTTGAAATGACCGGCATTAAGGGGCCATGCAATTTTCTGCCGAYTACTTTGTTTTCCCTGCTGAATGGGGTGGGAAAAGTCCTTTTATGAATTGCTCCTGATTCCGCTCTTGCTTCACCCTTGAGATATTCCCGTATCTCTCACGGCTGCCTCCACACTCAACTGCCCTGGCAGAGAGGTTGGCAGGGCTGGACCGAGCCAAACAATGAAGAGTCTTTTAGGAGTAATCTTCTTACGACAGTCAAAGAGCACCACTAATACCAGCAGGATAAAGGGCAAAATTATGTTTTTATTCCTAGGAATGGCAACAACAGCAGGCATTGCAGATAGCTTAGGAAGTTTCCACACCCTCCCAACCCAGACGGGGAGGAGGGCARGGTTTAATAAAGCATCCACAACCATCATGTTTCGTCTGAGCAAGAAAACAAGAAGTGTTGAGACACGGCAGTCACCTACTGTTCTGCACAGAAATCTCCCTTGGGAGCACGCACTGTCTGCATCCCTGAGCCACTTCAGAAGAGATTTGCCTTTGTCAAAGGAACTCTCTCATCACAGAAGTTCAGCGATGAGAAAAACCAGCAGATCATTAAATGACCTCTCTGCTAAGCCAAACCTGTTCCTCAGCTGTCCCTTTAATCAAGATAACCAGCATCTTGTCCAACCCAGGTGACAGCTCTTCCATCCAGGCTCCAGAGCCAACACCGCACAATTCCAATCTAATTTAAAGGACGCTATTCCCAAACACTGTCACCGTGCCGCTCTTGGAGCTTTCACCGCTGCCCAAATTCCGCCCCAAGCTGGCGCTGGGACACCCCCTCCCACAGGGACGCTCCTTTAACACAACGCACTAATTAACAAGCATCTGTAAAATCATCATTGTTAAGCACGAAAGTAAACTTTGKCCGTTTCTCCTCTTAGACAAACGCAAGCTCGCAAGGTTTCCCACCATTCACATAACKGGCGAGAGAGAAAGCAGCAGAGAGAGGCAGCGGCAGGACTGAAAGGAAAAGGCAGGGGGAAGAGGAGGAAGGGGCAGCTTAGTTCACACGGCTGACAAGATCAACTGGTGCCCGCTCCGCTTTCCCCGCGCCCCTTACCTCCGCAGAGCAGCGCTCCGAGCAGCAGCCGGGCCGCCCGCGCCATGCCGAGCGAGGGGCTGCCGAGGCTGCGGGCCGCGTCCCGCCGGGCCCCGGGGCCGCTCCGCCGTTAGCTCCGCGCGCCCGCCGCCCGCGCCATCGCTCCGCGCCCTCAGCGCCGCTCCGCGCTCACCCCGCCGGCGCCCATGGCGGGCGCCCCGGCCGGCACCGCRGACGCTCCCTGGACAAAACTTTTGAAGCGGGTGAGCGAAGGGAAGGGAAGGTGCGTGAGGCGGCGCGGCTGGAGCGTCCCCACGGCCGCTGTCCGGCTGCGCTGGCCCCGAGCGCCCTCCGCCGCTCTCCCCGCCCGTGTGAGGGGCCGCGGCGCGCTCAGACACTTTTCCCTGGGAGGAGGGAGGGAAGGAGGGAGGGATGGATGAAGGGAGGGGGCACCGCCGAGCCCCACCCTCAGGGGCGTGAGGGGACGGGGACGCGCGGCTGAGGCAGCGATGGAGCGGGACCCGCGGCTGACGCGGTGAGCCAGCGGCTCYGGGCGAAGGGCTCGCAGGGCTGAGAGGGGCTCCGGGCAGCGGCCCTGGCAGCCAGGGGAGCCCGGGAGCGGAGCGACGGACGGAGCGGTCCGGCCCCGGCCTCACCGCGGCGCTCCCGCTGCCTCCGCTCCTGCTGGGCAGCCGCGCTCGGTAAAAACTGCAAACCGCAGGAAAAGAGCCCTGCCAAAAGACGAGAGTGCCCTTTGTGCGTTCCTCTCCGGGCAGAGGGAAACCCAGCGCGGAACACCTGGGCCCGCCCGTGTTGTGTTTGTCCCACCTGGGCCCGCCCGTGTTGTGTTTGTCCCACCTGGGCCCGCCCGTGTTGTGTTTGCCCCACCTGGGCCCGCCCGTGTTGTGTTTGTCCCACCTGGGCCCGCCCGTGTTTGCCCCACCTGTGTTTCACCAGGCCCCGCCACAGCCTCCTCACCCTCTCGTTTTGCTTTTTGTACACGTTCTTAGTCCCATCTTCCAAACATAATTCACAGGCAGCCGTTTCACATCCCTATTCCTTTAGTTTTGATGCTTTCCCCTGGGCATGTTGGATAGCTGGCGTCTCTTTCCTCCTTCTTGTGGCAAAATGAAATGTAAATATTTGTGGCCCAACAGTAAACACACTTTCAATGATATTTACTACAGCTGTAGCACGCAGCAAGCAAGGGGCAGGTTGGTATCAAGTAGTGAGTATTTGAAATATACTAAGGGCGGTATTTGAAATATACTAAGGGGTTTTTCCCTGCTTAGGAAAAAAAAAAACCCTTAGTATATTTCAAATACTGCCCTTAGTATATTTCCACAAACCCTCCACAAACACTCTGTGACAAAGCAACACCTTTAAATGGTGGCTTATTCCCAATCTGCTGGTTTTATCCTGAGAAATCAGGCTCTGATCCTTCAGGCAAATGCAGCCATTCCCCTGTAGCTGGCCAAAATCAGTGAGGCTCTATCTGTAGTCAGTTCCTGACAAAGATGTCKAAGTTTGTTAGTAGATATTGCCCTAAAAAAAAATGAATAAAGCATCTTTTGGCAGATTCTAAAAAGCCTATTGTTTGTGCAAGACATTATCCTGGTTTGATAAGSCAAGTCAGGAAAGAGTTCCTTAGCACAGAGATTTCCAGGAGGAGCTGCAGAGAACTTTGTCAGGAGTATGCTTTGTGCTGTCATGGTTTACATGATTTTATTGTCAGTAGCAGCTAATTCAAATGTGGAAAAAGCAAAAAGAGGATATCATAAGGATGCAATTTCAATGTAATTTTTCCCACGAGAGTATAAAGAAGCGTTTCTCATTGAAAAACTCATTCAAAAATGTGTAACTGCTTTAGTGRCTTCTGCTTGATTGTAGATTTCACTAGACAATACAAATACTTGTTGGATGAGTTTAAATATAAGAATCCAGCAGTTGACAGTAAAACACAGCAGCTATCAAACATTTATGTCCTGTATCTTGAATTTGTAGATAATGTAGACAATTCATCTAATTTATAAGAAAAAYCAGCCACAGTGACAAGAAATGCTATTTCTTTCCAAGGCAYCTTWCACTAAGGGACCAAAACCCAATCCTATCATAATTCATAAACTACCAACATCTGTCTTCTTTGAATTGTGAAAAAAAAAAAATCAGTCTGATGTAAATTAGATGGAACATGAGATTATTCAGAAGTACTGACAGGCAGTAGAGGTCCAATTTATCAAGTCTGGGCTGGAGTCTGTGCGTTACTTGTATGAGAACAAACTTTTGGAAGTTGCACCTTGAGTCCATTGGCAGAGAATCTCATGGATAAGAGGCAGAAGTCAAATAACAAGGTGATAAAAATGGTAAAGGAGTCTGGASAGAATAGGTTTTGCTACAACTGTTCTTACTCCTGTGAAATTTGATTTCATGTCCTTCTAGGTACAGCAGTTCAGTACCAGAATTTTCGGTACAGGTTTTGCCTAAGATGATTTGTTTAGGCTTGCATTTTCAGCTGAAGGAGTTAAGTACACAAATCACACTCAAAGAACCTAGATMAATTTCTTTCTTAATGCAATGAAAATATGGGTTGCTGTGAATAGTTWGTGACAACAGCTCAATTAGCACCAAACATGAAAACAGAGCAGCATGTCTGAAGGCAGAGGACAGTATATAAGGAGTCCTGAAAAAGGAAACTGTAACACTAAATAATACAGAAAATGTCATTACCTACCTTTGATACAGTCCAAATTATGTATCTAAACATTAATCAAAGCCATTTAAATTATCTCTAATCCTGAYMAGGTTTGGATTTTGTGATGTTTGATTGCTCCAGAGTAAGTTTGTACATTTAAAGTGAAATTTTGACATTTTATTAATGGTGYTTATTGTGCTGCTCCTCAGATTATCCAGTTGAAGGTTAGTTTGGAGAATCTATAGAACATCAGAATCTCGGGATTTGTTTTGAAGTCTTTATGGGCTCTCATGACTTGAAATAGACAAAACCAGGACTTTCAGTCTTACGTGTAGCATATTCCCTGAAAAACTGTAAGGAAATAAGGAACATGCTCAGAAGCAGGAAGAGWGACTGCACCAAAGTTGTCTTCCTAAGGTCAGTCAGCCTCTAAAAATGTTCAAATGTACCATATAATGTACTTTAGGCTGAAAATGCAGCCTTTGAGGGCTCTCAGCTCCCTCTCTGTTTTGCCAGCCACGATGTTGAAATCGCGTGCAAATTCACTGACCCAATGCTAACAAATGAAAGCAGAAAGAAAAACCCATCAAATCAAAGCTCCTATTTCCATGTGCAGGTAGCAATTGCCAGAGGAACTCTCCAGCCCCTGTGCAGGCATTGGGGTGTTTTGTATTTTGTATTTTGTCATGCAGAAATTCTGTTCATCAAATATATCCCACCAACATTCTCAGGTGAAAACATGATCATATACTTGGAGAAGTAGTATTTTGTGTAGGTGATTGAGCAGGATAGCAGGTACTACAGCCATCCAAATTGCTATTTTTCTGTTAGGGAATGCAAAAGCTATATAGTTGTCTTGTTCTGTGCATGGGATGGATAATGTTCATCAGAAAATGGAAAAATAATTGAAGTATAAGATTGTACACAATCTTCTCAATGTGAAAATGTGGGGGGTTTAGGGCAAAAATTGACTAAAATTTGTGCTAAGTAGACTTTCAATATTAAAATATTAATCAATATTAAAAGAAATTCAGAAACCTGTCAACCAACCGTAGGACTGGACTGGCAGCAGAAGTGTGTCAGAGGGAGTAACCTGACAGAAGTTCAGAATGCAGGAGTTGGGACTGTGGTGTTCCCACAGCTTAGCACTCCTGACATACCTGAGTGGAACAGACATTGCAGTCTGTGATGGTGAATTTAATAACCCTGCAATGTGAAGTGGTCCCTGCACACTACTCTGTCACTCAGGCAGAATTTGACTTGCCCGGGATCCAGTGAGCAGGGTTTGGAGTGATCCAGCTGTGTCTGTTGATCCCAACCCCTGTCTGTGATCCCAGCCCTGTTCTGTGATCCCAGCGCTGTCTGTCTGTGATCCCAGCCCTGTCTGTGACCCAGCCCTGTCTGTCTGTGATCCCAGCCCTGTCTGTCTGTGATCCCAGCCCTGTCTGTTGATCCCAGCCCTGTCTGTCTGTGATCCCAGCCCTGTCTGTGATCCCAGCCCTGTCTGTGATCCAGCCGTGTCTGTCTGTGATCCCAGCCCTGTCTGTGATCCCAGCTCTGTCTGTGATCCCAGCACTGTCTGTCTGTCATCCCAGCCCTGTCTGTGATCCCAGCAGTCTGTGATCCCACAGTCTGTCTGTGATCCCAGCCCTGTCTGTGATCCCAGCCCTGCTCTGTGATCCACGTCTGTGATCCCAGCCCTGTCTGTGATCCCAGCCCTGTCTGTCTGTGATCCAGCTCTGTCTGTCTGTGATCCAGCACTGTCTGTCTGTGATCCCAGCACTGTCTGTGATCCCAGCCTGTCTGTATCCCAGCCCTGTCTGTGATCCCAGCCCTGTCTGTCTGTGATCCCAGCACTGTCTGTCTGTGATCCCAGCACTGTCTGTTGATTCCAGCTCTGTCTGTGATCCCAGCCACTGTCTGTGATCCAGCTCTGTCTGTGATTCCCAGCTCTGTCTGTGATCCCAGCTCTGTCTGTGATCCCAGCACTGTCTGTGATCCCACCTGCTCTGTCTGTCTGTGATCCCAGCCCTGTCGTGTGATCAGCCCTGTCTGTCTGTGATCCCAGCCCTGTCTTGTATCCAGCCCTGTCTGTCTGTGATCCCAGCCTGTCTGTCTGTGATCCCAGCACTGTCTGTCTGTGATCCCAGCCCGTCTGTCTGTGATCCCAGCACTGTTCTGTCTGTGATCCCAGCCCTGTCTGTGATCCAGCACTGTCTGTCTGTGATCCCAGCCCTGTCTGTCTGTGATCCCAGCCCTGTCTGTGATCCAGCCCTGTCTGTGATCCCAGCACTGTCTGTGATCCCAGTCTCTCTGTCTGTGATCCCAGCCCTGTCTGTGATCCAGCACTGTCTGCTCCTCCAAGGCCCATGGAGCTGCTGCTCAGTTTGAGCTCACCATGCACTGAACTCCTAGGCACTGCAGCATCCCAGTGACTCTGGCTCTTAGTGTGACCTTAAACAAGGTCCCTCYGTGTCCTTAGATGGGAAATGTGCTAATGACACCACGTGGTTTGGGGATGGATGCAGAGAGGGAAAAGCTGCACATACATTCTCTATTCTTTAAATTGGTTGGACTGGGTGAGTATCTGTCTGTCTCATTTAATGTATCTCTCTGCTCTCTCATGTAATTATTCATTATTATAATAACTCATTCTCTTTAAACACAGAATTTTAAAGCCTTAGGATGTGATTGTGGCCAGTTCACTGCAAATGTCCATACAGAAATCACATCCTGTATTGTCCCATCTATACAGGATTCCAAAAGGAAGAACAGGAGAGGGATGCACCCCAAATTCTGCCAGAGATCTGAAGTCACATAAAGGAATAGAGTGCAAAAATACTCAGCACTCAGTTTTATGCCATCCCTGTGCCTGGGTGCATTATCATCTCTCTTCTGCCTTCTGTGCTTTGTTTGCAGTTAGGAGTATTGCCATTTAAAGTGATTTTATTATACTCCAGTGTCAGCATCTATCCTTGTAATAGAGATATAACTTGTATCTCTCACAGTTACTCACTGCTGCTGCATGCAGACAGCATGGCCTGGCTTTGTGCTCAGTACATCTGAAAGGGGTTTTTCTACCACAGGGCCTGGCATTGTCATCTCCTTGGCTGACAAATGTTTTTAACAAGGGCTGGGGATCCCAAGGTACCYATATTTGCAAAAGGAACCAGCTCACCTGGTCACCGATCTTTCCTGGTACACCATAGGTATCTACTGCATGCATCAAAAACTGGGGGCACCATGGGTGGATACCCTTCAGCTTGAGGAGTAAAGAGGTGGCTTTTTGGGTCAGAAGACCACTCCTCAAAATGCAAATGACCATACAAAAACCCAGCAATATTGAAATCACTGATATCAAAGGGATTAAATTGTGGCCTTCCATCCTACCATTCAACACAGCTACCAAAACACCCCCACTTGCAGTAAATACTCAATTGCCAGTAACATTTGGGACTATGAGCTTCCAGAACAAAACACAATTTCATCATTTGAGGACAGCAAATGCAACAGAATTTGGACAGAGCCAAGAATGAGTATTTATTTTCATATAGCAAATACTTAGTGAAGTTCTGCTGGCAGTATTATTTTTCAATCTGTAATTATTCTCCTCTTTGTTTCTTTGTCTTATCCAAGRATTATAGGRTGGGACTATATACTCTAGGGAAGGACCYTGCTGCAATAATTATGAGCTCTAGGTTCTATTGCAATGGAATTCCATAACCCACTAAGTCTGTGCCTTACACAGCACTTTTCATTTGTGTATTCTGCAGTATTTATATATATGAATGACCTTTGGAATGATTCACCCACAAGTGTTTCTGACCCTTCTTACTCCTTCTCTTCTTGTTTACATAAAGTAAAATAAATAAAGATCTGTTGATAAGCTTTAAGTATGAATACRGTGAGGCACTCTGGGATGTTTTCTGCAATGTGAATTAGTGTCCTGGTTTCAGCTTTYAGACAATTAGTTATCTTCATATGCACTTACTCTAGAAACAAAATATCTGTGAAATACAATATTTGCGAAGGTGTTTGTCACCTCCCTGCTGCATATTTGGATTTGCCTCAAGCCTTTGGAATACTCAAGTCCCACGTGTTGCAGGCTGCACTGACAAAGGAGAGCCGCTTCCGAGTGCTGTGCCCAGGATAAATTGCTGATCCGGGGGAGCCCCTGACACCGAGCTGGAYTTCAACCGTCGCTTCCAACACGTGCTAACAATTACCGGTGCCTGGAGCTGCACCCAGGGATGCACGGAATGGACCTGGGGTCTGGGAATGGTCATGTCAGTKCTGGATCCTCGGACAGGACAGCCGAGGCACAGACGCCGGCCAGGAGCCAGGAGAAACCTCCTGTAAGGCGGATTTAAGCCTTGCCGCTCTGAGGCTGGGCTTGCCGGGAGATTCCCGGGTTGGACCGCGGCGCTGGATTCCGAGGATGGCTTCCCGGGATGGATGCGGCTCCCGGGAGGGATTCTGGGGATGCGGTCCCGGGCTGGATCGCGGGGATGGGTTCTGGGGATGCGTTCCCGGAATTAATGCGGCTCCCGGGCTGGATCCTGGGGACGCGTTCCCGGGTTGGATGCGGTCCCCGGGCTGGGTTCGCAGCGCTCGCAGCTCCCCCTGGCGCAGGAGGAGCGCCGTGACCGCGGCAGCGCTCCGGGAGCGCCGCGCCCCGGCCGGGCGGCACGGCGGCACCGCTCCGTACCGCATCCCCGCTCCGCATCCCCGTACTCCGCACCGCTCCGCACCCCGCACCGCATCCCCGTACCGCATCCCCGTACCGCATCCCCGCACCGCATCCCCGCACTGCATCTCCGTACTCCGCTCCGCATCCCCGCACCACTCCGTATCCCCGCACCGCTCCCCATCCCCGCACCGCATCCCCGTACTCCGCACCGCTACGCATCCCCGCACCGCTCCCCATCCCCGCACCGCTCCCCATCCCCGCACCGCTCCGCATCCCCGCACCGCTCCCCATCCCCGCACCGCTCCGCATCCCCGCACCGCTCCCCATCCCCGTACCTGTCTCTTATACACATCTAGATGTGTATAAGAGACAGCCCGTACCGCATCCCGCTCCGCTCCGTATCCCCGCACCACATCCTTGTACTCCGCACCTCTCCGCATCCCCGCACCACATCCCCGTACCGCTCCACATCCCTGCACCCCGCACCGCTCCGCACCCCGCTCCGCATCCCTCCTCATCCCCGCACCCTGCCCCGCACCCCGCGCTCATCCCGCGCCGTTCCTCGGCCACAACAGGCGCATTTTCCCTGTCTAATGAACGGAACGCGCCGCTTCTGCCGGGGCACTGTCGGGCTTTGATGCACTACAATTAGAAGAGGTTCTCATTTAATTACCCAGCATAATAGGACCTGAAATGCTGAAATTCAATCTTTCACGTAAATGCTGCTTTTCAGCAGCCCTCTGGGCTGATGAGGATAATGTTACAAACTAATGCATATTATTTARAAAGAAAACGTTGCAAAACAAATACAGTCTTAGAAGGGTATAATGRCTCAAATTGCTTTAATAGCTGTTTGATTACTYTGGCCAATAACTGTTGTAAATCAGTGAAGATGCAATTAGATAGTCCTAGTTAGAAATTAATAATAGTCTAGCAAGGAGCAGGAACTTTTAGATGTTACTTCTGCCTGGTTTTATTTTTTCCCCAARCAAATGAAGGAAATTTGCAACAAACAGATTTTAAATGGCACTTTAGATACAGCTGTCTTTTAATAATAAGAATGCTGAGTCTTGCCTGTCATAGGGCAGATTGAAAAAACCTGAAACAACAGAAAACCACACAAACAACCAGAACTAGAGGAGTATTAGGAAAACACTTTAGGCATCTAATGGAATAGGATAGCCATCTAAACAGGTTTTGAGAAACGTGCATGTGCTGCAGGAACTGTTTTGTTGCAGAGTCTTGGCTCTTCTGAAGGRCCCAAAGACTTCCTTTAATATTAGAATTTATGTATTTACTTTCTAAAACTCCCTCCAAGTGCCAAAGTCATATCACAAAATGATGCATTTGCTGAACTAAGCCCTACCTTATGACTGTCCCCAGAGGATAACAAATCTGAAATTTCAGTTCACTGTGCAGTGTTCAGTGCTCAGGCATTTTGTTATACAGTAATTAATTATTAGGCCTGYAACAGGCTACGAAGTTCTTCTACCKGGGCATTCAGTTCTCAGCAGAAATTCTGGGATCACCCCAGATATGACTCTTAGTGTCTCAGGGCTTGTGTTGGYTGGCCTCCAGAGGCCTCTTTCAATCTAAAACACTCTGCAGTTCTGTTCTTTAGGGGAGCCTGAAAATCACTAAGTTACATTATGAGGAGGAGAAGAAGAAAAGAGTGATAACTGTCCATGCTGAGCTCTCCATAAATATGCATCTAGACTAATTTACATGAAATTACCAGGGCACAAACTGAAGTAACCTGGATGAATTTTGATTTACAAATGTCACCAATCCTACAGAGATCACTGGCASTGAGGWTAGGACGTTAAAGTGAGGGATGAACTCAAGGCAAGAAGCYTTAGAGAAGGTTGTGGGATCAATGGATAACTGTCAGCCCTGAATGTTTCTTGCAGAAACCACCACCACTGTTACTGTAATGAGAACTTTAATTAGAAATGAAAGACAATATGACTCTACAGATGAGCCAGAGACATTAGTTATGTTCCCATTAAATATTTGTGGTCTGAAGAGCACAGTTTGGCAGGCTGTGACATGCAGAGTGATGATGTAAACTTRAGAACATCCCCAGGGACCGACAGGAACTCCTGAGGGGGTGTGTAAGTCTGCCTGCTCTTCCCTCCTCAGTAACATACACCAGGCTTTGTGGTTACAAAAAGCAGCTCAGTTTCCTGAAGTGATGTGTTTTATTTAGATTGAACAGATCAAGGCAGAGAGCWCTCCACAGAACTGTTCTCTCACTGCTTGCTGCTTTTTTGAACATCTTTGCCGACAGAAGTTGGTAAAGGAGGAACTTCAAGATGCCCAAAAAAGAAATAAACTGAACCTGGAGCTCTGTGGATAATCTCTGATGCTCTGGGCTCCATCATGTGCTGGCAGCACAGGAAGCCAACTTTGTCCTGGGCTGCTCCAAAAACAGTGTGGGAAAAGATCCAGGGAGGAGACTGTGCCCCTGTGCTCAGGTGAGACCCCACCTGCAGAGCTGCCCCAGCCCTGGGCCCAGCTCAGAGAGGAGCTGGAGCTGCTGCAGAGAGCCCAGAGGAGGCACCAGGATGGGCAGAGGCATGGAGCAGCTCTGCTGGCAGGAAAGGCTGGCACAGCTGGCATTGCTCACCTGCACAGGAGAAGGACTTGGGATGACCTGAGTGCAGCCTGAAGTACCTGAACGAGCCACAGGAAACATGGGGAGAGAATCCTCACAGGAGCCTGGAGTGACAGGACAAGAGGGAATAGATTGGAACTGCAAGAGGGCAGATTGAGATAAAAAAAATTCCTCCATGTGAGGGTGGGCAGCCCTGGCACAGGTGCCCAGAGCAGCTGMGGKTGCCCCTGGGTCCCTGGCAGTGCCCAAGGCCAGGCTGGACACTGGGGCTGGSAGCACCTGGGACAGTGGGAGYTGTCCCTGCCATGGTCCCTTCCACCCCAAACCATTCTYTGATGAATTCCACKAATTTTAGGATTCTAATCAATAGTTTAATAGGGCCATATGTGAAGCAGACAGACTTGTTTAACTCCTGAGTGTCAGAGATAAATCACACTATCAGAGCAGGAGGACTTTGTCTGCAGTACCAAGATGGAAACTTGGCATTTTAGACTGAGAGTTATCTTTCTACTGAATGATGGCTCACACATTTATTGCCAGGAATAGATTGTACATGAAGTCATTTTTGTCTGCTAACACAAAAAACAGRTTTAGAAAGACTCCTGGAGGAACTTTCATAAGTTTTCTTGATTTTGCTGTGCTTACAAATTTAGACTTAAGGCTGACATAATGATTTTTATAATATCAGCAGTGCTGTTCCTCCCTGGCCCTGCCAAATTGYGAGGTAGAAAGGGAGGGATTGTCTAAATTTCCACAACTACATTCAAGCATGTATGCACTTAAAGCAAAACTGTTCCATGAGACAACCTTGCATTTTCCCTAAGTGTAGGGTAAGAACAGTCAACAGTTAAATTATTGCTCTCGGTAGAGATGATTAAATGGCATAAATAATGAACAATAATGGAAAGGTAACTCAAGAATTTCATTAATTTTTATATTAATGTAAGGCCAAAGAGATATTCAACATAATTGCAATATAGCAATTTTTAAATTGCCCTTATGAAGAGAGGCAATGTCTGTGGAACTCCTTCCCACAGACACCAGCAGTGGAAGTGATCAGCAGTGTTATAAAAGTACAGGAAATTTATATTGACAACGTCTGAAATTACAACAGTAGCATTTTCAMAAAATTTAAAAGCTCTCATTCATCAGAGTATTAACCACCTTTTAACCAAATAAATTAAGGAACTCTATTTCAGGGGAAATTATCTTGTAACAATACACTGCATTAATCTGAATCCCTTACTGCCACTGCTTCTAAGAGGGTTGAACGTGAGAGCTCTTGCTACTCAATTCTAGTTTTATTATGAGGCTTCATTTAAAGCTACATGTGACAGCATGCAAGAATACTTTGATTTTAATGTCAATACAATAGAAGCATTTTTATTAAGAATGTATTTTGATTGACATTTTTCTTCTCTAGAGTATTTATAATAATATTTATTATGTGTTATATTGTTATGCATTATTTTAATAGTATTTTATTATGAAATCATTAAATTGCATTGGCACCTGCAGATTGCCATGCCATGTCTGTCCAAGGCAGGGTACAAAGTGTCTCTGATAAGTCTGGATACAAAAGCTTGCAATCAGCAGTGTAGGAATTGGACTTCTCTGTAATTTTCTGCTAAGAAGGCTTGTGCTGTTCTTTCAAAACAATCATTGTTCTGATTTCAAATATCAACTGCATGTTCTTCTCCAAAACACAATGACTTCCATCCAGAGGAAGGAAATAACTGCATGCTCACAACCTGTCTGTAAATGACCTGTCAATGTCTTTTGTGCAGGACTTTCTCTCTCTGTTCTGTGGGATGGTTTTGCTTGCCAGGACAGACAGGAGATGTTTTTAATGCCTCTTTCTTGCTTTCTTTCTGACTTRCTTTCTTTCTTGCTTTCTTTCTCCTAGGAAGGTAACAGTCCTAATCTTGTTCTCAAAAACATCCATAAAATCCACCTCCCGACCTGCAAGAACAGTCTGAAGTCTCTACCATCTTCTAGAATGTCAGCCTCAAGACATTTGCCATTTATTTCACAAAATCTTTCCCTATTCTTTCCTTCTGATGGTGACAATGATTTAAATATCACATTCACCTGAATTTCCTATGCTTACTTGGATGGGGAAACTAAACCAGATGTTGATCTTGCTGGTTTATTGCTGTGCTCACCATTCTTAGCTACACAATTTCTGTTAATTTGGAAGGTTTGATAAYAAGAAAGCCTCAAAATCCATTTCAGCACCTCAGTTCCATTTGGGTACCAAATGAAAGAACTTGGGTTGAAGTTTCTCTGTGAAACAGTTCTTACATCCCAGGAAGCAGCTTTGCCTTGTCCTGTCAGGTACTGCAGGGACTCTGTCCTAAAGCTTGTAGGTACTGCAGCAGTTAGGGCAAGTTCTGAATTCTGGAGGGAGGAAGAYTAGAAGAGACCATGATTGCCTTTAATCTTCCAGTTCCATCTCTCAGCCTTAGCAATTGTCAAGACTAGAGAAAGTAATTTCAAAATTCTGCAAATGTTGTTCCAAGACACAGTTCAGTCATGGTGTGGAGTAAGAGTTTTCTTTAATGCAGATTGAATCTGAAGTGCCAGGAATATCAGAACTGTATTTCAGTGAGCAAATCAATGTATTTGGTATTAACAGATGAGAAAAAAATCCCATGCTTAAGCTATCAGTACATAGATAGCTGCTTAATATAAATAAGACAATCCTGTAAAACAGCTGGATAAGTGACAGTTGGTTCTCTCTCAGTGGTTCTCTTCCACTGAGCTCCCCACCAAAATGATCCAGCTCACACCAGCCATTGGGAAAAAAGAAAATAATTAAAAAAAGAAGAAGCTGATAAATTCAATCAGTTCAGTGAAGAGTCCAAAAAAGCAGCATAGCCAGGGCAGGGGAGACAGCTGGGAGCAGATGAGAGGGCAGAAGCAGAGGTGAAGGAAGGAGAACAGGTCTGTCCCTTTTGGGGYCAGCAGGTTGTTGGGCTGTGGAACTGCACCCCGAGGAACAAGGAAAAGTCACCAGAGTCCAGTCTCCAGCTGCTGCAATGGACTAATTCAGCTTTTGGCAGCAGTGCATCAGCAGTTCACACTCACAGGAGAGCAAATCCGGATATTAACTGGCTCTTTTTTACCCCATGGTTCCTGTTCTTTTTCTAATTTCAGAGTTAAGCGAAAGAAATGTTTTCATCTGTCCTAACTGGACTCAGAACAGTCTCAGCTGAGACAGGAGAAGTTTTCTCTTCAGAGGGATCTCTTTACTGTGCCTACCAGGTGCCTGCTCATTCCTCTTTTGATCATGCCAATGTTTTACTTCAACTCTCATAAACAAACATTTGCCTCAGATGATGTGAAGGAGCGCTGGGGTATTCTGAGGGCACATTSCAGCACTAGAGGCGCTGTGAAAGGCCACGTTTCCAAGGTCAAGAGGCATCTCCTCTGTAACCCGAGCAGCCGAGGCTGAGAGCCCCGGCCATTGAAAATGCCATTGTCTCCCTTTCAAGGGCTGCGGGGCTGAGTTGGTGAAGCAGCAATCAGAGCAGCCCGAGCTCAGCCAGACGGCTGTGCCGCCTGACAGGGGTGCGAGGTGTGTCTGACCCCGTTAGAGCTCCAAATAAAGCCCGAAGAGGTTTTTAAYGCGCAGCAAAGCCCAGCGCATCAGTCCCGGCGGGGTTTGTGCCATTCTAGCGGGACTCGCACGGCAGAGGGCCCTGTCGCACAGCTCCACACAAACAATGGCACTGCTAAAAACACATCCATTTCCCCAGCCTCTGAGAGTTATTTTAAGCAGCTCCGGGCTTGCTTGTATTTGTCAATATGCAGTTGTTTTCTGTCATGTTGGGAGCAGCAGCCATTAGCAAAATGATGAGCAAATGCAGGTTTATTGTACTAAAATTCATTACTTTGTTGAGCAAATAGTGTTTTCTGACTCAGGGTATTCTAACGAGCTTCTTGTAATAATTCATGTCATCTTTTACACACGTGCAGAATATACAATGCATTACAAAGTCAGAATGTGATATTGCTCCATCTTACCCCACTCAAAAAAAGAGATACAAAAAGATCCACGTTTTTGGAGCAACGCAGTGACAAATAAAAATGGGTTGGAACAGTTACCAAAACACTTTTACAGAAAGCTGTGCAAACAGATGCAGAAATCACATGGTATCCAAAGAGTTCTTGCCCCCAGAGCAAGTCAAACAGTRTGAAAATACTGGTGCTGGAAATCTGCTACTATGGGACAAAGTAAAAATGAAGCTTCCTTTGTAACTTTAAATATCTTTTTGACACATTGAGTGTTAGACTTCATTAAAATGGAGTGACTCATTACAGTCTTTGGCTACTGAGGAAAAGGACAAAAACAATTTCATTATTGCATTGAGAAATTATTTAATATCTTTACACTGATACTTTTCCACTCTAAAGATGCTGGTTTGGGATCTAAGAAAATGAAATTACTAATAGGGTAAGAGCCATCCTGTATGAATCGGTATGGTGAAAATATTACTGAATTTTACTAAAAAGTCTTTTTTTGTTGTTATACTGTGATTAATGGTCCTGATCAGACTGAGGTTCCACTTCAGCTGGCAGATTCCAACTTGAGAATACAGCCTAGTTAAAAATGCAAYAAGTAAAGGAGAAGCAGGGAAGTAAAACACCTTCTCCAGACRCCTGGTATGTCAGGTAAATGGTCCTGGTTCTCCATGCAGGGATGCAGCCAAAAGCCTGGCTTGCCTTCTTGGAGCTATGATGAGTGGAGGTCAGAAAAAACCTTGTGTTGTTTTGGGGAATGTGAGATTGTGACTGCTCACCAGTTTGAGATTGGAAATGCCATCTCATCATACTGGAGAGCAGATGGTTGGCTCAGACCTTTTAGAGAAGAGGTGGTTGCTGGAGAAAAGTCTTCAAATTATGACATGGAATTTTGTGTGCTAAGGACTGAGAACCCCTGCAATGTCAGGACAGGGTRCCTTAATGGATGGGAGACTTTGCACTGACTTTCAAACACAGGGGGTCAGGTCTGGAACTGAGGCATCAAAACTGTCCCTCCAATAAACTGAATGTGTGTCCAAGCTGATGAGCATCTGGGTTCTAACACACTTTTCATTATGCAAATGTGAATAGCAAGACATAGACATTTGCAGATGGAAATAAATAGATTCCAGGCTATTATTTGTTAAACCTTTGCTCACAACATTGCAGCTTAGCTGCTTTTATACAGAYCTACAGCTGCAGGGAGGCCAGAAGAATTCAGCAATCAGATAACATAAGAACAGTGATTTCCAAAACATCCCTCTAGATGCCCATTTTACTCATTTTCTTCCCTTGTGTCTTCCACTACCAAGAGCAGCAGCAGGCTTGCATTGGATTCCTCTCACAATCTCTAGAGAGAGACCAGTAAAACCAGTATGAGTATACTTTCCCCATTTTTCTAAAGCTAAAGCTGTTACTGGTTTCTGAGATGAAATACCCATAAAGAGCCCTTTGCTTGCCTMGGCCACTGCTGTTCTCTTTCTTTCCCAGCTTCAGTCCTGGATATGGGAAGGATCCAAAGGATCCCTTCCACATGAAGCAAACAAACTCACTCTTCCATCAGTSCCTCCTTTCTAGGCCTGGCACCTTTCTTGCCAGTTCCTCAGTGTGCTTTTTTGGATGTGGACTCTCTTTCTAGGTCAGCAGCGTTTGCCCAAAGTTCGTCACAAACAAAAACCACTTTCTTTTATTGTGCTGCATGGCTCTTGAATCAGTTTTCCTGGAAAACTGATATTTCCAGATAATTCCACATAGACAGGGAAATGTTGCTGACCTCTGTATTATCTCTGGAAGTGCTTTTGCACTTGGAAATGCTTTAGAGATATTGCAGCTCTGGTATTACATGAAGTTTCTGGACACTCTAGAAAAGACATTTAACTTTCTAATACAGAAATCACCTTTTAACAAAGTAATTAATTGCCAGAGATGTGGATAATATCTGAGATGTCAGAGCACAGAGTTATTTAGTTCCCACACTGAGGGCTCACAAGCCAACAGCTCAGGCAAGCACTGACAGTACCAGCTTAAGGATCTCCCCTGCCTTCTCCAGTCCTACAGCTGTCCACAGATGGGAGCCCTGGTAAATCATTGTGCAGAGTGCAGTGACATTGGTGGGATGGGAATGAGAAAAGAAACACTTAAAAATGGTGCACTGCCTTACAAAATACATCTTAGCCATCAGGAAYGAGGCTCGTGATCCTTTGTACTTCAGAGGCATGATGATAAACCTCATTTCTCAGGGATTGCACATAAGTATCTTATGGATACTAGGGACAATAGGTCAGGGAATTGCAAAAAAAAAAAAAAAAGGGAAAAAAAAAGCAGCAAAATAAGGAATTACTGTTATGAGTCATTAAACAAAATTCTAGTTATGTTTTATGTATTGTTGAATAAAGAGCTCCATGTTATTTATTAAAGCATCATCATTACCTGATAAACCATGTTAGAAGAGGATGGATTTATTATTGTTCCCACACAACTAAAAGGTTAACACCCTTCTAACTGCAAAATAATACATTTTCAGRTGATGGAAGCATTTAACAGAGCTGGCAAAAAATGTCCTTGATATTTATTAATAGACCAATATTATTTTCTAGGCCCAGCTTTTAAAATCTTCAGGCGTGTCCATGAAATTTAAGGCTTTTCTCTATTAATTTTTCTTGAAATTAGTTTAGCTACTTGTGTGAACTGCTTGAGTATCAACAGCTCCCAACCAGGGTTTATTTCATTTGTTGGGGTTTTTTATAATGGAAATCAGCTACAGCCTGTATCTTTTAGCTAATAGACCACATTTTGAGGGAGTACAGACATCTCCTGGTAGGTGTGAGAGAGTTTAAGAGGAAAGTGTGATGAAATAGGCATATTCTTTCTCTAGAAGGAAGAAAGAAGGCAAATAAYCTTTGTCTGGAAGGATTCAGATGTGTGTCCTTCAAGTTAAAGGAAAAGAAAAGTACATTGCCTGAGCATTTTCTCCCACAGCCTTCTTCAGAGACTGAGAAGATAAAAGTAGGGTCTCTTTGAACATAAACACCTTCAAGTTAAACACGATRATTTGGTATTTAGTAGAAGAAGTTAATGAACACTGGCTAGTACATTCCTCGTCTATCTTCACTGGAAGCACTTGCAATATCCCCCAGTATATCCAGAGAAAGTACTACAGGTGTTCAAAGGAAACTGCTTTCCCCTTTGTGCTTTTGRATGTAAATTAAAGTGCCCGAGCCATTAACACATCGGAGATGGTCCTTGGAAGCTGCAAATATTATTTTACTCCCATTGGCGTTTCACTGAAGCCTTTCAGACATTTAAAACTCTGAGTTTGGATACTGTGTTTAAAATTCTATCCTGAATTATGAAAATCTGTTTCCCAGGGACTCTACATTCTTCTATCACTGCAGCAGTGCTGTCCATAATTAAAACAAGTAGATATTTGCTGGAGGCAGAGCTAGAGGTAGAACATCTGATAGAGACCCTGCATTAAGCATGACGTGATCTGGTATCCATTTGGAGGGAGCTAATTAAATGTGGGAGAGCTGTAACTGAAGTGAGGAGGTGAGAAAACCCTACAAACTAAACAGAAGCTGCTATTTAAATGTTTGCACTTTAGAAATGCTWGTATGTCTTGTGTTCTATTTTCTTTCCTGCAGGGCCTTATATAACCACCACCATGACAACACTTAAGTAAATTCTTCCAGTGTCTCAAGCAAAATAACTGAATGTCACACTTCAGCTCTTCTAGCCCTCTTCCTTTCCAGTCATGGACCACAGAAATCTGAGAAAAAATYTTGGTTTATATCAGCTGCTGGACCCAGGAATGTATTTACATACCATTAATGCAAAGCTATCTGTAGATGTTACCTGGAACTGGAAATTAGTCCTAAAAAMGAAGRTCACACCTGTCCCCAAACAGAGGGAGAATACTGCAGAAGTTATTTAGGGGTCTGCTGAAATGAGATATTTTGGCTGCATACTCTAAGATTGRTCTGTGATTTGCTAATCCCTCATGGGTTTCTGGTACCTCAGAACAAAGATGTTGCATTAGATGAAGCCCACCTGAGGAGATATCATTTGGGTGAAGGGAGAACACCAAGAAGCCTAAAAAAGCTGGTTTGGAGAAGACAGAGCCTTGCAGAGTAGTTTTGGAAGGGCATGAGGCCCAGGACAGGCAGGAGTGMTTTAMACACCTCAGGCAGATRTCTYTTTAAAATCCTGGGGATTTCCTTTMCCTTAGCCTGTGAAATACATTGTTTTTTTTCCTGAAGAGAGACGTTCTGCTGGAGTTACTCCCCGTGTCAAGTCCATGTTCTGTCATCTTTACCCAAGCCCAGGGGTGCTGGGGGCTGAGCTCAAGCACTGAGGAAGGTTCAGACAGTTGTTGCATAACTAATGTGCTCAATCCACAGAGGGCAGGGGATGTGTCAGACCTGAGATGCTTTGTTAGACCAAAACTGGAGTGAAAAGTGAATTAGTGAGATCAGAAAGCCATTTCCCTCCTGGCTAACCTCCATGAGSATGACAGGAGTTTGTCATTCACTCAGCCTCCTGTCCCAGCCTGATGGACAGGGAAGGACACATTTATCAAAGAAGGGACATGTTTAATCAGTTGGTGCCATGCTCCACACTTGATGGAGTGCTTTAACATCGTGGTGCTACATAGTCACACCCACTTGAATAATAATTAGTGAATAATTCATTTTCCACTGTGGTAGCCACAAAAAAATCAATGAGCCTTGATGTGCAATAAAATAGAGGCATAAAAGGCTATGTAAAAGTTCCAGAAAGGGGAGTGATCATGGATTTGCTGAAGGAACTGGCAGAAAAATTGCAAATACTTAATAAAATCCTGAGTCCTATAACCAAAATCCCCACAGTAACATGTAAAAGGCAAACCTAACCAGAATATCAGAAATACTTAAATCTCTTTAACTGAAATATARTGAGTAGATCTCATAAGAAAACCTGAAAATGGGCAATTGGTAAAGATGACTGGATACCTTTTTCATTTTTATTTTATTGTTCGAGTAATAACTTTAGTCTCAAAGCAGGAGAGATTTAGCTCTTTTGTACTTTTCTCCAAACCACAAGTGAATTTCACCTGTYGGAGAATGAATGATTGACTTTGGGAAATTATTTTTCATGAGCAGCTCATTCCAAAACTTCCAGTCTCCTGTCTCAAACTTCATTAGATAGGAGCAGAGCCTACCTGTGACTTTTGCACTGTTTTACATCAATAACCTACACTCTCAAAATATTTATGAACCATCTGGCTCGTTTTTAATTTTAATCAGGCCAAATCTGTGGAAATAACTTACATTTTTTGTAATTAAATTATCTAGAAAAGCAGCAGGGACAAAATGAGGTTATTTTGTTAGAGATCCACTAATGCCTTCTTCACACCTAAAGGTAACTGCAAATTGCTGTCCTTGCTTGGATTGTGGTTGGTGTTTTCAGGGTGCCCGAGCATTTTCTTTGAACTTTCTTCCATYGAGTGGTTGAGTGAATACAGTTGATTTGAAGGAGGGAAAGAAGGCAGTTCAGATGTTTTAAAACTCAACCATGATCTTTGTTCTTTCTGAACCGGTGTTCTCTGGCCCCGCCTGAACTTTGATGTGAGAAGGGAAGGACTGAGCTCAATCTTCACAACTGCATCCAAGGAAAGGATTCGGCAAATCCCTGATCCCGYTTTAGCAGAACTGTTGGCATACTTGCAGGAAATTTACTKATMGAGGATCATGGCTTTAGAAGAATTTTTCAATGGCTCAAGTGAAAGAATCTTTCGAGATCCTTATAAGAATATTTCAGGAGGTACCACAAGGTTTGACCAGATGTATTTGTATGCAGAGAAAAGAAAACAGAAGGTTTTYTTCTGGATCAGACCTTGTGGAAATCATTAAGCACMCCCTCTTACCTCTCTGACTTCATAATAACTTRTGGAGCAGCATGAGGCCCAGGACAGGCTAGGGGTGTTTTATACACCTCTGTTGTTTTATACAACTCTGACTTCCTAAGAGGGAAGACAAAACAGGTGTTGGAGAAAAAGAAAACTGGTTTTTCTYTCAGGAACACATTTCTCGTTCCTGTTCTAAGTGTTTCCATGTCCAATTCAGTATAGCTCCCTGCCGGCATGGCTGGAGTTAAATCAAAGCAGCCTATCGAGTTGTTAAAGGAGCAAAGAGGAAATGTAAGACAATGACACAGATAAGAATAACTTCAGATAGGTGGCTTCAAAGGAGAGGGGCAGCGGTGGCTGGGTCATCACTCGCAGAACGCTAATGAGCTGGCTCCYGCCGGGCTGCGAGGGGACCCTGCCCAGGGCTGAGTGCGGCATCAAAGCAGCCCGAAACCTCAAAGGGCTGGACAGGGAGGGAGCTGGGCTGAGCCAGGAGAGCCTTCCCAGAATGTGTCACTTACYGAGCTGACAGGCTGGGAAGGCTCACAGACAGAAAGAATGTGCTGCGAGCCATGGAGCTGCTCCCCTGGGAGAGCCCAAGCTGGATTTATGTAAATTACAGACTGTGAACACGCTTATAAAAGAAAACCATTACTTTCTGTATTAACACCTGGGCCTGCAATCTTTGTTTCCCTSAGTTAGTAACGGACCATATTTTGCTATTGAGTGGGAGCGATTGCAAAGTTTCTCAGGAGCTGTTAGCAGAGCTCCTGCGGTGCCTGAAGCCCGGCTGAGCGCACTGAAGGGGTGCCCGTGGTTCCCCGGGAGCTGTTCCCAGCCACGCCAGGCAGCACTGCCAAATTCCCGCTCGGGAAACGGAGCACCCTGGGCSTGACACCGCTGTAAGGACGCGACCTTGGCAAGGCACAGCATCCAGCAACGCCGGGAGGTTTCCAGTGCTTAATGCGGCGAGATGGGCTGTGCGCTTTGAGCAGATCTCTGAGTGAGAAAGGGTCCCACAGCAAGGGCTGGTGGTAGCCCAGCACTGCTGTAGGGTGTGGATTGTTGGGCACACCAGTTTATTTTGTCCAAGGTACTTCATGTTTTTCATAGTTTTTTTTTCTCTCATGTTCACCATGTATTTTAAAGTAGCTAAGGCATGGGTGAAAATAAAAGATTACTGTGAGCACCTCCCCAAAAGTTAGATGATGGCATTGTCATTCACTCAGCTATTTAAGGAAGGATAGCTGACTGGAAGGATAGCAAGGATGTGGATGTTCAAGGATGTTTGCCATTTTGGCAAAGCATTGTTATTTTAATTTTATATTTATTTTATTATTATATATTCACACATACCTTCAGCTAGAAAGAGGCAAACAGTGTTATTTGCAGAGAAAGAAATCTCTCTGGAGAATTGTTTATCAGACCACAGAGTTGGACCATGGCACTTTGAAGCCATCTGTGTGTTAAAACCCTGTCCCTTTGTGCTGCCATCCCGCCTCACTGGGGACCAGCAGAGTCCTTCCCAGTTTAGCCCTGCCTGCAGCACACACAGCCCTGCAGCTCCTGTGCTGACACGCGATCGTGCCCTGCAGTGGCAGCTGAAAAATGCAGCTGCTCTCTCCACGTTCCGAATCCAGCCCAGCCTGCTGGTCCCAGGCAGCACTGGGTGCAGATCRGCCAACGCAGCACARSGCACAAGGGAAACTAAAGAACATCYAAGGACATCAAAATGCCAGAAATCACTTTTCCCACTTGTTGTGTTGTTATTTGCTTACTTTTAGACTTTGCTCATTTGTATGCTCGTATTTAGAGAATCCCAAGTACGACTGTTGTAATTACACAGCCAATCTGAGATCAGATAAAACAATCACCAGTGATTCAGTCATTATTGCATGATTTTTTTTAAAAAAGCTGTTGTCTAGTATACTGAATTGTGCCATTAGAGATGCAGCTGCTTTCCTTGATASCAGACCTTCCTTCTATAGATCTCTTTCTCTCTGGAAGCTTTTTGTGACTCTAAATTAATGCATCGTTTTTCCAAGTGGGTTCTTCTCTARCATGGAATTGTTTTAGTATTGTTATTATAAGCTTCCACAGAGATAACATTTTTAATAGCCTGTTCTATTTTAGCTCCATAGCCCATGCCTCAGTTCTATCAGAAAATGGTCTGCAGAGTCACCAGGGTATAAGAATCTGATTAAAAAACTTGGTGCACTGCCTTTTTAGAAAGGATCTTTGTGTTCTCCACAGCAGAGGAATATGAGCTATGCAGTGAGGTTACAATACACAAGACTAATTCAAAATCTCAATGACTACTCACTTATTCACACAGCCACCCCTAGGGAGAATAATTGAGCAGAGTGGTTATAGGTAGTCTTATGATAACATCTTTGCATTCCTGCAATGCCTTTCTTGCCAAGATATTTTACAAGTAGATACAACCCAAGGGTTGTAGAAATAAAAATTACTTTAGCCCAAATTATGCTGCTTTCAGTGGTACAAGTCAGGATTTAATTTTTCCTTCTGATTTTTTTTCAGGCTTTATCAAAGACTTGACWTTGTTTATCCTGAAGTCCCTTTTTTGATTGACAGATAGCTATGGCTATAAGGAGACACAAATTGGATTAAATCAATTCTTCACTGTGGGAAATAATGCCCATTGTCTTAGATTCTGACCTTCTACACTAATTTCTGAGAGACGTGAAATAAAAGGTTTAAAATTCTGTATGCTAATCACACCTTACACATTCTTATGAAGATCTAATTATAGTACAATTACCATCGATTTACTAAAAAAAGCCCCAGTCTATTGCAATATCATACTCTCCAAAAAAGTATTAAAAACTTGGGCACTGTATTAGAACACTTTTAAGTGCTGGCATGTTGGCCTTCATCATTACATGCACAAGCTATTGCRTAAGTGAGCCAGTGACTGAATAATAACTTGTTTAATAATCTTTTGTCAACTGTAGTARCTCATCTGGAGGGTTATCATAATAAAGACAGTAATTGTTTCTTCAAAGTAGCCATTAGAGAATTCTGTAACCACTACCATTCTAATTAGAGCATTCAAGATTAATTTCAAGAGCAGCATTCCCTGAGAATTCAGTCACAGGAGACACTCATTTAGAAAGAGATAAAGTTGTTGGCCATATATGTATAAATGTATGTGTYTATATATATATATAGGCTGGTACTCATTAGCTGGGATACTACACACCCTTAATAAAGCAGAATACTGTAGCAAGTAGAGAGGAATAAAGTACTGAACTCACTTTTCCAAGGTCATTGGTCTTACTGYGAACTGAAGAGTGATCTCCTTAGCATTGTCTGATGTCCAGATCACCAAGATCTGCATTTCAGATGTGCATCCTTGGAGAAAAAGACTTCTTTATATTCTGAGAGCACCTGGGCTGCAGGTGCACCTTTGGGAGTAGCCAYGAGTGGGTGACAGGGAACTTCTCCAGAAGCTCAGACTGATCAAAATCCTCCTTAACTTCTTCAGGCAGATTCGCACAGGTAATGTCACAGTTCCCAGGCTGTCCTCATGCAGCCCAAGTTTGATTGCAGGCAAAAAGATGTAAATCAGCCTCCTTGTGAAAGCAAAGCAAACCCMAKATTCACTGGATGTGGACAACCGTGGGATCACAGAGAAGGAGACAAATGGCATCATTTATTCATGGTGGGAGCTGGGACAGGGCAGTGGCAAGGCCAGGCACGAGGGTTTCATGCTGTGCTCATTTCTGTGTGCTAATTTCTTTACCTGCAGCACTTACCAGGGTGAGAAAAGCACTGAGAGACAGCAGATGCTGCTGCTGGAGATGCTCGTGCTGCTCTTGATGCCCTGCTGAGGTGGCAGCTTGCTTTTGGAGGAAAGCTCGTGGCCAGCTGTGAGGGATTCAGCTTTGGAAGCTGAGTAAACCAGTCTGCTCTGTACTGCTCAGGGACAGAACTCTCCTGAGTGGAGTGGTGGCCTAGGAGCCCAATTAAATCCCTGATTTAATTCCTTCAGATTCCAGTGAATTTAAGGGAAGCTGGGATCAATGTCTGGACCTGAAGCTGAGGGAGAGACATTTCTGCTTAGCCAGAACCACCTGGTGTGATCCAGGACAACGTCAAGGCTCCAGAAACCAAAGTGAATTCCAAAAGCTGCAGAACTTGTTGCCTCCTTCCACCTGAGCAGTCCAAAAGCTTTCCTGTAAAGACACTTCTAAACCCTATTCCAGAGAAAGGAGTGGTGGTGTATCAGCAGGTGGATGAGCTAAATACACAGGGATCCCCTTCTGGGAGCTGGCAAATTGTGCTTTCTCATGCATGAAGGTGTTCATATTGCTGCTCACAATCCAGCACATTTAAAACATCCTTATTCTTCTCAACAGCTCTTGATTTTCATTTGAGATGCAGAAGACATGCACACCAGAGCTACATTAAATTTGCTACATGTYCTGTGCTGATATGCTGTCAGGTCCCATTGCCTGAATAATAATCCCTTTTTTGATGTGTGAAATTTTACATTTCAATCAGAGGGACTTATTTTTCATTGCCAAATTCCTCTATGACCAAAGCTTTTGCAGTGTTCTTTTTATGTTTCAGTTAAACCTACACTTACCTTACACTTTACCTGTTTCTTGCTTACTCCCCCCCACCTCTGCAAGCAGCTGCAATTCTAATGCATCCAGTGAGACAATTTATCAGCTGAAGAGGGCACTGAAAAAAATAGCATTGTACCTCTCTGGAATTGTTATCTTGGGGTAGGTGAGCCACTTCAGCCAACTCAGTACAACAGGAAAGGAAGGATGTCCATAACATTTTGATTTCAACTTCTTGCTAGTCTAGAAATGGAAATATCCTATCTCAGGGAATGTTGTTGTTGTTGTTGTTTTGTTTTGTTTTAAACCATTAAATGGGCCATAGATGAGAAAAAAATCTAAAATTTCAGAAGTGCTGAAAAACAATACAATCATGGTGTTATGTAACTTCTTTCCACTATCTGATCTCAGGATAGCAGGAAATAGGAGCRATAGTTGAAGATGATTCATCACATGCCCGAAACAGATGTTCCTCAATTTGAAACATATCATCCCAGCCAGGGACAGGGAGCTGTGGTGGATGTCAGGGCTGTTACATTTGCCTGACAGATACTCCACGCTCTGCAATAACATTACTGCTAATGAGAGTCTGCTGCTGATGTGCAGTTCTTTGTTTTGCTGTTGATGTAGAGCAGTCAGGTCTGCTTGGTGCATCCATTAGCAATAAAGCCCTGTGTGTGTGTGTGGTATTTCTAAATTGAATTATAATGCAAAACACAGGCGCCATCCTCACTGCATTTTTCAAGCCTTGCCTGTGCYGTCTCAAAACCAACAGTTAATAAAGCAAGTTCCTCTGCTCCATAGAGTTAAACCTCCTGATTTATTTCCCTTGAGGAGAACAACTTCCTGTGGCTGCCCTTGGAGCAGAGCTGGGGCCAGCAGCCACTGGCATCTCCCACAGCTCTAAAGGTTTCTTGCTGAGGATTGCAAATGATAGTGCCAATCTTCATGTGCTCCTTTACGAAATGCTGGAGTGGCTTCCCYTGTTTCCTCAACAGGCTTCTACTTCTGCTCTAAAATAAAAAGCCTTCCTGCTGAAGGTGAGGTGCCTATTTGCCCAGCAAACAGGGTGTAAAAGCCTGGCTGCTGGACAGCTCCAGGGTGCTGAGATTCACRGAGATTCACTGAGATTCACCGAGAGCACAGCTGGCCAAAACCAGGGCACTTTGAACCCAAGACTGGAGATTTCTACTGCAAAATGCTTAACAGGGATTTTAAGGATAAAAGACTGGGACCACAGAGGAGCTTGTCTTTCATTGCCTGATGGGCAAGGTTTGGTGAACYCTTTGTTTTCCTGTTTGCTGTTAAATTCTCAGGCTGAGAATTGTGTGAAAGTGCTCAGAGAGTTCTCTGCTCCTTATTGACAGAGAGTTGGGGGTCAAAATTGCCATTTACCAATTGGTTGTAGCTCCCATGTGTAATTCTGTAGTACACATAGCTGCAGTTWGCTGCAGTGATGGCAGATTAGGAAATTTTGACTTTATTTTAGATTATTTACCTTTCTAGGCATTATCAATAGGTTTGGGGGTTTTGTTCTGTTTTTGGCTTTGTTTGGTTTTGTTTGTTTCTTCTGTAGTGGTTCTTTATGGGAATAATTACAAATCTTCCTGAGAGATGCCTTTAAAGAATTTCTCCTTATTGCTGTGGGAGGTAAAAGGGTGGGATAYCAATCATTAAAAATTATTCCATTTGGCCAGTCATTTACCATTGAAAACAGATTTCTACTGGTTAGCAAGATCAACTTTTARTGTGAATATAATAAGAGGGGCCTGACAGCCACAGAAAATTCAAAGGACACATAAATTGGCAAAGTTCTTCCTTTAGCAGCAGATAAATGCACGGAGAGCAGCCTGGAGGCAGGGGCTGCCTTGTTTTACCCAGGCAGAGCAGTTTGCTCTCTTACAGGGGCTCTGATCACTTGTAAGCAAAGAGGCTGATTTGCTGAACACACTGATGGCAACCCCAGAGTGAGCCCTGAGGGGCTGCAGCTGCCAGATCAGTCTGGGAGGAGGGAAATGTCCTGGTGAGCTGCACCCTCCATGCTGGGGCACTCACCTGTGCCCTGAAGGGGTTAAAGCAGGACACACAGACCTGCACATCCAGAGCATCTGAATGGAATCACTCCATGCTGCTCCTGGAGACTCAAAAGCCTCCTGGAAGACTTCAAATAGGGTTAAAACAGAGCTGAGGGGGAAAAAAAATAAATCCTTCTTTGTTTGTCTTGCTGTAAAAGGAACTTCAYCAGATCAAGGAGTAAAATCTGAAAACGGCTGCTTGACAGTTTAACATAAACAATTCCAGTGATGAAAGCACAATATGGGGATAATTATCTGTTCAAATAAATCTGATTGATGCTAATGAGCATTTGAACAATTCATCAAGCAGCCAAGGGTTTTTTCTGTCCAATTTTCTTTGGTAAGCAGAAGTGGCACATCCAAACCTTTTATTAAGTACAGCATCTCCCTCTGTATCTTCCCATCTTCTACAGAGGTCCCTTTTCCAAGAAGGTGCTGCATCTCCAGCAGGAAGGACACTGAAAGTATTCCCACAGAACATTCCCGATATTCCCCCTTGGCACAGTGAATTTTAGCTGGAGCTAAAATCTGGGTCAGCCATGGCCCAGTGCTTCCCCTTGGTGCTGCAGTTTGCAGAGGTGGGGAGGGACTGCAGAGCCCCAGGGCTTTGTCCTGTTGGGTGGAGCAGTCCCCTGTGTCCKTGCAGTAATTCTGGAGCTGGGAGGAATCTCACAACCAGTGGCCTCTGTCTCTTCCTTCACCCCGTCCTGCTCTGCTGTTTTTCATTCACTTGCCCTCATGCAAGTGGTCAGTGAATTCTTCCTCAGAAAATGTCCACAGCCACAACAGGACAAGCTAGATTTGTCCTCAAAWCCAAAACATATTGACCGGTTCAACCAGTAACTCTGAAACATGAGGGGAAGTGCTGAGAAGAAAATATGCTTTCATGGGAGGCTACTCCTGATATCTGTTATTTGAATACAGCAACCAGAAGAAAATCCAGAATGCCCTGGATGCCAATCAGATTTAAATTGTGTTTAGCTGCCTATTGCAAATATCAGACTATTTAATTCTGTTTGCCCATCCCCTAATAAATTATCTTTGAAACTCTCAGTTCCAGAGCTCATGGCAACTGATTGCTCAGGAATTTGTGCCCAACGTTGTTTTCCCCTTCTTCTCTTTTAGTCAGACAAAACAGAAATTTTAACTAGGCAGTCCAAGGCACAGAAACAATAACACATTATTGAGGGACAATTGGCACAGGGATATGACAGAAAGTGTGGCAAAAATTCACAGAGTATCCAAACTCCCAATGAAGTGCTGTGAATATCCAGCACACAGTGATGAGGACTGGACTGCACCTGAMTCCTTAGCCAGGAGGGGGCTGAATTCGTGGTTGGGCCTTCCCAGCATCACTCTGTGTCATCCCATCCTCAGCCAGCACAGGGATTGCCTTGTCCTGTGCATCCCAGGCAGTGTCACCTTGCTTCCCTGCAGCCTCTGCCCAGCCTGGGCTCCTGCTTTCAAGGGAACTGGTATTTCTCTGTCCTTCACAGCACATTTGTGTCTTATTTTTTCATTCTAAGATGCCTAATATTCTCAAAAATTCTTGGGAGAGAATGCCTCTAGCATGCATGGATCTTCTGAATACTAATGAGTTTTCTGATATGTGTTCCTCATGTTAAAGAGTGATTTTAGTCGTTGGTAAACATTATTTACTTGAGGAAGTAAAAAAAATTCTTTCTGGAGAATCATTCAATTAASTCATGCGTTCACTTCAGCTCGTTGGTGTGCAGTGAATAAACAGGGGTGTTGTGTTAGAATGAATGTCTGTGCCTCCTGCCAGTGTAAATCCATTTATCTCCCYGTTCTTGGACACACACTTGAGCCTCATATATTTAGACTGCATGAAACTTTGTTTGGTTTTTTTTTAAGTGCTCTTTCAGGAAGAAACACCATCCAGCACTTCCCTGAATTACCTGAGTCTTCCAAGGGAATTGAGATGAGATTGTGGCAGCAAAGCCCCCCTTTGATGCTCAGGGGGTGCAGACAGYGGCTCAGCTCCGGCCTGGAGCTGGGGAGGGAATTCCCCATCACCAGCACAGGGAATGGGGCCAAACAACCACGGCTTGGGGGGTCCCTCCACTGAGGGATGTGCTTTGGCTGCCTGCATCCAGCTGCAAGAGCTCCTGAGRGTCTGTAGAGATGCACAGAGATGTTTTCCACTCCATTTTTCACTCTGTTTCTCAGAGGACACAAACCCAGAGTCCTGGCAGAAGGGTGGATTTCCCTGTGCACAGCGTTGGGGTTTGCCAGCTGCTGCAAAAGGATGCCTTAAGAACCTTCAAAGTATATCCAGCTTCATCCAATTCCCACAGAGAGAAAGTTAAAAGCTCTCATGGCTCAGCAGATGAGACTTTTCCCTCTCTCTGGTGAAGCCAGGACAAGGCTCCAGTGGTTTAATGTGTTTAGAATTGGATATAGATTTTTAGGAACTGGATATAGATTTTTAAAAGAAGCTCAGAAGATTTAATTCTTGCCATCTCCTTGGTCATAAGGAGCTATTTATTACAAAAGAAAGATGAAAGATATTTAATTGAACTCTGAATTAATTTCAAAATACATTCTTTTCTTTACATGAAAAGCAATTTTTTGTGTATCCATGTTTCACACATACATTCCAGAAAACTGGCTTTCATGGGGGCTCAGSCACTGAAGCTGCCTGTGCTGTAATGATTTTTGGTTACACAGAAACCTCACTTGCTATAACCAATAATGAAAGCACATAATGGAAAAATGGTTTAAACCCATTTCTTTAAAAAGCCAGCAAACCTTAATAACAACTTAAAATCTGTTGAGGTAAGTTCTTGAGATTTGGAAGTSCTTGCTGTAAACAATTTTTCTCAGTATCTTGCCCTGGAGATCCAATTTGTTATTATTAAACACACTGAGGTATTCTTGTTAAGAGTAGGACTAAAAATAACCTCTCAGCTTGTATTGCACTGGTATTTTTAGGTCTAAGGATTTATTCCTCCTATCAATTGGTGCTTTGTACTAATTAATTTTCAGTGGCAACTTCATTTTCTCCTCTGTGGCTTGGTTCCAAAGAAATTTTGTTTTGACAGATTTCATGTGTTCTGTTCTCAATCATTACAGCATGGAAAAAAAAAGTTCTGCTGTAAAAAGAGCAAAGTATTTGTTAATCAGCTGTTCCRCATTTGTCAGGAAAAAAATAATCCAAAGAACTGAGGTAAAGTCAGTTTAAAAACTGGGGGCCCAGTAAATAGCCAAATCTCAATGGTGGTTGGGTAAGAATTGCTCAGATAGAGAAATAAACCTGTTGTTATTCCAAAAGATTTCATGTTAAGGTTGATTTTCAGCATCAGAAATATTAATCCATGCAAACATAGCCATTACTGAAAKACTGGTGCTATTCCCTGTGATACTCGTTGGTTTGTTTGTGACATTCTTGGTGCTACTGGGCTGCATGGAGTAAAGATAGGTCCAGGTGGGATTGGTTGGTCCAGGTGGGATTGACTGGTCCAGTGGGATTGACTGGTCCAGGTGGGATTGACTGGTCCATGTGGATTGACTGGTCCAGGTGGGATTGGTTGGTCCAGATGGGATTGGTTGGTCCAGATGAAATTGACTGATCCATGTGGATTGATTGGTCCAGATGGGATTGACTGGTCCAGATGGAATTGACTGGTCCAGATGGGATTGACTGGTCCAGTGGGATTGACTGGTCCAGGTGGGATTGACTGGTCCAGTGGGATTGGTTGGTCCATGTGGATTGACTGGTCAAGTGGGATTGACTGATCGATGTGGATTGATTGGTCCATGTGGATTGACTGGTCCATGTGGATTGACTGGTCCAGGTGGGATTGGCCGGTCCAGGTGGGATTGGCTGGTCCAGGTGGGATTGACTGGTCCAGATGGAATTGACTGGTCCAGATGGGATTGACTGGTCCAGTGGGATTGACTGGTCCAGATGGGATTGACTGGTCCAGGTGGGATTGACTGGTCCAGTGGGATTGGTTGGTCCATGTGGATTGACTGGTCCAGGTGGGATTGACTGGTCCAGGTGGGATTGAGTGGTCCATGTGGATTGACTGGTCCAGTGGGATTGACTGGTCCAGTGGGATTGACTGGTCCAGGTGGGATTGACTGGTCCAGTGGGATTGACTGGTCCATGTGGATTGACTGGTCCATGTGGATTGACTGGTCCAGGTGGATTGACTGGTCCAGGTGGGATTGACTGGTCCATGTGGATTGATTGGTCCATGTGGATTGACTGGTCCAGTGGGATTGACTGGTCCAGGTGGGATTGGCTGGTCCAGGTGGGATTTCCTGCCTCTCCCTTGCCCTGGGCTGTGTGAGGTGGTCCCTCTTCGTGGCACAGCACCTGCCTCAGAGCGGATCCCTCAGAGCGTTATCCCCTCAGAGTGGCCCCCTCAGAGCGGATCCCTCAGAGCTGGCTCCCTCAGAGGGATCCCTCAGAGCGGATCCCTCAGAGCGGCTCCCTCAGAGCGGATCCCTCAGAGCGGCTCCCTCAGAGCGGATCCCTCAGAGCGGATCCCTCAGAGTGATCCCTCAGAGCGGATCCTCAGAGCGGATCCCTCAGAGCGGCTCAGCGCATCAGAGCGGCTCCCTCAGAGCGGCTCCTCAGAGCGGCTCCCTCAGAGCGGATCCCTCAGAGCGGATCCCTCAGAGCGGCTCCCTCAGAGCGGATCCCTCAGAGCGGCTTCCCTCAGAGCGGATCCTCAGAGTGAATCACCCAGAGTGGGCTCCCTGCGGAGTCCCAGGAGCCCTGGAGGCAGTGGGGAGTCGCCCTGAGGACACCAGGTGAGCCTGGTTCCTCTCCTGGTGTCCGTGGGACTGGTGGGAAGCTTTCCAGAAGAGAGGATGGGAACCACAGGCTGGCATGTTGTGTGCATGGAGCAGAGCAGGGTGCAGTCAGAGGCTGGGGGAGCTCCTGCAGGTGTTTGCCCTGAAGTGTTGACAGCTCTGCAGGAGRGAAGGACCAGACTGAAATGTGTCACAGTCTTCCGCCTCCCACGGCCGCCTGTGGGAGGCTGGAGCACGTCAGGATTTGGTGGCCTATTTTCTGTGCTCCTCCAGGGGCTGGGAGGAGCAGCCCTGCTTTCCTACTGCCTTTGTCAAGCTCTCAGTGGATCTGAGGGCAGCTGCCACCAGGGACAGCTCCCCAGAATGTCTGGGGGGCAGGGGTGAAGTTATTTCTCATACTTGGGGTTGTGAAGCCACCCTCCAGTCCCCTTCTGCTAAGCCCCAGAAGCTCTGAGGCTCAGCTTGGKACAGATGGCTCCTGAGAAGCTGTCAGTACTTCTGTCAGTCAGGGGAGGTCAGGGAGGCTACAGGAGGGACAGGGGAGCACTGGTGGCAGTACATATGTGCTCTTACTCTAGGGCTTGCACTGAGTAAATAAGTCTTCTCCATTCTTCTTTTTCTGGTTTTGAATATTCCTCCCTGCAGGGAGCTTCGTTCCCCAGTCTGGCAGTCTGGGAACAAAAGAAAGACTTTAATAGCTCCTGGCTTCTAATCTCAGYGCAGACAGAAAACTTCATTGTGACCTTGAGCAAATGATTTAAACTCTTAACATCAAATTCACCTCTATTCATGCTCTCTGCAACCTCAATGTCATTATATTGAGAACTTAATTTGTTCTACATTCCCTCCTATGAAATCTCAAGAGCAGTGTTTGTCTTTCTCATAAGCATTTTGCAAGGAAAGATTCCTTTTCTGGTTTTGTTACYAGTCTGTATTTTGAAGTATTACAGGAGCTGTGGACTGTGTCCATCCTGAGGTTTCGTCTTCAGTATTTGGGGTGGGATCATGGATGAAAATATAGACACAATTAGAGACTCATAGGAAAAAAGGTTCCCTTATGCTGTATGTCCCACACGGAAAGGAGAAGGCCTGCCACCTCAGCACAGCATTCTGCTCAGCTTTAATTTCCTGCTTTCATGAGTCTCTTCATTTTCCAGGCTCCAGGTTCCTTCTGGACCCTCCCAGTCTCCTGGCCAAGGGCTGTGCTGACAGATCCCKTCTCGGGCAGCAGAGGGACAGACAGCCTCCTCCTGGTGAGTTGCAAAGCTGCTTTGTCTCCTTGGTTTTCAAGCATTCAGTTCCAAAGGTGAAGGGTCTGCCCCTGGGATGGAGAGGGACATTTTCCATCTCCTGTGACACGTGCTGCTGTCCCAGCTCAGCAGCCCCACAGCTCAGGAGGGGAACAGGCAGGTGCTGCTGCAGCAGCTCCCTGTGCCCATCATGTTTTCAGCTCCTGCCTTATTTAYGTTTCTGGTTCTGATGAGCTGGGAGAAGCTTACAGACCAAGGACAGTGGCTACAGGCCCCTTGCCTCTAACACTTGCCCTYCAAGATTGTGTGATGCTTAAAAAATACAAACTGTGCTTCCAGGCACAATGATTTGCCTCTAAGATAAAGGATGTAAGTGCATTTGGCCTGAAAAGGTGCAAAAAGCACATTTTTGTGTTGGTTTTGCCATGACATGTTCATGGGTAAGCTGATGCTTGGGTCCTGGAAAAGCAGCAGTTTGCAGTTTGTGCTTGGCTGGCTGGAGTGCTGCAAACAAGGGCTACTGTGCATTTAGATTGCACAATCTTGTGTCTATCCAGGCCTGCTTGTTTAAAAAAGAGTCAAGATCAGCCATCCTGAACCACAGCAAACAGAGATTCTCCTTAGGATTGTGCTTGAAATGGAGAGATCAAAACCCTGGAGTGGGTAAACAGAAGCTTGTTGTGCTGATGGCTTCTGCTAAGTCGTATTTCTCCTGAATAAATTGACAGCAACTTGAGACATTCTACTGGGACTCCACTTGCATTTCTGAAGTATCACCTAAGCAGTAGCTCAGGCTTGCTTTATTTTATGCTTTTCCCAGAAGAAATATGGCAATATCTGAAGCCTGGGTTTCTTTGGTGAAGTATCATTTTCTCTCTCTCTTTCATTKCATGCAGCTATTTAAATCTCCCACTCTATGTTCCTTTGGTAGAGGAATTTAGGACAAACACTTGCTCCTACTCTTGCACAAATATGAGTTTTCCCAGCTGAAATATTTTCATATTGTCACAGATTTATGGGGTTTTAAGAGTATGTTACAGGCCAAGTGGCTTTACAAAATGGATAGCATGAGTGCAGAACTCCCTCAGCCAAGGTCAGCTCGTGTCTCCCAATGTCCCTTGCGCTGGACAAGGATTGGTGGCACTGCTCAAGCTGCTGTGGCTGGAGGCACATCCTGAGGTTCTGGCTGTCCTTGCAGGGTCGGTGCCATGCTCTGCTCTGCTGGGAGCTGGGCAAAGCCCCAYGCAGGGCTGAGGGGCTGCAGAAACACCAGGCACAGGAGGAGAGACACTCTGCAATCCCTGCTCATTGCACGGAGAGCTTCTCACAGCCCAGGGGTGCCAGGGGTACAGGGGGCTCAAGGACAGGGGCAGGAGGGGGGAGGCAAAGGGAGGGAATGGATTGGAGTAGTTTTCTTCTTCAGATGTCTTTTAAAAAGGGAGGAAAGGGGGAAATGGAGGGAGCTCAGTTCAGCAAGGTGGCCSCTGCTCCTGAGAGGCCAGGCTGCTGTTCCAGTGCTGACACTGCAGATCAGGAGAGAATCATTGCCTCTGTGCTGGACATTCTTTGCTCGGCCAAGCAGCAAACAGAACCCTCAGGGCATTTATCCCCAYGGGAAGAGAGGAATAAAAACCCAGCTCTGCTTCCTTCAGCGTTGTGTTTCAGACTCCTTGCTGCACCAGCAAGTGTCACTATGGGCTTTGCTATGCAGCAGGGGAGGGAATGAGTTCCACAGCACAGGGAAACCCTCGTCCTGATCAGCAGTGTGCCTCGGTTCAGTGACCCTGCACTTCCCTCTCCCTGGTTCCACTGACAGGGTGACCTGAAATTATTTGTTACACCTTTCACTCTGGAGACGTTTTATTGGTAGAATCATGTGACAAAATCTAATGTTTTTTTTCCTCGTGGGAATGATTCCTGCTTGTAATAATCAAGGTTTCATTTTAGGACAGTCTYTTTGGTAAGCCATGKTTTTRAGTCCAGCTTGTCAGARTTTCAAATTTGGATTTGGGAGTGGAAGTTCATTGAGGTATATTGCTACTTCTTCAGACYAGAAAATGAAAAATTTATTAATTTAGAAAAAGGAGTGAAGTGAAATCTGTGACTGTAATTTTATTTCTCCTCTTCTTTTTCAATGTTGTTGAATATTTTGGCAGCATTTTCAATGTATTTAATATTGGATGGGGAAGTGTGAAAATGGAAATGCATCGGGGAAATGGAAAAACACCAACATTCCTGTTACTGAAACAAAACTAAATTATTATGACAAATATTATCATGAATATGGAAAGGAAGCAAGATTGTATTTTCTTCTCCAACTGCCTAGCCACAGTRTTGTGTTCCACAAAAAGAAAATTCAGTCACATGCCTGTGACACTGAAATGTTAAGTTCTTAAATATTATCTGCAGGACATATAAAATTCATTAAAAATACTACTAATAAAAATTTCTTCCTTCCTTCCATAAATATTTATTTTTAACCCTTTGTACCCAGCTGATATAGGACATTACAAAATCCCAGAAATTACACATAATTTCATCCATCCGTGTGTAAAATTGGTGTTTTGGGTGAAATCCTCACCATGCTGGAGTGAATCCCTATGGTTTCTCATCAAGCTGGGATTCCACACTTTATTTCCGAGTCATGTGCTCTGCACCTTRTCCCAAATCTTCGGGAGTGTTGCAGGAGGTGTGGGAGGGATGTCAGCAGGGGTGGGCASTGGCTCTGGGACAGGAACAAACACTCAGTCCCAGCGAGGTTTGGGATGTACAGACCACAAACTGAGCTCCTTCCCACAGCTGGAATTTCCTTTGTCCAGGGAATTCTTGGTCTGAGGGGCTGGGGGCTGAGACTGGCAGCATCTCAGGGAAGTGAGGCAGGAATGCATCCATCCCTCTSTTTAATTCTCTCCTGCTGCAGCCTGAGCTGATGCAATCCTGCCTTGGCTAAGTACACTACAGAGGGACATTGACAACAGGAAGAATGACTAACTTCAGGGAGGAGAATTAGAATTGTTTGACCTTTCATAGTCTCTTTTCATCAGCTCTACAGAAAAGAATATCATAGCTCAAAGCTCTTGTTCCCTCAGGTTTCTTTCACTTTAATAACATTCCTGCATGGATGTAATAAAAGTCTCTTTTTTCATGAGCTCGTTTTTCTCCCTTTATTTCTGCTTGCCATTCTTGACTTCACAGATCATGACCAGGACAATAGTAAAAATCCCAGACAATGCTGGAGGAGGCAGCATTTTTGTCTTAGCCACCAAGTTTCCCATTTCCATTGTGTTCATTACAATGTGCCTCATAAAACATTTGATATTASAGATTCAGAAGGTCAGCTGGTGAGGTGGCTTTGGAGGAACACCTGGAGTAATCCTCAATAATCAAACCCTGCTTGTTACTACYCCAAGCTTACAAGCTTTGCTAAACCATGGAGCCCTTTTTATAATCTGGCTGCTCTTCTTCTGGAACAGAATATTGTTACAAAGAGCTGTTCATTTGTAACAAGCATAATGAAACGTGAATTTGTTGACTTTATGATCAGCTTAGAGAACTCATTTCCACGGGAGGTCATCAAATTTTTTCTGCTTGTACTAGTAGAGAAAAAATCTTGGTTAAAGAGAGCTCCTCCAAATKCACATTCTTTTAGTCCTTCCCCATCCACTGTAGGCAGCTGTTTGCTCTCTGCCCCCTGAAGTTTCCCTCAGCACTGTCTGTGCTCATGCTTTGAAAGAGAGGAGATAAAATCATTAGGCTCTGTCTAACCCCTGAGACTGCAGTGATTTTAACCTGGTTTCTTCTAGGGCAGTTCTAACCTGAGGTGATCTCTGCTGAAGGACCTGATCTTTTGGGCTGGTGAAACTGGATGTGTTTAAAAACCAACTTCAGGCACATTTCTCTCAGGAAGAAGATGCAATGCTGGTACAAATATGTGTAGCATGATTTCTCAGTCACAGGATTCCTGAGTCCACCCTGCTCCTGGTATTTTTGTGCTCAAGCCTTGCTGTCCATGCTGGGCTGCAGGAGGAATATCAGGGCATTTCTGATTTCTTACCATAACATTTTCATAATGCTTGATCTTTGAAGAGCTGCAGAAAGTGAAGCTGTGTCTGTGCCCTACCCTGTGTCCCTGCCCTGCCCTTCCTGCCCCCGTGGGTGTGAGGGATGTGCTGCCATCACCCACACTGCCATGGGGAGGCCTCAGGGTGAAGAGGGCAGACAGAGAGGAGGGAGTTGGGTGATCTTTTCTTGTGGAATGCACCAAGGTTGGTTCAATCCATCTGGTTATCTGCAAGGCCCAGCCGGGACCTGCTGCCCCGGGGCATGGCCAGCTGTGTGGGTGGCACATGCAGGAGAGCTGCCACTGGCACTGCCCACAGGGCTGAGCTCTGTAAGCTGGGCCAGCCATCCCCAAAGCTGGGACACTTCTCTCTAGTCACAGTTCCCTTTAGAGGAGGGGTTTTTTGCTTTGATTGTGGTATTTTTTTTTCTTTCCTGTCAGAAGCCTCACTTTACAGCGCTGAGAGCCAACTATGTCTGGGACTATTTGGAAGTCTTTAGATGTTTCAGAGCATAATGGAATAGATTCCTAAGATCTTGCTTGGTGTATCTGGAGGAGGGGGACAGTTTTGACACAGGTGTTTTGCACAGGATAACACACAGGCACCAGCACCTGGAAAAACAAAGCTGTGAACTCAGCTGACACTTCCCTCCAGTCACTCAGTGAGCAAATGCTGCTCAGCAGACAGAATATGTGAAAACCAACCCAATCTCACAGGAGCGTGTAGTGCTTAAATCCCTAATATAAAAATAAACTGTGGTCATAAAGAAATATTGRACCAAAATTAAACAAATATTCTTAAAARACACAGGCATTATGGCATGTCCTCTGGAGTGTAATAGCARGTGTGGTTTCATAGCTGGATCCTTTTTTACTTACAAACTGATACTTCACAAGATGTTTTAATCATCTTTCATATCTAAAGCAACATTCTGCCATGTGGTTCTTAGGAATCTCTGTAATAAACACATGAGCAGCTCATTAAGTCTCACTAAACACTTTGTCATGGTTTGACACTAGCACAATGCTAGTGCACATGAAAATAATACTTTCTCTCGGTGTTTGCTGTGAGATGGGACAGGAAATAAGCAAAGCAGGCTCTTACTTTAGAAAGAGAAAGTTTATTAACTAAACTACTAAGGGAAAAAAGAACTACACACACACACACACAACACACAACACACAGGAACAATGAAACTTTACAAAAGCATTCCCTCCTCTCCCACAAAATTCTCCAACACAATACAACATCTCTCAAATTCCAAATCTCCATCTATCATTCTATAAATACTCAATTTCAGTCATCAAGAAGGAGAGGAGTCTTCTTTGTGCCAGCCGTCGTGGCTTCTTTCTCTCATGCCCAGAGCCGCTTCGAGGGTTGTTTTTTAAGGATGCTTTACTCAGTTCCAAGAAAACACAGTCTCTCACTTTCGGGACATCCTGTCCCCCCCAAATTTATTTACTTCCTGGGGCTTGGGGGCTCTCACACTGCCCAACATTGAACTTTCTAGTCCCAAGCTAACGCTTCCTCTAGATGCAGCTTCTGTGTCTCAGAAAAAGTTCTGCCCATAGCAACACAAGAAAAGTCCAGCAAAAAAGCTACTCTATCTCTTCCATCTTAGATTTTTTTTCCACTTTCTCATTACTTATTTCTTCTTCTCTCATTCTATCACTTCTTCTCATCAACTCAGAAAGTCAGCATTTGTAAAGTTTCCACTATCTAACAGGGGTTAAAAAAGCGGCAAGACTTCTTTTACAAGCGGGCATGCTGCTAACTCGTGTCTCAAGGCCACACAGCACCCAGGGCCAGCTTCTCTCTTCTGTCGGATCCCGGAGGGGGGGGGGGGAAAGGGGGTACTCTCTTCTCTCTCTCTTTGTCTCTCCTGCTTGGTGGCCCCCCCCCACCCTTCCATCTTGAGGGCCCTTTAGCCCCTCTCTTCACACCTTTTTTGCTACTGAGTGTGGGTCGCGACACGCTCTGGATCCACTGTTCATCCAACTCCACAGGGAGGCCGGACGGGCATAGGGGCTGACCTCTTCAGCAGCCCCAGCACGGGTCTGTTTCCTCCTCCATCAAGGTTGGGGGGTGATACATCTTCTGTTGGCTCCGTAGTGCAGCTCTCAGCTTGGCTTCCGGGCTTTTCCAGCGCTTGAGTCTTGGAGACATCCACAGTACAGAACAGCATGACAGGATGGGATGAAGAAGGCAAGCAGATGGAGGAATACCGATGGTAGTTGTCATCTCCAGTTGGCACAAGCTGGGGTCCCGTCTGGGACATTGTTGAGGCCAAATATGACTGGGGATGCACAGCAAAGGCGAATATCCAGGTGGTGATATAAGGATCAGCTGCCGCAGTCCGATCTGGGCCGCCGGTTGTAGTTGAGTGGGATTTGAACAGCGATGAAACTGCCAACACAGCCCCAGTGAGTCAGCCTGGTGTGGTGGTGGCACCGTGGTAATGTAACCAAGGGGCCAAACTCCTTGCACTGTCCTTCCCTTTACTAACAGATTAATTACACGAGCGCTGGGGCTACAACCAGAATCAGCCAAGGGACACTCTGGATCTCACACACGAGTTCATCTTGGCCAACTGACTAGGACGCAAACCTGATATGGAGATGTTAGCAGAACAGCTCCTTAGGGGAGGGCAGAAATCTCCTCCCTGGCACACTGGCAAGGGCTATGGATAGCGGTGTGCAGCCCAGGCACAGACAAGAAGGAAGCCACTCAACGCGATCCAGTGATAGCACACAGGTTGAAGATGGAGCGTGCACAGCAATCACGTCCATGGTCATCAGGTGCATCACACAGCTGTGCTGAGGGACCACACTCTCCCTGGAACTGAGAAGAATCCCTTGGGGTCAGTAAATACGCTGTACTTTTAAATGACAGGAAACAGCATGCCTGGTGCTTCAGCCACTCATGTTTGGCTCAAAAAGCAGCCAAAGCTGAATGTCCTCATGGCATGATGCCCCACGCAAAGCAGAAGCACATGGGAAATCAGCTCACACAGAGACCACAGCTGCTCAGGGTGTGGTGCTGGCCTGTCTGGAGAACTGAGGCTCAGACCATCAGTACAACAAGTGGAGTCCATGCCTGGGGCAGAGAAATGACACAGAATGAACTGCTGGGTGAGGTCATGTACCCAAACTCCTCAACCCCAATTCAAGACCCCAAGATCTCCCAAAAAAGCATATTGGCTTGACAGCATCTGACTGAGTCCCAAGCAAGCAGGAAGACAGAGCACAAGTCCTCTTCTGCTTCTGTGTCCCATCCCCTGTGTGCAGATGATGTGAACAATTTCTCTGTGTTACACAGTTCATCCTGGCAGGCCAAGCAGCAAGTCCAGCTCTGGAGACCAGTGCAGGCGTGAGTAACAATGCTCTGATTCTGTCCCACGGTCACAGCACAGGGCAAGCAGCAGGGACCAGTGTTGGTGCTCTGACCAACGAGTGGAAGTGTGACTCTGCCATTCTTGGTGATTTTCAGCTTGGTCATGTCTCGCAGCCAGCACAAGCTCTGCAAAGCCATAGCACAGGACAGGCAGCAGGACAGAAGAAGGACAGCATGGCTGATGCTCACAACAAAAAACTACTTGCAAACTTATGTTCCAATGAGTGCTTGTTCAACCAGGTAAAACCAGCTTGTTCTTTTAACATAAAGCACTTTTTAGTTGTACAGAAATAGGGTCACATTGATCCAGTTCTGAGCCAATTATTCCATGAGCTCCTTGAGCAGAGGCAGAGACCGAACCTATAGTCTTGCTATGCACCTGCACGGTAAGCAGGTAGCTCAATAAGGCTGTCACCACAAGGCAGCAGGGATTTTCCCTTCAGAGTTTTGGACTGGTGAGGAAAATCTTAGGTCCTCTGCAGACAGGTTAAAACCCATAAAATGTACAAACAAGTAGATTTTTAGTTGAAAAAAAGTGTTCAGTGCAATGGCCCTAATGGTCAATGTCTGTTCAAACTTATTTGGTTTTTATGGCAAAATCAAACACTACTGACTTCATAGTGTTTTTATTAAAATATATATTAGATATTATATAGTTATATATTGCTGCAAGTAATAATTTTAATTTTCTATGTATGTTATCTTACAGATAATGTGCATAACCTAATATATATAATTTATTATATATTTTTATTCTATAGAAAATGTGCTGGCATAAAAATTATATTATATATATTATATATATATAATATATATATAAATCCAGGCACTTTTTCTCTATAGCAATAGTCAGCCAGTGCTCATAGAGTTAATGTTGCTGCCATCTTTAATGTTGAGGTCAGGAAGCAGGTAGGATTTTTTCCTGTACTGGTGCTAACACAGTCTGGTTCATTCATTACCAGCAAGAGTAGAGCTACGTGGGAAACACTCCCAGAACGCCTGGAAGGTGCTGAACCCAGCCTCAGCCACAGGCAGCAAGCTCTTGCAGGATTAATATAGCCAGTAATGAGTAAGCCACAGGAATTATGATTAGAGAGCTGAAAGCCAAAGGAGTCTCTTGAAGTAATGTTTGCTATTTTGTTACAAGCGTCTCTTGAGATACTCCGGGGGAGCTCTGAGTCAACGCTGAGTGCTTCAAGTCAGCCTATTTCTAGGCACAATGCAGACACTCCAAACTGAATTGGGACCTGAATCATCAAAAGCGAATTTTGCCAAGCTCACTGTACTTGACAGGTTCAGGTTCAGCTTATGGAGAGCAGAAAACTTGTTTGGGTGCAGTTTTCCCAAAATATTTTCTGATTTGGGAATGAATTGATTCTGAACAGGACAAAGGCAACTCATCTGAGCAACATTGGTCATGTGAGATTAAAGTTGGCACTTGGAATGCTATTAAACCTTTCCTTCCCACCATCCCCACAAGATTCGCTTTGGAGGAGGTGCTAGGAAGGAACTTCCATTCTGTGGTGTTTGTCACTGCCACTTGGAAAACGTGTCCAAGGACCCTTGATGGGAAAGTAACTTTGGATAAGAGGCTTTTGCTTGGGCATGTGATTTAAGGAGTACATAATCAGGAGGCCTGCCAGCCCATTAGCCCATCAAGGTACAAGTGGTAAAGATTTAGGATCAAAAACTTCAAGCTTCCTTTAAGGTCTCCAGAGCAAACTGAATGCTCCGGCAGCTCTTTCTCTTTTGCTTCTCCCAAAACTTTTCAGAATTACAATGCAGAAGCTTTTATAGGATCTGGATGGCAAGAGACAGACTTGGCTTCTCAAACACCTGCTGCTTCCTACAGTCAGCCATTCTGGTATCTTATTCTAAGTCTAGCTGATTTTGTAAGGAAACTCTGCCTCTAAACCAAGCCTGTATGCAGAAGAGCTCCTAGGGCAGGAGCCAGGACAAGCAAAGGTTTTAGTTTCTATGTCTCTGATATCCAGCTTGTCTCACCTGCCACATGCCCGGGAACAGCAAGGAGCTCTGGAAAAGGGAATTAGGAGATGCCCCTCTCGATTTGAACAAGTATCTGCCTCAGTGCAGCATGGCTTGCAAGAAAAAACATGCATGAAGTGAGAAGGATGTGACACGAAGTGGAAGAGGAACAGTCTTGCAGTGGGCAAAGTCCCAGCTCAGAGGAGCAAGATTGTCTCATGTCCAAGGAAACTGACTGGGGCTTTTTGTCAGAGTTGTGACAATGTCACAGTCCCAGAATACAAATGCGCTGAAGGGAGAGGAAGAAGAGGGAGTGGGACATAGACAGAGGTGCTATGTCTTGTCTGATGTTGTTTCTTAATGCATTGAGGTCAGGGTTTTTCAGAGATTATGAAAAGGCCTCATCATCCATCTGAGACATTAGAGGGCCAAGATTCGCAGGACACCTCTTCCCAATTATGGTATCTGCAAAAAAACCCTAACACTGGTTTTGTAACTGCTGGGCCTGTCTCACCGTTCTGGTTACTCGTGTGGCTCAGCCAAGCAAGACCAGAATATATTCTATTTCCTAAAACTGTAAGCATTCTAGAAGACTATATCCCGCAATCCTGCTGCAAACAAGCTGATACACATTTCACAAGGAGCCAGGGGAAATATTTGGAGAGGGTAGAGGGTCTGGCTGCTTATTAGAAGAGCTCCATACAGGCATACAGAAAAAACTGCAAAATAGATGTTTGATACCCAAGCCAGTGAAACCCTGTACAAATTTTGGCAGAACCATCACGCTTCAGCAAGGTAAGAGATAGCTATGAATGTTTTTGCTGCTGCTCATCATCATGCTGCTGGGAACACTCATGCTTCCTGACTTGAGAAGGAGAGGAACATGCAAATTGCCTCAAACTGTTTCCTCTTTTCCGTAATCATTACCCAGGTCTTATTGGCAAGATGTTTACATAACAACGACCCTCAGCTGCCTGCAGCGCTTGCCTGGCTCAGGCTTGTTCACCAGCTCTGGCTGCTTGGCAGGGCTTTAGCAGAGAGCTGATTACACAGGAGGAGCAGTACAGGTTCAGGTACAGTACAGGGTGTGCTCCACTAGCACAGTCCACGTGTGGAGCTTGTCCTGGTCCTGCCATAATTGCTGGATGCCTCCATTGATGGGAACTGTAAAAATTCCTGCAAGTATCCCAGAATCCTTTGACTCCCAGGTCACGGCTACGCACCGCGGAGAGACCCGCCGTCCCCCGCAAAACTCGAAACCAGGCTCTCTAAGCCGACCCATACGCCGCACTCCTGTTCCCGGGTCGGGATCCGTCACCGCACAGTAAACCGCACGCTGCAGTCCATACTATCCAACGTTGCCTTCCCTCACAGTTTAACCGATTCCCCCCCCGAATAAACCATGTCTCCTCGGACCCCAGAACCACTAAGACAACGTATTCAGACGACACGATCGACCGTCCAGCTGAACACGGATTCCGGAGGACAGCGATACCAACTACGGCCAATTCAGGCAGTCCTCTAGTCACCACACACGTCACCACTTGGCATTGTCACAGCTCTGGGAAGGAAGCTTGCCTACAAGGCAGGCTGTGAGGCCATGCAGCTCCCTCCCAAAGCCACCAAGCCAAGTGATATCCTTCAGTACTCCATAGCTGCTGCTTCCTCATTAACCGCCTGTTTGGTGCTACAATGCCCCAGGGACTCCTGGGATCTTTCCAGCCTCTTCATACCACATGAAAGCAGAACTCTGCTCTTCAGGAATAACAAGTTCATGGCTAAAGAGTGCTCCAGGTCCTCTCTTCCCCCTTGCTTCCCACGCATCCGCTTTCTGGTACTGGATTGGATTGCTGGAAAGCACTTGCACACTCATGTCAGAAAGCCAAGTTTGGGAGAAGAGCAGTGCAACTCCCCATGGAAGTTACCTTACCTCACCCCAATCACACTGGCTAAGACTCAGATTCCAAGCAGGCAAGGAAAGGTAAGTGCTTCTGCCAAGGGAAGCTACTGTGTGGTTAGTTTACAACGGGAACATTGGAAGTGTCTTTGTCCTATTGGATGAGTCTAGTGGAAGGAGAATGTGTGTGCATGAATTGTGTGCCAGTGTCTGAAATACTCTTAACAACCAGCAAATAAAAGCATAGATTCAAGGACTCTCCACTCTGTGGCTCCAAGCTTTGGTGAACACAGCAAAGGATCACCACATCCCCAGGAAGGAATCCCATCCAGTGGGGCTTGAGGAGACTGTTGTTTGCGCGATGAACAGATGTCACCTCAAAAGTTCAGTCCCCCCTGCTGGCTTCTAAAGCTCCTGACCTTGGAGGAATGTTTTCAGAACTGGAACACAAGATGCCACTTCACAGGAAAACAGCAACAAAGGGTGAGCAAATTTTCTTGCTTGAATGAGAAAAATGTTCCATTTATTGTTCTGTTCCGATAAAAAAGCAAACCCACTGCCAGTCAGCTTGTTTTGTGAGTTTTCAAATAGGCCCTCAGAGTCCACCGCTTACTGTATAGGAGTTTGTAACTAAGTTTAAACAAAAACCCACACCGAAAAGGAAGAATTGAGGTGAAAATTTCAGGACGTCCAGGCCATATTTCAGTGCTACATGTTTGGTAAGGTGGCAAGCTGAAACAAGGCTCGTTTTAAGACAATCAATACCCCTGCATCTTGCATGCCCAAATCCTAATTTGGAAGTTTTGCCTCCAAGGAAGAAAAAAACCACAAGAAAGAAAACAAAAATTCTGATCCCTGGCATGGATTCATGGGTTCCTCTCCTTTTCTTTATTCAGAACAAATGAGCTGTAATCCTGCACCGGTGTACAGGAGACAATTAAAATAAATGGAGCTGCAGGCTCTGAGCCCGTATGAGAAGCTTCCAGGTATGGAATGGGAATGCTGCTTGCAACACTAGAGCTGGAGTTGCTCTACACAAATCAAAGTCCAACTGGCTGCTCGAGGGCTCTCTCTCTTCTCTCTCTCTCTCTGTATGTTCACTTCCCTCACTGCTCCATGCATTCCCTCTGAGAGCAGGAGTGCATAATCCTGGTGCCTGTGCTGTTTTGTGCTCTGAATGGCTGCTGGCTGCGGAGCTGAGAGGATGGGAGGGAAAGCTTCTGTCATACAGCACCTTTAATATCCGCATGTTTATATCCTGGGAAGAAAGACTGGCAGAATTCTCACAGAACTGAATGTTTATGAAAGCCAGTGGAAGTGACCTACCAAGTGTCAGCACAAGCGGACGCACCAGTTTTTAAAGCTGCATACAGGTATGAAACCGTTATTGCGAATTGAGAACATTGTGGAATGTCTGTGGTCTTCAAGAAACGCCCGCACACTACTCTGCCCATTGGAAGCGATTTTCAGAGGTACCCCAGAATACATTTAACATGTATGTATATATTCAGCAAAATCATCTGCAAGGCAAAAGGAAACACTCTGGTGTTGGTGATGCCGTAGAGAGACCTGGGGGCGAAGGCATCGAGAGACCAAAGAAAGAGGAAGAAAGAAAAGGGATCCAATTAGCAAAAAGTAGTGAGAAGAATGATGAAGAATGTGCTTTAACCACAGCAAAAAAGAGGTATGGAGGGAAAAGCCAAATTCACCAAAACCAAGAGCACAGTGGAAAAAGAGGGGACTAATGCTCAGTTCTTCCGTGGTTCTTCTATGGGCCCCAGATGAACTGCTGCTCACAATACCTGTCTCCCAGAGTAGGTCAAGTGTCCTGCAAAATCTAGGACGAGGTAGAGACCACTTTAGCTCTATCTGCAGTCTGCCTTGCTTAGGGGAGTCAGGCCTGCCACAGTCAGAGCTGCTGAGGCCACGGGAGTGCTGCTACATGGCTTTGTGAAAGAGGACAAGAGGGGAGATGTATTCTGCAGCTGGGAAGAAGATTCACGACTACCAGCTACCACCAGATGGTAGAAAAAACCTGATTAAGTTGGCCCAGTGGATGCTTTCGATCCTAGTGAGCAGGGAAGAGCCACCAGCTGGTACTAACGGTTCTAAAAACATCACCTGCAAAGCACAATGGTTTATTTGGTCCTGCGCAAGTAAAATGTTACAGAGAGAACCACTCAGCTCAGGAGTGCTGCTGTTCTTTCCTCAGCTGTCCAACGTCTTGGGGGTGAACGAGGTTTGGGAGTGACAGCAAACTCTGCCCATGTCCCTGAGCTGGCTCTTCACCAGCTCCATCACATGCTGGGTCAGGCCTGTGCAAGCAACAACCTACCAACCAAAGCACATTGGTGCAGGTGACCAAATCCCATCCAGCTCCCAGAAAAGACAGCTCCTCCTTCTCAGCCAACGATGGAAAGTTGTTTCTGGTAAAGATGCTCAAGATCTCCGCCTTTTATCACTAAGGCTCACTTTCTGCAAACGAGCACAGCACCTGTCTTCTTCCTACCATGTTGCTGACAAGGCAGCCTGGACAGCGTGGCAAGCCGGAGGGACAAGCGTGCAAGCTGAGGGACAGCGTGCAAGGCAAGGGAACGTAACAGACCCGGTTGGCCCTCTGATCGGGCATCTCCAACTCGGCGGTGCGGACGGGGATCCAGGAACGCGCACGGAGCGGGCTCGCTCCCGCGGCGCGTCCCGCAGCGCGTGCGATGCGTGACCGCTCCAAGGTAAAAACGCGGGTCTGAACGCACAATCCGGGGGCGGGCTGTCCGGGCGGGAGCTTCCGGGCTTCGCAGGGTGGCGGTGGGGACAAGCAGAGAGGGCTTTGGACTTCGTCTTGGTCTTTGCCCTCGTGCTCGTAACCTGCCAGGCTCGGAGGGCACGCAAGCCAGCCCGCGTCCCCCGGTGCTCCCCGGGCAGTCT
>NDFG01000408.1:643312-715693 GCA_002167245.1 Sporophila hypoxantha | reverse complement strand
ATGGGTTGTGTTGAGGAAACAGAGGTTCTATTCTCCCTGGGCTGAGGGGTGGCTGTGAAAACCCTGTTTTGCCACAGGTTCCCCACCTGAGGACTGGGAAATCCCTTTGCTGTAGTGAGAATCAATGACAGAAGTTATGTAATGGGTCCYTGTTTTTAAAGAAAGAAAACATGATTATTATTTTCAGGATCTGTAATYAATCCAAACACGGAATGCTAATGTTGACAAAAGAGATTTCTGCTGCTATGAACCAAAGGCTGTTTGCACAGCAGCTCAGAAGCAGGAAATCTCCCTGAGGTGGTGCTGAATAAAGCATGTGCATAAGTACTGTGTTAGTTTAGCTCCTGGTCTGTGGTGGATCTGAGTGCCCTCATAAATTCACACCAGAAAAAAAAAAAGAAAGAAAAAAAAAGAAAAATAAAGGAAAAAAAGAAAAATAAAGGAAAAAAAGAAATGGAAATGCTGCTTTGAAACAATTTGTCTAAACAATGTTATATGATTGTGTGTGGAGGCTGGGGGGTGGCAGGAGAAAAGGAAGGCAAAAACTCTTGTCAGATTATTTAAACAGCCCACTCTGTATTCTGGGAAGGCCAATTCAATTCCTGCATTCTGAATTAGTGCCCTGCTACTTGAAGCAGCAATAGCAGGGCTTGCTGCAAAGGCAGGCAGCAGAAAATCACTAATCTGTGCACTGAACTGCTTCTCCATATTACATGCTGTGTCATTTTGTAGTGTGGCAAAATACTGCCAGAGCTACACCTCATAATTAAGTGATTATTTTACACACATCTGCATTATAGGGTCTGTCTGTCGTTACATGACTGATATTCTGATGGCTTGAATTTGTTTTAGAGCCAGGTTGGTGTTAGGATATTACAGATTTGAAGGTAAAAATTGTTGTTGTGCATGTTTCCCTTAAAATCTAAAGCTAATCAGTTTATCTTTGAGGAGAGACACACCTGGCAGTGACACAAACAAAAAAAGAAAAATAAAAGAGGAAAGATATTTTCTGCAGAACTAGATGGATAACTATGCCTCCTCTGTGATCTGATGTGTTCTCTCCTGGCTGTTGCCTCAGCTGAGTTTCAGAGTTTTCTTCACGAGCCAGTGGGGCTTAGAAGGGACATGGAAGAGTTGCCTCAACTGCTGAGCAGAGGAGGCTCTGAAAGCCAAAATCTGCTGCCAAGCTGAAGTCAAGCAGTTCTAAGGAGACAAAGTGCCAGCTCCTGTGGCTGCATGGGATGCATGACTCCATAAAAATGAGCTTATCCATCCTGAGAATGCATTACTGGGTCTTGGCTCTCCAAAGGAAAGTCAGTTCTCTGTGGCTGCCTGCAGTGCAATCTGCACTGACCATCCTTCTGTGTTCTGTGCTTCAGGAGCTGTGTCCAAGGATGCAAAGACAGGCTGGACCTGCCCTGGAAGAGGCTGTGCCCATTAGGATGGTTTGGCTGAGAAACTCAAGGGTGAATTGAAAAGCTTGACAAGAAAAGTGAGTACAATAACTGAAGTATTTTTAGACCAAAGTGTCTTGGGAAACCATTTTTGAAAAGTGGAATAATCTGCCTCCTAGAAAGTGCAATTAAAGTCATAACATTTAGCATCATCAAGCTACTTATTCCCTATAGTTCAAATTTCACATATTGCACCAATTTGCAGAGTTGTGTCTCCAATATAGAGGYAAAACAGTATGCAAAATATTTTCTGATTGTGAAGGAGGGTTGAGATGATGTTAAAATAACATATAAATAGGGTGAAAGATGTCTGCCAGATGATTTTTTTATCTGATCACAATTCCCAGTAGAGAAAGCAGAACCGAGTACCAAAATACCATGTAATTTCAGGCAAGCATTTGCTTCAACATGCCTCAATTTTCTTGGAAGGGTTTCTTCTTCCATTCAGTGATCCCAAAGGAATGGAGGGTTWGTTTTGTGAATAAATCTGCAAACCCAATTTGAAAAATGGGAAACTGATACTAGTTCTTAAATGTCAGTATTCTGCACTGAATAGACATCAGAATTGAGATTGCTAGTAGTGTAGCTGAGAAGGAACTTTTGGAAAACCCAGAAGAGCCATAGGCAGGATTCAGCAGAGAGTGGGTCTGTATGTCTGCACTGAATTTGGCTGTCCAGGGTGCAAAGTCTCTGTGAATAACTCTAAGTCTGAAGAAATGTCAGGGTGAAGCACAGCAGTGTGGAAAATACTGGGCAAATATGAGATRCTGAAGASRAGGTAAGGAATGAAATAAAATAAATCAGCAGAGCAACTGCTTTGATTTTGCCATTGGTGGAGTAAAGCATTTGTAAATCRGGTAAATCAAATYCATTGCACAAAGCATGGACTGGCAAACTCAGTGTCCCAACCAGGCACTGAAGGGGAATTACCCCTGGGCTGGGCACAGTTTGCTTTTCATGTGTCTGAGGAAGCAAACCAACCTAGAGAGGGCCTTTGGGCACTGAAGAATGGTAAAACTGTGGGACTGCCAGGACAGTCTGGAGCCCAGCCTGGCTCCTCTCAAAAACACCCTGAAGGTTGGGGGGCAGATCTCCATCTGCTAGAAATGATTCTCACAAAGCACCTGCCTTGCCTTGCTGCTCCTCTGCCCTGCAGCCTCAGGGGGATTGCACAAACAAGCACATGCAGCCAAGGGTCACGTTTGCAAATAACCCTCAGGGGTTCTCAGCTGGTCACTGTGGCCATTTATTGCCTGCTGGTATAAGGAAACCCAGTCAGCCACCTCAGCTCAGCTTTGATGTCCTCCTTTCACCTTCAGGCAGGGGGAAGTGTGATACAGCAGCTGTTTGTACACTGCTGGCATTTGCCATTAGAAATGATAAAAGGAGGATGGAAAAGTACTCTGGTGTCTTGTTGGAGGTGCTGTCAGTGTGCAGCCAGATGAGAAATCAGGCAGCAGCTCTGCATGACAGGGAGGAATCAAACTCCTTTGGACTGTTACTGGCAGAGGGTGCCCAGTCCAGGCATTTCCATTCATTCTGCTCTGTGCTGTGTTAGTTCTTAGGTCTGTGCCCTGTCAGCCCAGTGCCTGGGTTATTCCTGGTTCTCACACTGGGGAGAGCTGTCTTTATCAGGCCTTGCATTGTAGAAATAGGCTGGTTACCTCAGCCTTCTCCTTGCCAAGCCTGGCAGGAACCTTGTGCATGTCACTGCCAGCACTTCAGCATTAGTTTGCACCTGAAAGTACAGCAGGACTCCAGAAAATAGAAAAGTGCAACTGGCAGGTGATGCTTTGAGCAATAATCCAAATGATGTATTGATGTACAGGTGTGGGAGAGAGCTGGGAGGGAACAGAAATCCATGGCAAAAATTGGTCTTTATCTGCCCTGTGCTGAGCTATGAAAAATCCAGCCTTGCAGCCAAATTGGATCCAGTTCAGGGATTGTTTAAATGAGCCAGCTCTCTGTTGGTGCTGGCTGAGAAAACTACTGAGGTATTATCTGTGTCGGCTGTACAGCAAGAACAGACAAATCAAAATTGCATTTGCAAGCTCTGCTAGCCTCAGTGGTGTGGGACAGCACTGCCTGACAGCAATAGCCCATGGAAACACCCCAGCATGGGCCACCTTACAGTGATTAACTCCCAAAAGAAAGGAGGATCCTCCTGTGAGCCAAAGCACATMTTCCTGAGGGAATTGAGGGGATCAYTAATGTCCCTTTGAAAACCTTRTCATTGCACAGGGAAGYAAAKTTAACTCTAGCTGGTTTGGAGTTACTGATGGGCTGAGCTCACCATGGCCATAGCTGAAGGTGGGTGGGACCTCACAGCTGCATTCCCAATTCTGGAAGAGCAAAACTGGTTCTAAGCCAGCTGTACTGGAGATAACTGGGATTTGGGAGCAGGAAACATRCAGGCTGCAGAGACATTCTGTGATTCCTGCTGATTCCCAGGTTTGCTTGCCATTCCCAAGATATTTCTATTGAAAGAGAAAAGCCTTCTACACTGCCTTGTAAGAACATTGTGAGACTGAAATAGCATTCATGAACATGTTGTGAGGATTATCTGTGTTTGAAAATTCCACTAGAAAAAGAAATCTACATGTGAATTGCTAAGTAATATAAATCCGTTTAACTGAATTTTAGACTAAAGTGATATTTAATATTTACAATGATTTTCAATAGGAAAATACATAAAATATATGTGAGAGATATTTACTTTCAGGTTCCTCTTGTTTAAGAAATGCTTGGTACACTGTATTTTGATTTCTGATTGAGATGTATGATTTTGAAAGGAATTAAAATTTTCAGGCCAGCATTCCAGACCTCTGGGAATTCCTAATGTAAATTCATGAATTAAGATGACAAGGAATTAAACAGGTTATCCAGATTAGGTTTGTAATACAAAGGCATTTCATTATTATAAAAGCTCCTTTCAACCCTGAAATGATTGACTAACCTGTTTCATGGCAAGCTGCTGGTTCTTTCTCAGCGGCTCAGTTTCAGCAGTGTCATCACACGTCTGAAAGCCTGGGTGAGCAGCAGGTCAGTGACAGCCAGGCTGCCTCCCAGGCAGGAGCAGCACTAATGCAGTTCCTGCAGCAGCACACATCAGACTGGAACATTCTGTGCTGCTGTCCCTGCCTGCCACTGCCCTGAGCCCCTGGGGACAATCCCAGGGTCCCACCAGGATGGAGCTCCCACCTCCTGCACAGGAGGGCACTCGAGGCTCATCTGGACTGTCACTGGGTGGGCATTGCCCAGCTGCAGAGGGCACAGGCTCCTCCTGCAGCTCCCATCCACAGAGCACACTGTGTGCTTTGAGCAGGCCAGGTGATGAGAAAATGAATGTTTGTCCTTCATTTTCTCCTGTTTGGTTTCTAAGTTATTTCATTCTGCAGCAACACTGCACCATGTCTCCCCACAAACCAGTGCAAAATAAACTTGCAARACAAGCACAAGATCAGTTTCCAAAGCAGCTGGAACCTGGGATGAGCAGTTCTGACCCAGTGACCCTTGTGCTACAGGCAGGTTTGTTTTCTCAGTCCCTTCCACCTCCCARTTCTGTCCCAAAATGATGCAGCCTGAGGCTCAGTAAGGGGCTCTCTCCCATTCTGATTTTGTACAGCCTCTCTGCCCTTGCTGGAGGGCTCTTAACCAAGCTGCTCCAGAGGTGAAAGTGTTCTCCATGGTYTTTATAAAAGCCTTTCAGGAATTACCATGTGCTGCCTCTACAGCACACAGCAACTGCAGCCATTTCTGACAGCCACTTAGCAGGGATGTACAGAGCCACAGAAATCAGCTCCCATCCCATCTGCTCTCTGCACAAAGGGACCTGAGATCCCTGAAGTGAACCCCACAGCTTGGAACTCGGCACAGTTTATTGGGATACCTTAGCTGCTATCTGAGAGGTGCCCCAGGAGCTGATTCTGCAGCCAGAGGTAAATGTTGTCACTSTTCCACACTGCCCTTGTGGCAGATTGGATCCCAGCATTAATAAAARGTGGTGGCTCAGTGCAAGGATTAATTCAGTGCAGGAGCTGATTGAAGATGGCAATTAGTCACACTCACCTCCAGCTGAAATATGCAACTCGACTTCCTATTGGCAGAGTGCTGCCAGAATGCCCAAATCAGTGTGGAAGCATTGATTGGTGCGCTTGGTTGGCAGCACGTGCTGGCCAGGAATGCCAATAGCTGTTGGAAGGATGATGCGGCCCTGTGCAGAGTGCTGCAGCAATGCCAAATCAGTGATGGAAGGCATGATGGGGCTGTGGCAGAGTGCTGCCAGCAATGCCAAATCAGTGATGGAAGGCATGATGGGGCTGTGGCAGAGTGCTGCAGCAATGCCAAATCAGTGATGAGAAGGCATGATGGGCTGTGGCAGAGTGCTGCCAGAGTGCAAATCAGTGATGGAAGCATGATGGGGCTGTGGCAGAGTGCTGCCAGAGTGCACAATCAGTGATGGAAGGCATGATGGGGCTGTGGCAGAGTGCTGCCAGCAGTGCAAATCAGTGATGGAAGCATGATGGGCTGTGGCAGAGTGCTGCCAGGAGTGCAAATCAGTGATGGAAGGCATGATTGGGGCTGTTGGCAGAGTGCTGCCAGGAGTGACAAATCAGTGATGGAAGGCATGCATGGGGCTGTGGCGAGTGCTGCCAGCAATGCCAAATCAGTGAATGGAAGGCATGATTGGGCGTGGCAGAGTGCTGCCAGGAGTTGACAAAATCAGTGATGGAAGGCATGATGGGGCTGTGGCAGAAGGCACAGTGCTCAATAAGCACAAGCAGCACTGTGGGGTTGGTTTTGTTCCCTCTCTGTGCACTCAGTTCCTGAGATGAAGATGACATGGTGGGCATGCCAGGCAGGGGCAGAATGGCCTGTGCTGCTGCTGGCATCAGCGATGGTTGCTTTCAGATTGCTCAGCTATGTTCTAACAGGGGGTTATGAGGATAATTATGCTAAAACTGGAAATGCAACTATGTCTGGGGAGATYACTGGGATTGTCTGCCACAGCTTTGGTGGCTGGAAGGTTTTGGGTCCATCCCCTAAGTTGGTGTGGACAGCATCCCAGCCACAGGTCTGCAGGGAGAGCAAGTCCTTGGGAAATGTGACAAAAGTTCTGAAACAAAATCCATAATTTGGGCGAAATTTGAGGTATGATCCCTTTTGGCTTTGCAGCTCTGGATTGGAGTTTCTTTGCAGTGTCTATTTAAAAACRCTATTTTGCCCCAGATGTCAGGGCACTGAGAGCACCAGTACAGGCCCTGCCAGGCTCACCTGGAATCCTTCCTAGCAGGCTGCAATGAAGCAGCTGTTATCTAATGTGGRATCAGGAGTGTTCCAAGGTGCTGAGTGGTGCCTGTGCATGTGATGTATGTGCATAAATCCATTAGCACTAATGGCAGCTAATGGGCACAGCCTCCTAGAAGAGAAGAGGCTATTCCTCTGTGTCAGACACTAATAAAAATGACATTTCAATTTGGATGTCCAACCTTCAATTTAGGCAGCAAGTGCTTCAGATGAGTTTTTGACAGCTACAGTGCCATAATTAACTCGAGGCTCAAATGGAATTGTTTATGCTATTTCAGCTGCTGATTCCCATGATGGAGGGCTCCCTTCCCTTCTGGGACTTTAGGGGGAACAGATTCCCTTGCATTAACAAGTTTTGTTTTGCTGGCCTGCAGAGTATTACAGAGGCATTTAGATCAGCTCAAAGGCTCCCTCACTGGGCATAAACACATCTCCAACACACAGTGGGTTGGGAGGGACCTTAAAGCTCATCTTGTTCCTACCCCCTGCCATGGCAGGGACACCTTCCACTGTCCCAGGCTGCTCCAAGCCTCATCCAACCCATCCTTGGGCACTGCCAGGGACCAGGGGCAGCCACAGCTGCTCTGGGCACCCTGTGCCAGGGCCTGCCCTCCCTCTGAGTAAAGTATTTCTCTCTATTATCTCATCTAACCTGCCTCCTTTAGCTTAAAGCCACGATGCCACCGGCATGCTGCAATGTTGCCCATGAATGCCTCAGTGCAAGGCAGGGTGCCSTGCCCGTATGGGATCCTGGGATGCCCTGGATGTCCCCTGCATCCTGGTGCCACTGGGACCTGCCCAGAATCCTGCCCAGCCTCCTGTGACAGCCTCCTGTGACKTGGCTCAGCTGGCACGGGGCAGGGAGGGAGGAAGGCAGTGCACACCTGCAACTCAGGGTGCTGTGTGAGCCATCTGCCTGACTGATCTAGGGCTCGAGATCTTTACACTGAAATATTTGTCTGGTAATTTATCTTCCCTTTTAATTTCCTGAGAAGTTCTCTTAAAGGATATTGCCTCGTAAGAAAAGAAAAATGAAGATTTATTAACAACCAAAGAGGATTGTACATATCCTGTTTAATTTGCCTGGATGTTTCTCCGACCTTTGCTGATTTTGTTTGCCTAGGAGAGCTCTGTGGGATGCCAGCTCTTCCAGGTCACACCATTTGGATCAGCCTTTCAGCTTATGGGGGCGTTTGGGGTGTGATTGTATTGAACCACAGCTGCCACTCAGACAGCAGAAATATCATCTGACAAACCTGACATGTGGCCTGGAGGAGCTACTCAATTTTGTGGTGCTCTTTATGGATTTGATTGTTTCAGCATTCATGGCAGTAATTTTCAGTCACTTTGATTATGATTATTTGAGCASTCACTACAGTAATTTTTCACGGCATCCTCAGTAAAACCTGTCATGTTTCTGAGGTTCTAAATGRGGCATTTCCATAAGAAAGCTCAGCTCCTGGGATATCAGTTCTGCCACTGCCCTGAGGGCTGGGACAGCCCGGGCACAGAGGATTATTTTAGGGTATCCTAGGGTTGTTTTAGGGRTATGAGTGAGAAGTTTGTGTTCAGCTCTGAGTGAGTCCCTGCCCCTGTGCCCAGCACAGTGTCTCWGCAGTGCTGAGATCCTGGGACAGCTCCAAGGAGGAGGATGAAGCTCTGGTGCAGGGTAACCAGACCTGTGAACCCAGCAGCATCACCCTGCASCAGTTTGCCTTCCTTTTGAAATACAGAATGCTCTTGCTCCAGAAGTCTGTGCTTGGCTCAGGTGCCCTGAGCTGCTCCTCTGCTGGAGACACTGATGTGGGTGAATGCTAGCTGGTCATGAATTTGATAGTTAAATATGGAGATTTGTGCTCAGTTAGCTTTTACATCCTCACTGGGCTTGGCTGAGCATGTTTCAGGCTGGGGTTATATATGAAGATTTTAATCTGTGTCATAAATTCACCATCAGGATGCAGCTGCTGGAATAACTGCAGGAGGGGAGGCAGGGCTGAAAGGAGAGAGTTCCCTGMGTGCTGCTTCCATTCCTGCTGTCGTTGCATCCAGTGTCCATCCCAAAGGCTGTGTTAGGGGAGAAGGTATTCCTCAGAGTGAATTAAGTGGATATAATCTAATCCTTAGTATTTTTTAATGTCTGATGGATTTGAAGAAAGATTTTCAATTATGATACCAGATGTCTGGGGCTAGAGCAGTGGTTGATGTAAATCAGTGTAGCTCTGTTAATTATGGACTGAATGGAATTTCATTTTAAGCTAGCACCACCCTTTGTACCAGGGAGTGYATCCAGCTGTGAGATAAGTCACATTCACACAGTAGGGATGCTGTTTCTCCAGTCTAAGTAAAAAATAAAAATTAAAAAAAAATAAATCTAACTGTTCAGCTGTAGTTSAACACAATGGATGGATTATGAAGACATTGTGCCTTTCATTATTGTGTTAATATGTATGCAGAAATCAATCAACTTAAACATGATTTACTGTTGTTTTTAGAAAAGGCAGTTAAAGGTCTCCTTTCTTCTGGTAAGTAATGCAAATGAGCAGAATGTTAAATCCTGCACTATATCCATTAGGAAATCAAGCAGTTAAACAAGTATGAGTGGATTAATTCTCAGAGCAGTTTAAAAGCTTTTCCATTAAGTTATTAACTACACATTAGCAAAGAATAATGCTTAATGAAAAACGCCTTCAATATCCCAAAATACACAAATCAGTGGAACATAGAAATGTTGGCATGGCTTCCAAATATTCCTGAGCAATAGCTGCACTGCACAATTGATACAGGACCTCATTAATGAAACAGTCCAAAGCTATGAGATCTTTTGTGTATGGCACGAGCCCAGTGAGGTAGAAGGAATAGCTAATTATGGTCTGTTAGTGCCAGGGAACTCCAGGAATGCTGTGTGAGGCTGTGCTGGGGTGGGTGAGGGGTCTTTGTTGTTTTGGAATTTTTGTTGGTGGTTTGGGTTTGTTTTGGTTTGTTTRTTCTGACATTTTTTGAGAMGTAGTTGTTTAGATTTMGTGCTCATCCAAGTGACAGAGCTGTCACCAAGGAGCTGATTTGCACCTCATTCATCAATCTTGATCTTCCACTGCATATCCTCCATCCACTTCTCKCCTCCATCCAGTCCCACTCCAGAGCTGACAAGAGAAACCAGTGTGTCATGTTCAAAATGCCATCCCTGTGGAGAAATGCTGAATGTACTCCTGGACATGGGCTTTTTTTTCCCTTGCAGAATTAGGGCATGAAAAAGGATAATGAATGTTAAGCAAAGTTAAAAACAGATTTAGAGAGAATTAAAAGACAGAAATGCAAGATTAGGTTGAACTCACACTTAGAGGGATTAAGAGACTTTTATTTGTCCTTTGATCTCATTTGTGTTGCTGTAAAGATCTRTAGAGTGAGTGCTGTGGAGGATTATCACTGCTCTAAATGATTGTTGGGATTTGCAGCCYTGGATTACACGCAGGGAAAAGGGTCTCCCATGGAAATGGCACAGACACCTCACTCATTCCAGCCTCCCGTTTGAGCTGAGGATAAAAATCCCAGCAAATGCTCTCCACTCAATTACCCAGAGAGAGAGAGAGCTACACCCTGTGATGCATTAAGTTTTTAGTTTTTATATTTTCCAGATCCTGCACTGCATTAGTGAYTAACTGAGCTCCATGTGGASTGTTAGTCAGCTTCTTCACAGTTTGGTCAGACAGAGGTCAGGCTGATTCACATGAGCTCATGTCCTGTAAATCCAAATTCCTGCCCTTCACAGGTTCCATGTTGGAAGTGTTTGCCTGGCACTGGGGGAAGTGCTGAGCTCAGTGAGGAGTTTTCTGAAACTTCTCCATTGTCRCCTCCAGGCTCCTGTCAAATCAACTTCAGCAACAGGGAGGCTGCAAAACCCCAAACATGCTAAGGTAACACCACAGAACTGAAAGAAAATGGGCAAGATTTTATTAATACTGACAGTTTTATCTGACAGSCTGGAGATTGGGGCAGTCTCCTGACAAATACCTTTTTGGTTTTCTCCTCCCATGGTCCTATGAGAAAGTGGCTGCTTATGAGTTATTTTTCTCCCAATTAAAACCACAAAATCCACTGGAGATCTTATCATGTACTTCATGCCTCGAGTATGAAGGATCTCCAACTGAGAGCCTCTTAATTCCACCATAATACAAATAGCAGTTGTACAGGATCTATCCAAGAAAACATTCCCAGCAAATTTATCCTGATGGGTTTATAGAGCAGCCTTCCAGGAACCTGATCTTTACTCACAMCTAGTGCTTGCAGCATGGATATAATTGCAATGAAATGCATTTTCTCAGAAGGCAGGGGAAAAGAAATATTTTCCTAATGAAGATCTTGTATTTGAGAATCTCCTTCTTCTCAGGGATGATCAGACTGAGCAGTTTCCTTAACACAGAGACAGAGATGTTGTTAAAAACTGAGGGTTTGCTGACTCCAAGATATTGAACATACAGTGAAGATAAAAAGAGCCCCACACTTATTTCTTCCAGTTGAAATGTTATATACTAAGCTCAAAAAGGAGTCACTCTGACACATTTTTATGTTGGTATCTTCAGATGCTGTGAAGCCCAAGGCACTGTGTAGGAATAGAGAATCACACAGTGGTCACTCAAATCCATTCTCCATGGTCCATCTGCCATTTGTGCTAGAAACAAAAAGTGTTTCCCCATCATCTGTTGTTTGCAGGGATGGGCTCTCATATGCTCCCTCTGTTCATGTCCAGAAATGTGTATTTGCTCCTTCTCACCACTGTTTGCTATAAAAAACACAGTTTAAAAGAACAATTCCACTCACAAGACCTGTAAGCTGCAGCCATAATTCAAACTCTCCCTGCTAGGGAAGATGAAGTGCTTTACTTTTTCATAAAAATTTTCTACCTTTTTTTCTTTTTTGTCAAGTTTCTCTTTTGTCATGAAATACCTATAATTGCTCCTTATTCTTGTTGCTGGATTGTTTTTCTTTCCTGATAAAACCAGTGGAAACTTTAATTGGTTTCACCTTGTGGAGGAAGTGACAGTTCTCTCCCTCCTTTAAGAGATGCATTTGTCAATTAAATAATTTTGAATATTTATTTGGGAAGCAGCTCCCAGCTGCTGTTTATTGTGCAAATGCAGCAAATTCTTTCAAGCACTAGAATGTCAAGTTATCCCTTTTTAAAGTTTTTATTCTGTCTTCAAAGAAACTCAGAGCTGTGTYGAAGCTGTAAGTCTGCCCATGTGAAAATGGGCTGTGTGTTCCCTAGGAAGATTTCTGGAGGGTCAAATCATCAAATTCCATTTATGTTTTCATCAAGGAACAGAAAGGAATAAGAAACCTTCTCTGTGTGTTTTGCCTGGGTCAAGCTGGAGATGTTTTCTGGTTGGCTCACTGATGCAAATGGATGATATTCTTCTCTTCTCTTCTCTTTCTTCTCTTCTCTTCTCTTCTCTTCTCTTCTCTTCTCTTCTCTTCTCTTCTCTTCTCTTCTCTTCTCTTCTCCTTTTCTCCTCTTCTCTTCCCAAAGCGAGGGCAGCAAGAAGAATTCAGCTCTCCCTGCTCACAGATGATTTGCCTGCTGAGTAGGAGGTGGTTCCCAGTTGTTTTTCTGGTTCCTTTATGTGGAGCTCTTCTGTTGTTGATTAAAAAAAACCAAACTATGTCCTCCATTTAGCCTTTGTTTCCCCTTTGCTAGAGAGGCTTCCTCTGTTCATCAGCATGSATGTCCTTGGCTTTCTGACCACTCAGCACGCTAAAATTTGGACTATACACTTCAAKATACTCCAAAAGAGAATCTCAGAGAAGCCAGTCACCTGGAAAACCAAATAAAAAAGCCTCCAATTAATAAACCAAACAGTCTTGGTGTTGTGATTTACCTGCAGTTTATCATGGGGATGCCTCTTGTTCAGCAATTTATTTAGCTCCATTAATAACACTGCCTGCCGCAAGCTAATGTTGCCTCTTGGTTCRGGATTATTCATCTTTGTTTTGATCAAAAGCACAGAATATTGGATCCTATTGTGTTCCAGCTCTTCCATTTCTCATGTTCCTTGTTTCCTTCTCCTCGTACAAGTTGTGCACATCCATCTAAAAGTGAAATTGTTTCATACCAAAAATAAAATTATAAGTCCCTGAAGGTTTCAGCTTCTGTTGCAGTTGCAATTGTTCACCCTTTCCAGTTTGTGAGCAATCATCATTTAACACAGAACTCAAGTCAGATTTCCTAAAGAGAAAAAAGAAAAAAGTGGAGGAAGCTTGATGACAGAATGTGTTTTCCTGTAAATCACCCAGATGGAGCACYGCACAGCGATTGTAATGCAGGGCTGACACTCCTTTACACTGTACAGCCCTGGAATATTGCTGCCATAAACACGATKAATCAGAGAGCACTGGAACTGCCCTGCACTCCCAAACACCACACTCCAGCCTGATGCAAGCTGCCAGCCATAAAACATTTCCCTCTCCCTCAGTCACTTGTTTACAGCTTGTTTGCTGCCTTTCTAAACTTTCCAATGGCTCACACTTGACATCAATTGCTGTGGCAAAGGGAGCAAAATGAGTGAAACAGACTTCCAGCCATTGAACTTGGGCAATTCTCTTCTGGCAGGCCATGACTGAAGCAAATTGGTTTTGCTTCTTAAGGCAATTTCAAGATAATTTTTATTTTTTCCTTTGCTCCTCGKAATAATGTTAAGAGGGTTCATGTTGGGATGAGCAGCATTAGAAATCGCTGGGACTGAAGGCTGGGATCACAGCCCGCTCCTGGCTCCCGGTGATGCTGGGATGCTTTCCTTGGCAGCTGGGCACGTCCCTCCTCTGCAGTGCCCGGGGCAAATGAGTGCTTTGCTGGCTTTAACTGAGTGCAGAGGAACCTTGGGGAGATTTCCCGTTCCTAACACATTTTAGCTCCCATTTCCCATCCGTGCTTGGCTTGGGCTTTGCTGTGTGTGGGTGCCCTGCCCTGTGACCCAGGGGCCACAGGGGATTTGGCTGTGCCCCATTCCAGCCCTGGATGGATMCGGGAGGTGAGATCAGCAAAATGCCAATTCCAGAGAGCACAGCTGGAAAACGGCACATCAGGGGCACAGCACTGTCCTTTTAAAAACGCCTTCCTCTTTTTATTGTCCCTCTCACAGATTAGCAGCCACTGCTAAGCGGTGAGTTTTTGTGGGCTGCTGTTGTGATTTGTCAGCAGTTAATTTTCAAGTGTTCTTAAACAAAAAAAAGAGATGATTTTCTGTTTTCCGAGTCTCTCTTTTTTTTTCCTAAAGCTGGGCAAAGTTCTTTTCAAGTGCTTTGAGGCTCCTTAGATTCAAACTGTGAGATACTGTCAGAGGAGACTCTTGCAGGATAAAAATAGGAGCTTTCCATGGGGGTCTGTCTCTAAAACACTTACAGCMGTTGCCTGGAGAATGCATTTCACTGCTACTTTACCTTTCTCTTTAGTATTAAAATCTCTTTCTTCTCAAGTAAACAGAGAGGTAGGGCAGCCGTGAGAGCTAAAYACAAATAAAATTAGCTCTAAATACAGCAACTGTTAGTGACACATTCTAGAATTATGACAGCAAAATAAAGGTGCTCAGAGCCCACTATTTATCATCTTCTGGAAACCCCCTGTGCTCTGGTATCAGGGACAGTATTAGCTTAGTAAACATCACAGCTAAAGCAGGGCAGGGGTAAAGGCTTGTATTTTCTTYTATCATGCTTTTATTTGAATTCTTGGTGTGGGATGAAAATGAGGCATTTCAAAATCAATAATTTACAGAGATATTTTAGCTTTTACAGTAATTAAAAGCTGAATTATGAAGATAAATTAGACAAAAAGACAAAATATGAAGACAAATTAGTGGAATTCTCTTAAAGCTGTAGCAAAAATCCRTCCTGGCCCTGAGATGTGATAAGGACTCAGATCTGTAGTTCAGGATTCCTGCCATGCCTGGCACTCACCACTAGCATGAGATATTGTGGTGAAAACTGTTGCTGTAACTTCTCTGTTTTCCATAAATTAAATTTAATGCAAGCAAAACATTGCTATTTCTTTTAAAATAGGGTTGAAACAGAAATTATATGATGTGACATTGTTGAGCCTTGCAAATAAGTGCTTTGGTTTCCCTTAAGTATAATATAAAAATTAATTTAGGAGAAAATCCTAAGTAAATTAACTGTAGCATGATTTATTGTTCCGAAATTCTTTATTGGTCTGAAATTCTTGAAAGTTGGTTTGAATAGCTGAACATTTTTGGTGCCAAGTGGAAGGGATGGAAAGCAGTGTATCCTGCCTCTCCAAATTACTGGMTTTTGGGTTGGGTGTCTATTTTGGGTGCTGTTATTCAAGGCTTTTGTTCATCACTGTAAGAAAAATGAGAACTTCCCAAAGACCTTCTGCGGGACAACTTCAATTCACAAGTTCCTTTTCACTGATGAGCTAAAAACTGCTGCATTTCTAATAACCTATTGTACTCCTGCATTMCTAACAACCTATAGTTTGATGTGTYTTTAACTCTTCCACAGGARTTAGGGCCCACAGATATCAAAGATCTTCAGGAAGAACAAGAAGTGACACTGGGCTCTGGTTTTGAAATGTGCTGGGGTGAATTAAGAGCCCTCATGCATTCCTAAGTCACCAAATTGAGAGATAAAACTCCTTTTACTGCTGCAGAAGCCAAGGAACCAGTGCAGTGTCTTGCAGGAGGTCAAACAAGAGAAATGGAGCCCCATCCCCATTTTTTTTTTGACTCCAAGCCCAGGGTTCCAGCAAGATGCCAGCAATGCCTGCCTGCTGGAAAATGAAATCACGGCAGGCATGGCTCTAACTTCATTTCAGGCAGCTGGGCTCTCTGCTGTAGAACAGTCATGGAAKAGAAAATCCAATTTCTCCCATTAAWGCCTGGTTGTTTGAGATTCTGAGCARTTCATCTCTTCTGGGAATCAGTGGGAGCTCTGTGCTACCCCCTTCCATTTGGGAGCAGGAACTGGAGTGTGGCTGGGGATCCTGTTGGTGTTCACCTTGAGTCAGGCCTCACAATAAGCAGGGCTATTAAAGCAGGAGAAATTAAAGACTCTTCAGTCAACCCTGACAGGCACAGAACATCTTCCCCATGSTGTGGAGTCTGCAGAGCAGAAGGTGTGGTGGAAAGGGCTGAGATTAATTAGATTCTGCTGAGCCAAATGGCATTTGACACACATTACACAATATCTGCATATGTTATTAAAACTAGGAGTAAGTAAATGCCATTTCTCATTTCCATTTGCAGCATGGTCCATTTTGAGGCCCAGTAATTGCCTYGATGTGACATCTGTGGGGTTTTTTWTCAAAATGCCAAGGSATGCATATTTTTATTTACTGCTGTTGAATCACTCCTTGCCCAGCCTGTTGGTTCCCTGCCCTTGTGACTGAAGGAGCAGTGTTAAGAGAGGTTTGCATGCAAATTTTGTATTGTACAAAATTATCAAGCTGGTTTCCTTCTCCATTATCTTCATATTTGTCTGACAAATCTGTCAGTTCAAAACAGGCACTGAATGTGACCAGTTGCCTTTCTCTCTTGCAGTCTTCTGGCCRGTTGTCTCTCTTTATTTTTATTTGCTGGTATATGCCTAATTTTGGCATAACTTTGGATCCAGCAGTACTTAAATGTGCAAACCAGCCAAGTACTTTGACAAGTATATGAAAGTGCCTGCCAGAAAAGAGTGTTTTCCTCTTCTGGAGAACATCTTAACATTGATACCACACTTGYTGAAACTCCTCTGGCCTGAGAGAGAACTTCCATATCCCCTCAGGGAATTGTGGATCACTGTTTGCCYTGCTCAACCACTTGGAGCAGAAACAAATTGCACTTTTTAAGAATTATCTTGTATTTTTTGTCCAGCATTGTTCAGCTTAAAATCAACACTTCTCTGCTCTTAATGCATGGTGCTGGCAGAACCTCCCAAAATGGCAAAGRGCCTTCAGTCTCTGATTTAACCTCTGAGATTTCCTAGGTTTGCTCTTCCTCTTCAGCTTCAAGTTCTTTTTACTCTCATGTGCACAAAAGCCACGTAATTCATACTGTGAAATCCCAAACTTAAGGCATCCTCTCAGAGAATTCTGCTTTCCCTGAGACCTCACTGAGGGAGCTCCATCTCAAACCCAGAGGTTCCATGTRTCTTATTTAAGAATTTCAGGCTTTGGCCCTGAAATCAAAAGAAATTGGAGGTCACCAGGCAATGGGAATTAAAGAACTGGTAGGAAAACCAAGCAGATTTCAACAGAATTCTCCAACTTCTGCAAAATCCAGGCAATCCTTGGTGTGGCAGAGCATGACCTGCCARGAAGGGAAAGACACACCCAAAAATGGGATGGCACAGCTCCCTCCTGCCTGGCCCTTACCCAACACCAGCTTGATCCCACAAAGCTGCCTTTGACAGCAAAATGAAAATGTGAAAAGCAAAAAGCACATTTAGCACAGAATTAGGGCGTTGGGAACAAAAGGCTGATACATTAGAGGACTAAAAAATCACCGTGTTTTAGGAGTGGATGATTATAGCTGGATTATATTTGTAATATGCAAACAGAATAAAGCCCAAATCTGTCATGGAATGTACAGCAGTGCTTTTAAAAGAGCTAATTCCATAAAGCTTAAAATAATTATGAGCCACATTGATTTAGAGAAAGAATTAAGACTGAAAAATTTGAATAATTGGAGACTGTGTAAGAATACTTTACTAGATGCTGTGCAGAAATATTTCCACAGATGAGAAATTCTCATATAATGATAAAATATTTTRCTCTAATGGCTCTAATTATGGCAGATGCTAAACAGCAGGCAATAAAACTGTCATATTTAAATTGGCAAATCAGGTTTGGCTGCATCCTCCACTTTTAAAGGGTTGGCCAAGAAACCCAGGGCCATTACTGTTGGTRTTGAGTCAGCCTTAGAACACAGGAAAAGTTTAGAGCAAAGAAAGCAAACTGATGCCATGTCAGTGTTTAAATTTAGGGGGACAGGGTATTTTCTAAAGTTTTGTTAAGAAATTGTGTTAGTATGTTTATTAACAATTTGTGGAGGTTTTTTAAACAAAACAGTCCAGTTTTGACTCACATGATTAATGATATATATTTAAAGATGAGAATAAATAAATAAATAAATAAATAAATAAATTTGTTGGATTGAAGCATTATCAGAATGGTCTCACAACTCCTGTCCAGATTTCAGATTTCAGTGACACTTTCATCACCTGAACAGCAGCCCAGTGTGGCTTTGCTGAGGAACACTCTGGTCAGGACATGCTGAGGGATGGAGGCACCAAAGTTCTCAGAGACCCCTGGCAGCTTCTTCTCCATTCCTAGCCCAGAGCTGATTTTTGTTCTTGCAGAGTGGGACTGTCCTGGATGGCTCTGGGATGAAAATCCCACAGTTAACAAGAGTAAAAATCCCTAAACAATCCCAAAAGAGCTACAGCAGTGTGCTGGCACCCATTGCTGTCTCACACCTCCTGCCTGCTCCTGGCTCTTCCTGAGATCAGGACTTTCAGCAGAGGGAATGAGCAGCAGTCCTGGGAGAATGAGCTGCCTGGGAATTGATGTAAATAGCTTGGTTAATGATTCTGCTAACCCAAAGTGGCATGTGATTGTAATGGAAATGCTACACTGCTTGGAAAACAAGATATTAATTTAGAACATAAGGACAAGAACAAATAATGCTTGGGGATTGAGTAAAGGGCATTCAGCTTCTCAAGGCTCATTTCCTTTTTCTGTGGTACTCCATTAAGCACYAGATACTATCATGGCTTTTAACGACCCCGATGTTTTTGCTGTCTCTTATACACATCTTGGTACTCCATTAAGCACGAGATACTATCATGGCTTTTAACGACCCCGATGTTTTTGCCTGGCAGCTTTGTGTGGCAGACAATTCCAGGGCCATGGTTCATGTGATTGATGGTTCCTGTGTGCCTGCCCGGGTTCCACGCCTTCATTTCACTGGGGAAACCCCTTGGGAATCACCACCATGAGGGGAAAATTTCCTTCATAGTAACAAGTGGCTGGAACAAGAGATTTACTCTGCTGCTCGCCATTTAATGGCATTGTATAATATTGGTTTTTTCTAATTGAGTAACACTTTACATCAATTTGCAGAGTATCTCCATCCATTTTAAGAGCTTATTAGTGCTGGAGTCCTTAGATTTTTGGAGGTGTTTCAGCCTGACAGTGATTAAATCTCCCACCAGGAATGTGGTTTTCCCAAGAGATGAGAATGCTAATGGGATATGAGTAGGAATATGTTAATAAAGGAGCTTCTCCTCTCTCTGCATTGTGCACTCCTCCTCTGCTTTCTGAACCCCAGCCCACGGTATTTGTGTATGCTGGGAACCCACGGCCTTACTTTATGCAGATATTGGAAAAGACATCCATAGAAATCCTGGTTTTTGCACSATTACAATGGAAAAATAAATGTGTTCCTATTTCCATATTTATGGTGCAGCYTTGTCCAGAAGTGCCAATCAAATGTTATAAAAATCCCATACATGGAAATGTCCTTGCAAAAGTCTGCTGCTGCTGCTGCTAATGAGTTGTCTGGAAATAAATCCACCAACTGGGCATAATCACTCAAATATGTCACCTTATAAACATCTAGGGATGGCCAGTTACCACCAACTCCAAACCTGACCTTAAATCCTCTCCCAGCAGCTGCTGCAGCAAGTTTTAGGCTTCCCCTTGGATAAGCAGGGCTTTGAGTGACAATCCCTTGTACAAACCTTCAGCACATCTTTGCTTTATTTAGATTTGCAATAATTTAAAAAATTAATTTAATGGGTACTTAGGCAAGGAAGACTGTAGTAATTAATTCCATTTTGTCAGGAAACACTTAATATTAAATTTCATCCTTTACTGGAGGATTCTGCTCATCCTTATAAATGTAGTGACCTTTATTAAACATCTGCTGCTGAATGTTTATCCTTTCCTTGAGAGAGAGAGGCAGAAAGAGAGAGGTTTGGGAGGAAAACCCAAATTTTCAGTCTGAAAATACAAAGTGTGGGGTCATTCTGGCTCCTCCAAATGTCCAGAAGCCGTTTCTTTGTTACCAAAGGATYAAAACACTTAGAAACACCAAGGAGTTGCTAAGGAATTTAAATTCTGTTCTCTGGACTTAGATATAGASAACAGAAATGCAGACATTGGACATTTTGAATTACATGCTGTAAATATAGAAAGGCTCTWATATATAAATGCAGAATGCATAAATAAAAAAGGTCCATGTTCCACAGAACCATCAAGGTTGGAAGAGACCTTCAGGACCATCTATTCCAGCCATCAACCCAGCACCACCATAATCACCCATATCCCCGAGTGCCACATAAAGAAAATTATTTCTACAGAAAGGATAATTCCTTATTAAAGAATAAAACAAAACAAAAAAAAAAAAAAAAAAAACCACAAAATGCTGCTCCTATCCCTGCCCAAGAAATTGTGATTTTGGTAAAGTAAGCTGAATCCCATGTTCATGGAGCATGGGGCTGCCACACAACAGATTGCTCTAGGACTAAACAAAGATCAGGACATGGCAGCCCCAGTGTATTATCCTCTGTAGGCCTTATGCAAACCATTTGGGCACTGCCCTGGGGGTGAGGGCACTTATATCTCATGAAAAGCAAAGGATTATCAAGCATACTGAAAAACACTGATAGTGGGAATTGCTTTTTTATTAATCCATGCTTAAATTCCCTGTCTGTAATTCTTGTGACCTAAATAGCTGTTCAGTGGGAAACCTCGGTGCTCCAGCAGCTCTGGGTGTGCCATCCTGCCTTCCTTGCTMTCTTGGGAAAGACTACGCTGCTACTACTCCTGTCTCATTAAAAATGTTTATCAAGTGTGCCATAAACTGTCTGCTATTGAGTTGCTGGTGTTTTTAAACTGCTTTAATCACCAATATCTGCATGCAGCAATGCTGTCAGTGCTCAGTTCTGCTCCTGGCAGCTGTGGGGGCTCAGAAGGATTCCTTTGGGCTGAGTGCAGCAACTCCTGGCCAGAAACTCTACTCAAGCATTGCTTGATAACATGGAAAAAATAAAAGCAAAAAGAAATTCCTCTCTTCCAAAAGACTTGAAAAAGAAAACACCASGTGGCCCAAAGCCAGTGGAGGCACTGGGAGCCTTTTGGCTGCCRGCAGTGAACTTGGGATAAAAGCAGGGGAACAGGTGAATGTTGCTGTGCTTGGCTGGTGTTTAACACTCACTGTGTCAGCAGGGAGATTGCTGAAAAAAGCGATGGTCACCTGCTGCTTAGCAGTGAATTGCTGTTTAATGCTTTCCCTGGGGCTTGGATTGCTCATATCCAGTCTCTCAGGTCAGAAATTCTCTTCTGGAAGTTATCCTAAAGAATGGGATTAGCTATCTGGACAAGTCAGATGGTTTTTTTTGGTTTTTTTTTTTTTTTTTTTTGGTCCCAAGTCTTTTGAGCATACAAAACTGAGAATTTGTGATGGGGAAGTGGTTCCCAAATGTGTGCAGGGGTTCCTCTGCACGGCTGGGGGAGAACACTGTGCTGGGAGAATCAGTTCTGAGCCACTGGGGACACTTCCAAAAGCCCTGCTGTGCCTCAGAGGCTCTCAGAAGCAGCACAGTGTGTCCTGCTGGGCTGGGAGCTGCTCTGAACCACAGCCCAGCAGCAGCACAGGGCGGCTCAGGGACCCAAACCCATCTGGAAATCCCGATCTGCTTGTTGGGAGCAGACTGGAATCCCAGCTGCYGGTCCCTGTGCTCCTCAGTGCCTGCCTCCACCTGCTCCAGAGCATCTCTGTGCTGCCGAACAGCTCCATCCATCCCTGCAGAGCTGGGGATGGCATTCCTGAGCAGAGATAGATCTGGGGAAGTACTTCAGGATCCTTTGGGATGAAAGGCACTATTTAAATCTGAGACTTTATTATTGTCTGTCCCGCTCTACAAATAAATCATCTCGCAAAATGGCTCTGGAAGAAATTACTCTTGCATAAATGAATTCATCCTCTTCTCCCAAGGAGAGATAAAAAAAACCCTTTATAATAACTATCAAATTGTTTTACAACCAAAATATTGCAATGTTTGAGTAGTTTCCTACTTGTGACTTTGATAATGAGTTTTTGAAAAGTAACAGAAAATGTTTCCAGAAATTGGAAAATAAGATTAGCATATCTGTTATGTAGGATCCTTTGTTAAGTCAAGCTATTTCTTGTTTGGGTGATAATAGCTGTGCCTTTGTTAATTATTATTTCATATTGTCATTATTAGGCTATTAATAATTTATAGTAAAAGCTGCTTCTTTGTGCTATGTAAATGTTTTCATTCTTATGCATCAATTCCTTATTCCATTATTAATGTGATTCATAAATACATTACATTTAGATCCTCTTACAGGAGAAGAGATATTTGCTACTGTATTTTCCCTTTTGTTTGGATGTGAGGTAGGAAAGAAGTGTGAACAGGGGAAAATAGTTCAGAGGTCCCTTTGGTTTGTTTTTGGGGTTATTTCCCTCAGTGTCCCCAGCTAAAAGAGGGAACACCTGGGAGCTGAGTCCTCCCTGGGGAATGCCCCACACAGGGACAGCTTTGAACAAAGCCCTGTRGTGTGCCATGGTGTGGATCCTGCTGAGAGGGTTAAAAATGGGTTGTGTTGGAGTGTGTTTGTCTTTCAGCTGGATTATTGTGGSTTTTGGCATGACCCTCAAACACATGGCTGGTGGAGAAGGAGATCTAGCAATCAGCTTAGCTCCAAGCACTCGCTGTGAGGTGCCTTTGGATTTTGGAAGGGCTCTGAAGCTGGCACGAAGGTCTGACCTGTGGTGGTTTCCATTGCTGGAACTGGGATTTCTAGGGAATGATGTTATCATAGCTGAAACACCAACCTGAGAGGAAAAGTGAACTGCAGCAGTGCTGTACTGAGGGCTATTACTGCCAGGGCAAGGTTATTTGTCTTTTTTTTTTTTTTTTTATCTAAACAAGAGGAAACACTGATTTTCCTTTCAGGTCATGAGCACTGGGAGGCAAATGCAGTGCCCATGGCCATGCCCTGATACAACAAAGAGAACTCCCAGTTTAATGGGAATTAAACCAGTTTAATGCTCTAATACCTATTGGCAAAAGCTGTCCACGTTTAATTGATCCCTTCCCCATCCATTGCTGTAGCACAACTAACTCATGCCATCCAGTGGCAATGGCACAGCATAAATTGGATGTGTCAGGCAGTGTTGTTCGAGGCTCTGGCTATTGCAAAGCTTAATTAACCTGAAAAAGGCACTAATGAGTGGAAGTGGCTCATCCCAGCAGATGGCAAACACAGGGAATTTTAGAACAAATAAGTGTCTGTAGCTCCTGTCCCCCAGCTCCATAAAACAAACCAGTCAGGACAAGATTGCCTGGCTGGGAGGGGAGTGGGTGTTGAATTTTGAAATGAAGTTATTTGTCACCTATGTTCCTGCTTTACTGCACAGAACTTAGATTTTCTTGAAATGCTGACGAGATATTTCACTCCAGGTAAAAGCCCAAGGTGTGGGTTGGTTTGAGGGTTTTTTTTTGCATGATAGAACACTCCCAGTCTGAAGAAATTGACTCTGATTTGGTTATTTCTGCCRAAAACATGCTCCTATATCCAAGAAAAAATAAATCTAGAGAGTAGATCTCTGTAACACAGACCTTTGCTTGCCTCCAAGACTTCACTATAGAAATATCTCAATCTTTTCTGTTTTCTACACTGAAAAATGGCCTCAKTCTACATTCTTAATGAATGCAGAGTGCTTTGAGATCTGGGTAATTCTGGGMTTTGCTGCGGGGTTTTCAGCCACCTCTAACAGGCTCTAATTGCTGCTGCTCTTGTGCTCCTTGCAATTGCAGCAGCCCTGGCGTGGAGTGTGAAAATTCCCCATCGCTGACACCAGCGGTGCAAAGAACSTGTGGGAACTGCAAAAGCAGCCAGAGGAAAAGGGTTGTGATGCCAAGCCCTGGGTTTTTGAACCGATGGGAATCCAGCCTTGTTCTTGACCACGCGTGCTGGAAAATACAATTTTTAACAGCTCTGTTCTGTTCCTGTTAACTGGAACATGGCGTCYGCTAAACAGAGCTTTCTTCCTCCTGTCAATGTTAGCTTTTGCTTACTTTGCCAAATGTAAATTTGGACAGAATGGCCACATTTAAGTACATCTAAACCCCAAATTTTATATAAAATTACATTTAACTCTTATTCATAACTTTATACCCAAATTTAAGTATACCTAGCCCCCAAATTTTATATAAAATTACATTTAACCCTTATTTACATCTTCATCCATAGCTCTAAGCAATACAATAACCAAGGAACATTCACTACAGTAAATATTTTGAGAAATACTTCAGATTTTATTCGGAATACTAAAGGATGAGAGCACATATCCACACTTCAGAGTGCCTGAAGTTTACTACAGGGTGAAAACTTCTTATTTAGTGCTGTCTTTATGAAGGTTGGACCATGAGAATTTGGTAACCTGGCAGGGTAATTTCTCAGGGTGTGCAAGAGCTGCTGGGTCAGTGCTTTACACTCAGCCCAGTTTTCCCTTGGTGTGTGAGCACTGCCACCAAACTGAGGAGTAAAACCAGCAAAAATCACTTTTCCAGCTCTGGCCCCAGCAACAGGAGAGATTCCTGCCTGAGGTCACTTTCTGGGCAGAAGTTTTCTCTCCCCAGTAATTCAGCAAAGATTTGCAAGGTTTCATTTAGCTGCTTTGAACAAGTGATCTGAGAGAGTCTGGTTAATTCTGGCCTTAAACAAACGGAGTGGTTCATGCCAGCTGTGCTCCCAGCAGAGCAGGAGGGTCATTGTGGGCACGTGGGGGCCATAACCTCTTCCACAGGCACAGCTGGGTCTTGAAGGGAGCATCTGCTCCCCATCCCTGCCTCCCTGGTACTGAACAGCTGCAGATCTGCTGCATCACAGGCACAGATTGAACTCCAAACCAGAATTTCTGGGCCTGGCTCCTCTGCTTTCAGTCCCTCTCCCAAACTGGTCATACAGAACCCTATAAAATCCCCAGCACAGACTGTGGCACAAAGGTGSTTTGGCAGTGACATTGACCGAGGTTTCTCCTTGTTGCTGTCCYTGCCTTGAGAGGGACAAAATCCACACAACTGCTGCACGTTAGAGCCTGCCTGCTTCCAGCACTTGGCCAGAAATGCTCAGAATACAGGAAGAAAATCCAAATATTATGAGTACCCATGGCACACAGGCCACTGAGTAATTTACATGGTCTAATAATGAAATTCTGTCTCTCTTGGACTTTAGCCCTTAAAAAAAAAAGTGCATATTGCTTTTTTCTTGCCTGAAAACAACCATCCAGCACTGAATGCTAAAATAGAATTATTTCCATTATGTTTTGTCACTTTTTCTGGAAGATGCAGTGTGCAGGCTTTAAGCAAAAAAAGAAGCCTGAATTATTTGTGTAAGCTAAAAGGTCATGAGTAATTTTTCCTGCCAACTAATATCTACTGCCAAAAGAACATTCTATTCAGACCTAAGAGTATTAAAAAATGTTGACAGCCCAGAAGACCTTTATCTGGGAGGAACAGTGTTAATTATGCCACATTGATTTAAACTCAGAGGGGCCTGATGCAGCATTTAAAATTCATCCTGTTCCTAATTTGCCAGGTGTGTTTTACAGCCATCACATTTAAGAAAATGCAGGCACTGCAAGGCCCAAGAATCACTTGGCTTAAACAGTTCTCAGGCTCTGTGTGTGTTTGGCTTCTTGGTGTTTGTTTTGGTTCCTTTCTAAAGGTTTTCTCCAGRACAATTGCAGAGCCCTTGGGCACAGCAGTGAGGTGGGCATGGAGCTCTGGATGACAGCTAGAGGTGAATCACATTATTTATGAAAAGCATTAAATAATAATTTTATTTTTTAAAATACTTGAAATTATGATACTTGCTTCCGGAGTATATGATCAAGTACATGTCATAATTACTCCATTCACTAAAAATGCCATTTTAATTAACATGAAGCCCAGAATCTTTTCTATTCCTAAATATCTCAGTTCAGGCACTTTGTTGGGCAGGTGACTTGACAGTGATACAARATCTGGCTAGCTGGGGCACTGCACAGTTTAAAAAAACCCTGTAATTAGTCAAAAAAAGCTGCATGACTGCTCAGTGCTTCCATACAGGAGCACAGAATTGATTTGGGCATGAATTGCCAATTATTTAATGCATGAGTGCCCCATTATTTCATGCATGAGTGCCCAAAGAACTTCTGCACGAGTGCCCACTGCTGCATGTCTGAACAGACAATTGCTTCATGCATGAGAGCCCAATTAACTGATGCAGGAGAGCCCAATTAACTCATGCATGAGAGCCCAATTAACTGATGCATGAGAGCCAAATTAACTCATGCATGAGAGCCCAATTAACTGATGCAGGAGAGCCCAATTAACTGATGAATGAGAGCCCAATTAACTGATGCATGAGGAGCAAACCCGCGGTGCTTGGCCAGCTCTCCAGGCACTGGGGATGAGCCTTGTTGGGACACATCCCTGAATCTGGGATCTCTTGGACCCATAGACCCCTCCTGAGGCGTGGAGCCTGCGTGGGATCATCGCAAGCTGGATTTATTACAAACAATTATTTATTACATCCATTACAATTTATTACAATTATTTATTGTTCCTGGGCCTAGGAGAGCTCAGGTTTCTCACAGGCTGCACAAAGCAAATGCTGGCAAACCCCTCCCTGTGGAGGCTGCCCAGGTGTGTTCTGGGCCTGGGGGAAGGACAGAGTTCTGTCATTTGGGACACTGGAATGAATTCATTGCACCCATCAGGAGGGGTTTCCCCACTGACTGCAGCAGGATGGAATTACTTGCTGCTATTTGGATTATCAATCCTCTTTTACACCTCTCTATCACCCACACAGTGATATTGACACAAATAATTCCTTTTGCCTGAAATATGCAMTTTTCAAGCCAAAGCACATTAATGCTCCCATTATACAGCTGTTAAATAAGCAGCCTTAAGCCCTACATTTACTTGATTTGCATATATAAAACCAAAAAAATGCAGGAAGGTATTGTTCAAGCTTTTGTCACATTACTTCCATTATATACTGGCTTCTGAAAATAAAGATTTAGGTGACAGACTTTCCTTCCTCTTCTATCTTAAGCTGGATTTTTTTATAGTTGATTTGACATATAAAGGCAATTATGACTTTTTTTTTTTCTCCTCATGTATTCTCTGCTGAATAAGTAAACATCTATAATTTCTGACAAGGTCACTTAATTATCAGCAGGAAAAGAGCTGCTTTATCTCTGCTGCTTCTGCTTCTCTCGTGGAGCTGAGCAGAGCTGGAGCACCTCCTGCATGTTCATTAATTCCAGTTCAATTCCATTTCAGGAGGCACTGAGCTCTGGGTGTCACAGGAGTGGGGTCTCTCTGTGCCAGACCCCCAAAGACACCGAGTTCATCAAAGCAAGAGAAGCAAACAGAAGCTTGAAGCCCCTGAGCAGGAGGAGTAGATGGCCAGGGGTGGAACAGGGAGCAGGGAAAGGAGACAAACCCCACACTCTGAGCTTGTCTTCTCTGAGGAACAGGGCAGAGCAGTGCTGGGGCCTTAAACTTCCAAACTGGGACTTGGAAACTTCAGATCCAGCTCCCACCTTCATAACAAATCTCTTACAACCCTCTGGGCATAACTCTTCATGTGTCCCATCTGTGCAGCAGGGAAAATAATCTTCCATTTATCCTCATTTGTCCATTTCTCCTGTTGTAGCTGAGACATTTGTTAAGTGCACCTTACCCAAGTGAAGGTGGGGGCTCTGGATATCATCACRATAAAATACAACTTGTTCTGTAATTAAGATACAGCTGCTGGGATAAAATATGATAGAATGAGAGTATTGCCAGCCATTTACATATCTTAAAATAAATGGCCACATGTGGTGTCTCCCTCCTCCCCATCCATCTCCTGTTCCTTGCCAAGCACATTTGAAGCAGTGAAATCAGCCCAGAGATTGTCTCTCCAAGAGCTTTSTGCCTGGCCATGGTGTGAGTGTCCAAATCATTTGGAAGCAGGTCACAGAAAGCCTTGGGAGAGTCGCAGGAAGCCTTCTGCTCAGGGTACAGCTGTGCTTCAAAAAAAGGACAGAAACTGCTCCCTAATGTGCAGCAGAGGACAGAAAATGATATGGTGCCACTGCAGGCACAGGCAGAGCACAGCCAAGCCTCGCACATTAGGGGATGCTGATTTCAATGGAATTATACTTGRGTAAAATTACAGTTCTGGTCAGTCAAATTATAGATTTCACATCTCATAATTTTATTTTCTTCTCCATCCAAAGGGAAAAAGGTCCTGTTTAAACAAACCCCCTCCCTACGAAATGAGGCTGGAAAGGATTAAGGATATTATCCTAGTGGAGAAGCTCATGAAGTAAGAATGTGTAAGAAGGATGCAAAACAACACKCAGCAGGTGGAAGGAAACTCCTGCTTACCCTTTCTCATCATACAAGGACAAGAGAGATGGATCACTTACAAATCTGAAAAAGGCTAAAAGGAATCAGGGTTTTTACACAAAGAAAATTTACCCTGTGGGACAGATAAGGATTTAGTGGGATTCAAAAGGGATTAGACATTTGTGTGGATAATAGGAACATSCACAGCTATGTTAGATAAGATTACAGAAGGGAAAAAGGAAGAAGCACTCCTGGTTCAGGGCATGGCCAATTACTGAGAGACAGACAKATTTTCCTGTGGAATATTCTTCCCCTGGAAATGCCTTTTTGTGAAGCGCAAGTGTTGGCAGTGATGTGTCACGTCAGGAAACCTTCCAATGGATTCAGCTTCAAAACCATTCCTGTTTTCTTGGCAGCTTCCTCCAGGCTGGGCACTTGGGCCAGGAGGGATGTTCTGTTGGAAAATCTGCTTGAGGTGGAAAACCTCATTCCCATCTCTGCAGGCCATGACCAGGGAAATATCCTACACAATCTGAAATGCTAAAAATAGCTCATTTTCTTCCCAGCATGGAATTGTAGAATTTTTTTGCAATTTAAAAATTTTCCTTGGAGGATAAATTCATCTTTTAGCCTCAGGGACAAGTCTTAACTGTTAGTGTATGCTTTGTTATAGATTACACAGTTATTCTTTGTAAATAATTAATGCCTGGCCAACAGCTGATCAAATCTGTTTTGTTGTTGAGCAGGGCTTTTTTTTCTTGGCTTTTTTACTATTAGAAAAGAGTCAGGGAAATGGAGGAAGGTAATTACAGAGGATAATTACTTTAAATGCTTTTAGATCTAAGCTGCTAAGAGGCTAGCTGTGCAAAAGGAAAGTAACCATGATAAATATGGCATGGAACAATAGAGAATTCAGGCAGAAAAAGGATCTGGTGCAGTTGCACAAGACATTTTTGGCAACAATTCCATGTAAATCTCGTAAATGAGTCCAGGTACTTAATAGGCAATTAAAGACAGCCAATGTAAATTAATTAATAGCAGACTCTTAAAAGTCATTAGCTGCTGTGTAATTAATAGAAAATTATAAAGGAAATAAATGCTTGCTTACAGCCTTATTAAGATCTGAATGTTACATCTTCTTCTGAATTGATTGGGATGATAAAAATTCAGGGGAAAATATGGAAAGCACCATTAAATACTTGCCAAATCTGAGCAAATTTCCATAGCATGCAATCACCACTCCATATTTCAGAAGCTGACACTCAGAATGTTCCAGTGTAGGTACTGAATGTAAGCTGGAAGAGGTTTATCACAGTCCTTCCAAAGCTGCATGGAGATCATAAAGGAACTTCAGCAGTCTCAGGTGGAAGGTCTCATGCATTATTCAATTAGCCCAGCAATAAATTAACTGCTGCATAAGCTCAGAATCAGTCTGAGTCCCAGCACTCCCTGCCATGCCCATCCACAGATCAAATCCAACTTCATTTTTCCAGCCACCTTGCCAAACTAGTGGAGTATATGTAGGGATGTGGAAGCTTATCAGAAAAATTTAAAAAACCAAATAACAAATGAGGCTGAGAGTTATTTCAGACTTTTTTTGCAAGTGGGGGTGTTGGGAAACTGTACTTACCCTTAATATTTCCTCATCCTTTTCTATTCATTTTCAAGTCATAAAGTTTCTTCAAGGACAACTGACCTCGTAAGAGACTTTTTGGGAGTGAAACCTTCTGGTGAGAAGCTGAGGATGTTTTAACAATCAACAACAGKCCAACACAGAGATCCTCCTGCCATCTCCTAGGCTCCCTTCTCTAAAATTCCTCAGTCTTGCTGTTACACAGATGGGAAATGCTTTCATGTGAGGTGCAAGGTTGAACTATGAGTTTTCAGTCATCCCCAGCTGAGAAGGCTGCAGATTTCTCTCTCCAAAACTTTTAAAAGTTTTCCTGACCTTCTCCGGTCAAGTATCTCTTAACCTGATCTGAGTGATGTTACTTTCTCTTAGATCCTCTTTTCTTCCAGAAATTGTACCCTCTGTGCTCTATTTAATACTGTACAACCCATATGGATTCAACTTTGTAGTGGAGTGATTGTTCCTCTCCCTTCAGCAATTGCTGGGAATTGTTAACTGGAGTCAAACTTTTCATTTCACCCAGAGCAGGRGAAGGAAGCTCAGCAAAGAGCTGAAGCTCCCATGAGCTGGGGTGGGTAACCATGGGAGCTGCCCAAGGTACAAACAAAAGAGAAAACCCCACATCTTGGGGCCAGACAGATTAAAATGGTGTCAAAAATAATATGGGTCAACGTGGATAATGTGGGGGAAGAGGGATTTACAGACTTATGGGAAAAGTTGGACTCAGTGGTTGGGATATCTTCTGCAATTCCCAATTGGTTGGGATATCTTCTGCAATTCCCAACTGCCTCTCCAGCCTCTTGACCAGGTGCTGCCAGCAGAGAAACTTTATTGCTTTCTGTAATTCTCTGGGGTTTCATGGCTACAGGTTACAGGCAGGGATGGGGAAAGGAAAAAGACCAGCAGAAAAATGGAAATGATGAGGACAGCAGTGCTAGAAAAAACTACTACCAGCAGGAAGTGTTGCAAAGTCAAAAGGATGCAGAGTATTTGAGCTGCTGAGACTGACACCCAGCCACAGGCAGCACTGTCAGGAAAATCTGGGAGGTTCCATCTTTTTTCCTCTTGTTCTTCCCACCAGAGCTGTTCAAACTGAGAATAGCCCCCACCTTTGATCCTGCAGGAGGCTGGCACAGCAGAGATGTTTTCCCAACTGCTTCCTTCCAGCACGGGCATCAGGAGCAGAGCTGGGGATGGGATCAGCTGGGTGGCCCTGCCTGAATTCATCCCACCCTGATGGGATCCAGCAGGGGACTGTGTGGCTTTGTGGTGCTGCTGCTGATTGCTTCCTGGGTTTTTCTGTGCCACTGCAGTGATGGTTCTGTGGTTTTATCTGCCAGGTGCCCACAGAGCCCTTGGTTCATCCCAGAGGGTGCCATGGCCCAGAAGAGCTGCAGTGCTGGGAATCCATCCCAGATAATTCTGTCCCATCACAACCCATGGGCAGAACCTGCCTCTTTATTGTTCCCTCTCCCTGTGCCGAGCCATTGACTTTAATCTGGATTACCAGTGCTGAGTGACAATAAATGCTCATAYTTCTGTTTTTACCACCCCKTTAGATGGTGTCAGTCCCCTGATGGCCTCCCCTCCACAATGCACTGCTGCAGCTCCTGCTSRTCTCCTCCTTTTGCAAATGYCACCTTTTAGAGCAAAAGGAAAATMATTTGTGTKCAGAGAGTTTGTGCTGCTGGGGACTTCAGGAAAGCTGAAATGGTGGAAAAGGACAGAGTTCCTCAGGACTGTGGRTGCTGGGGTTATTTTGAAACAGGCTGTTCTGAAAGCAATCATCTCTTCTAAGAGACTAGAGGGAGAGGAATGGAATACCAAACCAAACAAAGCCACATGTGGAACCCAAATGTGTATTTTTGGAATACCAAAGCAGCGTACAGGAAATACAAAAATATTTAGAGGAGGAAATCCAAATTTTGTGAGCCCTTACCTGGAGACAAAACAAAAAGTGACAAGAACAAATAAAACCAACCTTCTGAACATTCATGTGGGGTCAAATTTAGAAACAATGGGACATTTTCTTATGCAGCAGTAAATAAAGACAGTTTGCTTTGATTACATTCATTTGGCACTGGCTGGATGAAAAGTTCAGATGCTGGCTAAGGAGAGAGCATAAAAATGTATTTTTATGAATCAGAAATGTAGAAAACTGATTGTAATTCATAACTCRGTGCTGGTTTTATTGTTTTCAAACCACACACCAGCACTTAGGCAGCAGAATTTTCAGTTTAATATGTAATGAGTGTGCTATTCAGTAGTGTATTTTATTAGGCATTAGAAAGATTTACAGAGCCATCCATATGACATGGATTACAGAACACATCAAGAAATCAAGGAGGATTTTTGCTTCTCTACTAAACAAAATATACTTTAAGTAATTGCTATTAACTGGTATTACTTACCAAGAGGCCTATTTTGATAGAACAGAACAAAATAGAAGGGAAAAAGAGGATAAAAAAGTAAGTAAAAATAAAGCTGAATTCCATAAAAAAAGGATTAGGGTTTTTTTGGTTTTTTTTGGTTTTTTTTTTTTGGTTGGTTTTTCTTTTTTTGAGTAACATGCATTTTAAATTTGATCTAATGTAGAGAAATCAAAAGATGGAGTTTTAATGTTGGTTAGTAATTAGTTTTCACAAAGAAAAAATCAGTGTCCTCTAGATGTGGTTTAAAGTAATAAAATTGTGCAGAACAAAAGCGGTAAAAGATCAGGAAAATTTTCTTTGCACTTTGAGACAGGAAGTTGTTTAAGGACTGAAAGAACAGGGCTGCAAAGGTCTGGATTTAAATGCTTATTCCAGGTGAAGATTTTCTCAATGTCCTTGGAAAAATCAGCTGATAAATCATAAACCCATGGGGTTTTTAATCTCTCTTTTTCCCCGATGTGATTTCCTTGTTTATTTGATTTTATCAATCTTTGTGCAGCACCCAACACAGCAAGAGTCGCTTGGAATTTGAGTGGTGATGATTGGAGCCTCTATGCCCTGTTATAATAATAAAAAACTACTTATTCAGTTTTGCAAACATTTGGCACAACCATCATTCAGTTTCAACAGGAGAATCCAGTGAAGCTTTTCTGTGCTACAATTAAGTTGCCTGCTGTATTTTTTCATTATAGTTGAATGCTGTGTACCAGAACCCACTTTTAATGTCTATTTTCCTACCTTGAAAAGAAAAATCACCTCCAAAATGAAATGAGTCACAACAAGAAAGGAAACCGAGATAATTGAAAATAAAAATAAAAAATTTAATACTTTTTAAACTTATTCTGTACTGGGTGACAGAACTTCAACCAAAGCACAGCTGTGCCTTTGTTCCTGCTGCTGTGTGAGAACAGGAGCTGTGCTCGTGTTTATTGCTTGGCCACTGCAGTCAGTGGCACCATCTCCTGTTGTACCCACAYTTTCAGGGAATGCCACCCTTTCCTGCATGGGAAAACCCACCACTGTCTATTAAAAAAGCAGATTAAAAGGTGCTTTCCATGGGGCACCACCTTGCTGGAAACCACYTTCAGCCAATGTCCTGTTCCCTGTYCTGCTGCCTGAATCAGGATTTCTGTTCCACAGGGCTGTGGAGACRCAGCAAGGGACCTGTGCTTATCTGAACTGCAAGGACACGTTCAAATAAAAGGGGGGAATTCAGAATACAGCCAAGAAGGGCTGTCTTTATCTTCATGTAAAACAAAACTGCATCCTCACAACTTTAAGAAGTCAATCCCATTCTGAAAGACAGATTTTATGGAAGGGGATTTGTGCATTGAAACCAAATTGAAATTCAACCCTTATTGTTCCTCCTCAAGCAAAAAAAGTCCTTCAACAAAGCAGCATGCCCCATGTAGGGTAAAGCAGAGTAAGTTCCTTAACTCCCAAAATCTTCATTTTCTCTCTCCCATCATATGCTCAGAACGAGTGAGTCGTAATTAACCCACAAGTTCTTTAAAGCCATAAGCACCAATCCTTTTAATTGCTTAAATGTTAGAAACTTACATTATGTAAATGCAAGGAGGCTTTACTGAAATTTGTTTAGTGATAATCCATCTGTCTTGGCTAAAGGCCAAWGTACAGGCAATTGTGGCACACTGAGAGAGCAGAAGAAAGGAGATTTCTCTTTCTTGTTGAACATGACTCAGGGTGATCTCTGGATTTTTACATTCACAATGGCTGCTGGGAATTGGGTACCAGAGAGTTTTTACCATGTGCAGCTCCCYTTCACAGAACATGTTCATCACTGCTTGCAAATTGCACTATAAACATGAACATGATTTATTCTTTTAAATCAACCCTTTGCAGCAGCTAACTCTRCAAGCAGAACAAGCTCAACCTGGTGTTTAAAACAAGCATAATGATAGAAAAATGTATTTTCCACCAGCTCCAAAAGTTGAAGAAGCCAAGAAAGACAAATCTCTCACTGCTGCCCTGCAGGGAGAGAACAGACAGTTAAAATTTTTTATTGTTGCTGTGCTCACAACTTACATCTTCAAATGTCAGGATATTATCTTAAATTAGAGAMGCACGTGCACAGTTTCATTCAYTTGGAAACATARGTGCCATACACTTTCTCAATTCTTTGTAAATATTTCTATAGCACACTTTAAGTATTGGGAAGCTACAARGATAATTTCATGTATTCTGCTTTAGGAGGCAAGTAAATGTTGCTGTTGAGGGCCTGGCTTTTGTCTGGAATTGTGACTGAATTTGCTGTGAGCTGTGTCCCAAGAGATGAGTACAGTGCTCGAGGGCTGTGGGGCCAGACAGGCTGCCCAGGTGAGTTACAGGCAGCCTTCACATCCAAAACACAGCAGACAAGTGCTGTGATAAGAGATTGGCAAGAAAAACTGAAGAGAAACGTTCTGGAATGTTCTCAGGGCACAGCACAGATCCCAAAGCCACCCCTGAGCCCGGAGCCATCGTGGCCAGTGCTGCCCCTGCTCCACAGGTGAGCACCATGGGTGTTTCCATTCCAGGTGAGCCWCTGAGAACGAGTCAAATCACACACTGCAGTGCCCCAGCTTGTCCCTACAAACCCTGAAAGTTCAGAAAATTGTTTTCTAAATGGTTTCTGAGATGTTATTACCTTTCTCCTCTTTGAGTGAATCTTGCAGCAGCCAAATGCTCTGTGCTGTTAAAATGCTTCAGATGCTGCCTGTAGTTTATTGTTCCCTTGAAGCAATTTATTTCATTATCATGTACTCATGGAAGAACATTAGTGTTTAATTATCAGAAGAACTACTCTTAGCAAGCTCAGACTGAAGGCTGAAGTCCTTGACTGTTGGCTGCTGCTCACCTACAAACTGATGCTTGGCAGTTCAGTGATCTCATGCAAATAATATCTGTTGAGAGCCTTATCATTTTTCTATTAAAATTCTTTTTGGGAATGAGTCTTTCCAATTCAGCCTCCTCTGACTGACAGAGGGAAAGCTCCTGTGATGTGAAGCAGCTTTGCAGGGGAAAGCAGAGTCTGGTGAGATCTGTGTGCAGAGAGGTGCTGCCAACGTGTGTGAAGGGGGGACAGAACTGGTCACAGACCTGGGTTTGCCCTCTGCACTGGGAGGGGAATTTCATCCCATTTCCCAGTGACTAATGCTGATCCTGTAGGGATGAGCAAAAGATTCAAAGTAATCAACATGACAGACCTGAGGTAATGGAAGGAAACCTTGACYGGAGCCCTGGTCATTCTCCTCTAACGCTGCAGCCTAACAGCACTTGAGTTAAAGTGATTAAATTCTTTTATTTAGTCATTTAAGGCAGTATCACCATTTTCCCAGCCTAGATGATGGCCCAAGCTCTGACCTGAATGCTGAGGAGTCCTCTGCAGCTGCTGTGTGTGGATCACACGAGCAGTAACACATTGCTAGTGGGTCTGTAGCACCTGGCATGCAAAGGTCTGGCAAAGTGTGACAGAATGACTCAGGAGGAAGGCAGGCAAATAATCAAAGGCATGACAGAAAGTGTCAGGCTCAGCCAAGGAGATGAGGCAGCAAATTGTATAGGGAGAGGCACTTGGGAAGGAAAGTTGGATCATGGGGTTGAACATGGGTTTGCCCCCCTACTGCAGCTGGGTGTCCCAAAGCCTTCCTGTTTCTGGCCTCCTCACCCATAAATCAACATGAACTCTTCTGTTAAAAATCAGAGAGCCATGGCAATAAAAAAGTGATAAATATCATTACAAGCAAGGAGTAATGGAGGGTGATTTTATTCCTTGCTTCCATCCACAGCAGCTGGCTCTGCAGGGCATTCTCTGGGTGCCCTGGGATCAATACACAGAGCCTGAGCTGCTTTAACCTGSAACAGCAAAGCACTGTGCTCCTGTCACTGTGATTCCTGCATCCCAGCTTTAATCATACCCTATGTTCTCCCTCCTCTGCTAATAAAGTCCTGTGTCCCCTCTCAGCACAAATCTTCACTGAATTTAAAATGCTCCTGGATTTCATAATCACTGACAAAGAGCAAAACACCTAATTTCTCAATTTCTCTTTGCTCCCCCACAGAATCAAATTCTCTGAAAACTCCTGCCTTTATCAGCAACATCAAAGCTGAAGTTTATTCCTCAAGGCCTCAGAAGTTGGCCTTTAATCACAGGTTTAGCTAAATACCATGKATGGTGCAAAACAAAACGAGCCTTGAGTGCAAGTGTGTCATTTGCAATCCCAGCTGATTAATCAGCCCGTTGTTCTTGCAAATGAATGTTAATTGCCACGTGTGGATCCGAACACAAAATGCATTAAACCTGAGCTGGGAATTGCCATCTCCTCTGGCTGAGCCCACCCCAGGGCAGGGGGCTCTCACTGGGCACAGGTGCAGCTAATCAACCTCATTATAGATAATGAGCCTCGTTATTGGCACCACCTGGGCCAGAACCAACCAGAACCAATCAGACCCAACCTTGTTATTGGCAACACCTGTGCCAGAACCTGCTAGAACCAACCAGAACCAATCAGACCCAACCTTGTTATTGGCAACACCTGTGCCAGAACCTGCTAGAACCAACCAGAACCAACCAGAACCAATCAGACCCAACCTTGTTATTGGCAACACCTGTGCCAGAATGTGCTAGAACCAACCTCGTTATTGGCAACACCTGGGCCTGTCTCTTATACACATCTAGATGTGTATAAGAGACAGGTGCTAGAACCAACCAGAACCCACCACAAAGCCCACAAAACCCACCACCAGAACATTCCATCACCTACTGCTGCTGGAGGAGGTTCCTGCCCTGCTGCTGCTGGTTCCTGGTGTGCTTCTAAAGGTAAGGGAAGGCTTTCAACTTTCATGGAATCCTTGAAATRTGTGTTGTTTGTGGAATTTGTTCTTGTTCTGCTGTTGCTGTGGGGTTACTTTTGGATTCCTCAGTGGTATTTTTTGTGCCATGCTGTGCTGATGGGAGGGCTTTGCCTGGAACAGGGCTTTGTGCTTCTGGAGGAATAAATGGGACCTGTTTCCCTTCAAATCCCTGTTTTTTTTGGTGGTACAGCCATTGTGGGGCTTTTTGGGGTTAGGAAGGAGGAATGCTGGGTGGGTTTTGGAACAAAGCTGCTGCTGGATTTCAGGTGGATTTTGCTRCCTTCAGAGGGAGTTTGGCACGTGTGTCTTTGCAACCGTAGCTCTGGAGCTCGCTATACCATGAGTGCTATAATATGTATTGATTTGTTTGCTTTCCACTCTGAGGTGTTTAATGTTGCTACTTGAAAGATGATTTTTTAAAAGTGTGCTGTTCTACTGAGTTGGTTCTGACATCAAAAAATCAAGGGAAAATGAGCAGGGGAGAGAGCAAGGATATCAAAATGATTAATTGCTGCATTAGCATGCAGGCACAGAGTGTATTTTGCTTTACGGATTGCTTCTTTCTAAGGGTGTGATCGTGGCTCCTGGGCTGCATTAAAACTGTGTGTCCTAGGCATTGATGCTTCATTGCAGAGGGATTGCATTCCTGTYGCATGYAGGGAGGGAGGGGGGAGGAGAAGGAAAGAGAGAAAAAAGTTCTTCCATTAAATAGCAGTTCCAAACAATGGACAGTGTGGAGATGGCTTTGTTCAGCCCGAATTTGTGAAGTTAAGCTATTACCCAAAAAAGCCTTTTAAAATTTARTTGGAAATGTATGAAAGTCATTGCTGCTGTGTTTGTCACATGGAAAAAAAAAATCACAGTGCTGTTCCCTGGGGTTTTGATGGGTTTGTGGTGCTCTGCTGGATCTGTGTCTGCTTCTTTGATCTGAGTTGTGATCYGTGCTCAGGTCAATGTCTTGATGATGTTGTAGAGTTGGGAGAATTGTGCAGGAGTCTTGAACTTGGTGATATATKTTCTGTTATTATTGCTTTTAAAAATACCACTATGGATTGCTTTGTTGTGGTCAAGACTTCAGTGCTAATATCAAGTATTCGGTCTCTGTTTTGGCACAGTAGAAATGTATTTTTTGCTTTCATGTATCAATGTATATTTTGCTTTTGTGTGTAAATCTAGTCCATCTGTGATCACTTGTGCTTCAAAGTAGCCACATACCTTTATTTTTTTTCCTTCCTTTTAATGCATATGAGGCCCACAGAAGTCCCCAAGTGTCCCCAGGTGGGTTTGATGGTGTGGCAGAGCTGGCCAAGAGCCTGGAGAGGGCTGACCACAAACACAGCCCCAAGGCTTGGCTGTGAGCAGGCACATCCCACATGGGGGCTCACTCCCAGGATATCCAGGTGTGTGAGGGCACACAGGAGCTGTGCAGAGCAGGAATTTTCTGGGATGCTGAGGCTCCCTGCAGGTGAYGGCAGCAGTGCCCATGGCACTCAGCACACCTGGCTGTTTGCACTCAGGTGTGCATTTTGGGGACAGCTCTGCTGAATTCCCTGCCCAGCTGCTGGCAGAGCCCTGGAGCTGCAGCTCTGTGTTACCAGGCAAGTTGTTTTTTATGCATTCTCATCTTGTAGAACCAGCCATGCATGATTGTAATGAGTGATGGCCTGATTAAATCAAAAGCAGACATYGAAGAAACACTATTAATCTGTAAGCATGTGTGATGCTAACAGCCATCACAACATAATGTTGCAATTATCCTAGGTAGGCAAGAATAATTCTCTCTAATTAAATTCTGAGGATATATATTTGGATGKCTGTTGTGGATCCTCTGTCATTTCTGTACTGCCAGCAAGAAAGGTACCAGAATTATTTCCAGTTAGCCTGACCACGTGCCTTTGGATTCCAAATTCATTCCAGCACAGCCTGCCTGGGGACAGGCTTTGCAAATACAATGTGCTATCAAAACAGATCATGTGTTCTCAAATGTGTCAGTGGCATCAGTCTCTTCTCCCTTTCTTCTTTTTTCTTTCCTCCTTCTGTGGCAAAATAAGCTGTAATTTCATATCAGATTATACAGCTTCACAACTGTATTTTTAGAAGCATCAGAGTAATAGTAAAGAATGTGTAATACACTGTGGGGGTTGATTTAGATAAAACAGCCTCTCTGTACCCATCAGCCTCAGCCCCAGAGACRCRTCTGGCAATCCTTGGAAGGTGAAGAGAGGAACAAAACAGTTTTAGACGTTTTAGGAYCTTTTTGGGGTTTTTTTRCTCCCCRTCATATTCCCCCTAGAAGATCTGCAAGCTGCTTGTCAGGCTCGTTTTGCTGATTAAATGCTGCAATTCTGTGTGAACCCCCAGGTGTGATTCAGGGGAGAAGTGTCACCTGTGGGCACTGTCTGGGGACACCCAGGGCCCCCTGGACCCTGATGGGGTGRGCAGCACCCTGAGAATTTTGGTTGSTCCCTGTTRTGTTCCTTTTTGATGARTCAAATCCACCCTGCTGTAAAACACCAACAACCCTTAATCCACATGGGCCTGATCCTCTTCAGGGACAGGTTCTACCTAAAATTAGAGCAGGCTCAATTTGTCTTCCAAGTTTTCTGTGTAATGGAGGGCCAGGCACACACACACAATATTATAGAAATATTTCCCCAGTCAAAAACCCCTTTCAGTGTCCAGATTTGGTGCTGGGGATGGTTTGGAGTTGGGGTGAGAAGCTTGCAGTTCCATTAGCCTTTATCACTGCTGAAAATCAAAAATTSTGGCTAATGAGGCTATTTGATGACTTTTAGTGACTTTGATATAATGATTGACTTCAAATATGTGGTTTCAAAGCAGTTTGATGAGATTTACCCTCCTGCCTTCTGTATCTATTCTATTCTTATCTTGAATGTCTGTTATAAAGAGACCTCTCCATTTCTTTGTACCAGAATTCCTTTTATCATTTAAAGATTCTTGAAAAGTGTAAGAAGAGAAAGAAATTACCAGGAACACACCTAATTAATTCAGAAATTAATTGAGGCTAATTTAGGTGACATTACAGCATGATGATTTCATTAATAAATAAAACTATTATCAAAAGGAACATGCATRTTCCCCTAACTTTGAGTATACCTGTTCAGCTCCCATCATTTAAATAATCAAACAGTTCCTCACTTTGCTGTGATCACCAAGGGTGCAGCTCTTTGTGGGGAACAGACCTGCTTCAGCTKAGAAATTCAGAATAGCAGGAGCTCTCTGGTGCCTGAAGCTTTGTCCCAGATCCCTGCATGAGGGGAAATGTTGAAATCCTTCCCATCCCGGCTGCAGCTCGTGCCCCAGACACACATCTGGGAAATATTCAGGGGGATCCTGCTCCTGGTGCCTCCCAGGTGTGGTTGTGCTGTGGAGAGCTGCTGGGCTGGCCTGGGGTGCTGGGTCACTCATTCCTCATTTGGGAAAGCAGAACTGGGACCATCTGCTGGGCTGGCCTGGGATGTTGGGTCACTCATTCCTCATTTGGGAGAGCAGCACTGGGACCCATGTGCTGGGCTGGCCTGGGATGCTGGGTCATTCCTCATTTTGGGAGAGCTGCTGGCAGTGCCTGCTGGGCTGGCCTGGGGTGCTGAGTCATTTATTCCTCATTTGGGAAAGCAGCACTGGGGCCCTGTTGACGGTTGTCACAAGGTTTTCAGGGTGAAGGAAGAGACGAGATGGGCTCCATGATCAGAAGGCTTGATTTATTATGGTATGATATATATATATACTACATTATAACTATACTAAAAGAAAAAGAAAGGGAGAGTTTCCAGAAGCTGCTAACTACCTAAGAATAGAATAGAAAGAATGATAACAAACCCTGCTCTCTCAGACTGTGTCCAAGAGAGCTCAGTTCTGGATTGGCCATTATTTCCAAACACTCAATCTGGGCCAATCCAGABCTGACCTYTTGCATTCCACAGAAGCAGATAACCTYTTGTTTACATCTGGTTGCTGAACTTCTCAGCTCCAGCAGGAAAAAATCCTGAGAGAGGATTTTTCATAAAGAAATGTCTGTGACAGGGCCCATCTGCTGGGCMGGCCTGGGGTGCTGGGTCCTTCATTCCTCATTTGGGAKAGCAGKACTGGGACCCCCCTGCCACTGATGCTGGGGGTTCCTGGAGCRTCTGTGCTGTTTGGGGCTGTGCAAAGGGCAGGGGGAAAGGAGAATCTGTTCCTGGGTGAGCTGATAAATCAGAGTTTGGGCTGAACCCCAGCCTGAAGCCCTGGCACAGCAGCTCCAAACCTCCACGAAAGCAGGGCAGGACCAAGCAGTGCTGGTAGGGAATGACAAACAAGGGGCRCTTGAATGATTTTAACTTTTTTAGAGACTGAAGTGTCCTGACTGCCATTCCTGCAAGCTGCAGTATCARGAATTCCTGCAGGATTTGCCACACTGGAGGTGGGCTGACTCTGGGTGTTGTATCCCAGAGCAGCAGCAGTTCCAGGCAGTGCCAAGCTTTCATTGCCTTGGTCAGTCAGTCTGTAAACCTCAGCAATGAATTMACACTTTTTAATATATATATTAAATAAATAAATATAGATATAAATTTATAGATAAATAATGTAATTATTTATAAATTTATTCTAAACTTCTAATTGAAACTTATAAATTGATAATTATATAAAACTATATTTCTAGATGTAATTTTCTGAGTGGCCTGTTCACTCCAGTGTGCAGCAGTGCTGATGGGAAGTGGTTTTGCAGCCTCCCTCTCCAGCCAGGCTGTGTCTGCCAGCAGCCTCTGCCCCACCATTGTCATCATGGTGCCAGATGAGGGTTCAGAGAGGAGCCAGCTGGAGGAYGGGGTAATTTTAGTTCTTCTGAATACCTCAGAGCCTTATGTAACTGGATTTGAGCAATGGTTGGTGCCAGACAATCTCCCATAGTCAGTTACAGCGCTGCACCAGCTCTCTGCTCGTGTTCACAGAACAGTTTGTGCCCCTGGGAGGGGTCAGGCYAGGAGCATCACATCCAGAGCTGCAGGAAAAGGGGCCTGGGGACTCCTGAACAGCAGAGCAAACGTGGGAAAKCCCAAACCTTTGGATAAATTCAAAGTGGGAGGAAGTGGCTGCTAAATGCACCCAGGTGGGATGGGGAGGGGCAGGGCTGGTGGGTTTTAGGGAGCATGTGCTGGGTCCATGGGTGCTTTCCCCTACAGTGCTTTATTCCTGTGGTAGGAACAGGAGGATTGTTTTCCACTGCAGGCAGGAGCAAACCCACTCCCAGTCCTGGGGCTGGCTGTGTTCAGTGTGGCTCTCACTCATACAGCAGCTCCTTTATGGCATTTTGCTTAGCTTGTCTTTGTTTCTGTGTTTAAAGACATAAACTGTGCTCTGGCCATGTGAGAGCCAGCCTGAACACTGCTGGTAAATCTTGCATTGCTCAGTGTTTGCAGAAGTTCATGGCTGCCTGCTCCTCTCTATCCAGCTGTGTGGCATCAGCTCCTCAAACATCTGGTGCTCCCTGGAGGAGCTGTGGAAATGGCCAGGGAAGGTGAAAATAGAAGGTCAAACAGCAAACTGCACTGTGCAATTAACCTGGCTGCAATTCCTGAGCCACAAATGGAGGCTATTTTCCAGCAAATGGGATCAATATACAGTTTGTTATTGTTACACATGAAGGAAAAATAGTGTCTTGAGCTCCTTTTCATGTGGAATTGCTTATCACTCCTGAGCAGCTTGGGATGGCACAGAAGGCAAACAGGCCTCAAAGGCTCCCCTTGCAGGGCTGGAGCATTGCAATGGCTTTGGTGCAGCTCCAGGCTCAGCTGGTGCTGCCTCTTCCCCCTCAGGCAGGCAGGAGGAGGCAGGCTGGGGGGAAAGCAGGGTCCAGCCCAGAGCTGAGGCCATCCTGTGTCCCCTCAGCAGGGTGGGTGTGCAGGCAGGGCAGCTCTGGGCTTCTGTGCCCTCTGTTCCCTGCTGGACAGGCCAGAGAGAGGTGGCTCTGCACTGTCCCCATGGGCTGGGACAGGGCTCTCTGCTTCCCTGGATGCCACAGCCCAAGCTGCAGGTGCTGATGAATATTTGGCTGTTTGACACATCAGGAGTATCTGTGCTAACCCTGCCCAGGTTCCTGTGCTGAGCCCCTGCTGCTCTCAGCTCTGTGATGGTGACAGGGAGCCTGAGAGCCTGGAGAGCATCCAGGGCACTGCCTGAGGTTCTCCTCCAGCAGATTTACTGCCTGAAAGTAAAGATGAGAAGTGGGAAAAAATATATAATTGAAGGTCTATTCTAAAAAGAGAGGCATCTGATTTTTCTGGCTTCTGAAAAAAAAAATCCATTTGCCTTGTTTTTTTAGYAAGCAAGGCCATTTCTCTTTCTGTAGCGTCTATTTTTAAACAGTTGAATTAAAATTAATTATTTCATGTCTGCAATAACCCTTTTTGCACAGGGATCTGTCTGAAAGAGTCATTGATTTCCTCTCTGTGTGTTCACCAGCTGCAGAACCAGTGCTTCATCTTTTAATCTCCAATATGAAAGGAACAACAGAGGTCACTGTGGACTTGTATTCTTCAAAGTGATTAAGGCAGAGCTGAGAGAGCTGGCAACAAGGCCAGCCTGCTCTCCATTTAAGTATATATATATATTTATTTCTCTCTGCTCCCACCTCACCTGGGACCCTCATGTCCCTGAGTCCAGGGAGAGCTAATTAAAATGGCTTGTTCCTTTGAAATGAGTCTGCAAAGCAGCTTGGCACAGAGCCAGGGCAGGTATCATCTCACCATACCTGCTTTGAGAAGGAGGGAATTGTCCTTTGCTGTCTCTCAAGCAAATCTCTCCTGCTTTTGCTCCTCTGTACCCCCACCTTTAAATACTGTTTATTAGAGACATCCAACCCTGGAATTAAAGGCCAAGAGAAGTGGACAGTGTTGGAGACCCTGCTGCAGCTGGTGCCTTTCCCACCTCTGTTCCTTTGCAGTGTACCCCATGATGAGGAACAGTCCATGTCTGAAAGAACCGCCAATAGCAGGGGATATAGGCATAAAGAAAAATACTGTTAATTTTCACACCATTTAACCATTCAGATCTGCTGTTTGCAGAGCAAATCCATCATTCTTGGACCTTCACATTCACTTGGACTTTGAAAGATCCTGAAGCAGAAGGACTAAATGAAAGAAATTAAATATGCCTTCCCTGTAATGGAAAAATGCATAATGAGGCAGCAGTTGTGAGTCTGCTTGATGATTCCAGTGTGTTCCAGAGCTGGCAGGCAGACAATAAACAGCACACTGGATCTTTCAGGTGAGGGTGAACATCATTAGGATGATGGGCATCCCAAGCTGAGCCTCATGCTGCTAGATTTTATGGAATATTTACTTTTCTAGGCTGCCTCTCTGTAGCTTTTACTGTACCTAAGACAAAAACCCTACAACCTTCTTATCTGGATACATTTTTAACTTCTGATCATCTAGTCATGGGGGCACTTGGTCTGACAGCTGCAAACACAGCCCAACATTGTGCTTTACATGGGATTTTCAGGCAAATGTTTGAACTGGCATTCCCAAGGCTGGCTGTGTGCCAGCACCAGTGAGAGACAAATTTATTATCAGATTGTATTGCACATTCCATAAAGGCCAAAGCCATCCCTTTGTGCTGCTCTGGTACAATAAAGAACTGGGATGAGTCTGAGACCAAGGAGCTTATTCTGGTTCTTTACATCCTCTAATAAACTGATGTCTTTTACCCACAGTTACAGTGCTTACCTGTGGACTTGATGTTTCCATTACAAGGGAGCCATAAAAAACCTTGTAACTGGCCATTGCACTGGCAGATTTACAAACTCCTTTTTTTTTTCCCTCCTCTCCATTCAATTAGATGGGAAATTGTAGCCAGAGCTAATATTAAAAATGCCTTCACACATTAACTTAACACATTGCAGCCTCCCTAATAGGATGCATTGGAAGCTAATTCCAACTTTTACATAGCAGACTATTAAATCAGGAATATGGCATCTTTTGTGTGATGCCTGTTGTGTATCAATTACAGAGCAGTGCTCTGTTTGCCTCCAGCTATTCCTTCCCTCTCACTGGCACTGCTCTTCCTCAGGGGTTTGCAGGGGCTGGAAACAGTGAAAGAACCAGGCTGGGACAAGGTTTTGTTCCTCCTTATCCCTACCTTTAAATACTATTTATTATGTATTATTATTATTTATTAGAGACATTCAGCCCTGGAGATTTCAAATCTGAGAAGTGCTCAGGGCTTCAGTGGGAGCTGCCATCCCATGGATGGTTCTGACTTCTCCCAAACTCTGCTCAAACCCAGAAGATGAGCACAAGGTTTCCTTTCACCTGCTCAAAGCAGGAGCTCAGGAATGCTCTGCCCATGGTGAGCTGCATCCTAACACCAGGATCACAGCAATGGGCTCTGTACAAGGAAGCTTTTTTTCCCTTCTAATTCTGTAATTCAAGCCTGGGAAAGTGAGTGAAGTGCAATTGATTGCTCAGTAAAACACTCAATTAGAGCAGATTATCTGAAGGAAAAGAATGGCAAACTAGAATTTATTTTTCTGTGTCATTAGGGAAGCCTGATAAGAGAATCACTGCAGAGCCAAAGAGGAAATCAGCAGCAGAGAAGAGAATTAATTCATTTAAAAACATGCATTGTGGTTTTTCTCAGGAGCTTGCTTTGGGGGAAGGATGCTGGGTATTTGGGTTTTTTTTTTGACTGTTGATTCCATGGATGTGGCTTGGGCCTTTGTTCTTCTGCTGATGTCCCTCTTTTGTGCATCTTTACAGTCCTTGGTCATTTACCCTGGCAGTGACAGTGGTCAGCCATCCCTCTGCTCAAGCAGGAGGAACAAACAGCCCAAATGCAAACCCAGCCATCACTGCTGAGCTCACATATTACACTTGGCTGTTTAAGCATTTTATCCTGCAAAAGAACAGTGATACGTTTCTTTTTCTTGCTCTGTTCAGTGCTGTGGATTGGTTTTTGCCTCTTTGTTGAGGTTTGTTTTTGCCAAGGGTTATGATGGGCCACTCATCCAAATCCTGAGTCTCCCAGCTCTCATTCCTGCTCTGGGATGGCTCCTGTGCTGTGCTGGGGTTCCCAGGGGTCCCAGGATGAGGTGAGAGATGAGAATCTTGACTCCATGTTTCAGAAGGCTGATTTAATATTATATATATTATATTTTAAAAATTATATATTAAAACTATACTAAAAGTATAGAAGAAAGGATTTCATCAGAAGGCTTGCAAGGAATAGAAAGAAATGATAATAAAATCTTGTGACTGACCAGAGAGTCTGAGACAGCCAGACTGTGATTGGCCATTAATTAGAAACAACCACATGAGACTGATCAAAGATGTACCTGTTGCATTCCACAGCAGCAGATAGTTATTGTTTTTCTTTTCCTCTGAGGCTTCTCAGGAGAAAAATCCTGGCAAAGGGATTTTTCAGAAAATATCATAGCGACACTGTGCCTCCCTTTTCTTCTGGGAATTAAACTGTAAAATTATTGAGCCAACAGTCTAAAAATACAGCAGAAAATAACTAAGTTCTGCATGGTTTCTAAGCAGAGTTAGGGGTCAGCTCTGGCTGCCTGAGAGCAGTGGGGGTTTCTCTTTCTCCTGCTCTTTGAGGGGTTGGCTCTTGCTGGAGCAGCAGGGCTGGGYGTGGGATTCCTGCTCTGCCCTCCTGGATTGTGTGCTGGGGAAAATCACCTGGGGCTGCTGGAGACACGTGTACAGGAGCTGTACAGGAAGCTCCACAGCTCCCTGTGTGCCCGAGTGTCCTTTTTGGTGCTCTCTGACTGGCTGGGCAGTGTCACTGCCAGGGACATCATGGGAACAAGGGAAAGCTCTGTGCTCCCAAAATCACCTGGGGCTGCTGGGGACATCATGTTACAGGAGTTCCACAGCTCCCTGTGTGCCTGAGTGTCCTTCTGGGCTCTCTGACAGGCTGGGGCAGTGCCACTGCCAGGGACCATCATGGGAACAAGGGAAAGCTCTGTGCTCCCCAAATCACGCTGGAGACAACGTGTACAGGAGTTCCACAGCTCCCTGTGTGCTGAGTGTCCTTTTTGGGATTCTCTGACCGGCTGGGGCAGTGCCACTGCCAGGGGACATCGTGGGGGATGCAAGCAAAGCTCTGTGCTCCCAAATCCACCTGGGGCTGCTGGAGACACCATGTCCAGGAGCTGTACAGAAGCTCCACAGCTCCCTGTGTGCCGAGTGTCCTTTTTGGCTCTCTGAAAGGCTGGGGCACTGCCACTGCCAGGGAACATCGTGGGAACAAGGGAAAGCTCTGTGCTCCACAAATCACCTGGGCTGCTGGGACACCCTCTCCAGTGTGCTGTACAGGAGCTCCACAGCTCCCTGTGTGCCTGAGTGTCCTTTCTGGGGCTCTCTGTAAGGCTGGGCAGTGCCACTGCCAGGGACATCGTGGGGATGCAGGCAAAGCTCTGTGCTCCCCAAAATCACCTGGGCTGCTGGAAACACCATGGTACAGGAGCTCCACAGCTCCCTGTGTGCCTGAGTGTCCTTTTCTGGGGCTGTCTGACAGGCTGGGGCAGTGCCACTGCCAGGGGATATCGTGGGAACAAGGGAAAGCTCTGTGCTCCCCAAAATCACGCTGGAGACAACGTGTACAGGAGTTCCACAGCTCCCTGTGTGCCTGAGTGTCCTTTTTGGGGCTCTCTGAAAGGCTGGGGCAGTGCCACTGCCAGGGGACATCATAGGAACAAGGGAAAGCTCTGTGCTCCCCAAAATCACCTGGGGCTGCTGAAGAACCCCTCTCCAGGTGTGGCTTACCAGGAGTTCCACAGTCTCCTGTGTGCCCGAGTGTCCTTTTTGGGGCTCTCTGACAGGCTGGGCAGTGCCACTGCCAGGACATTGGTGGGATGCAGGCAAAGCTCTGTGCTCCACAACCCTGCTGTGTACTGCTGCTCTGTACCTTCAGTCTGGAGAGAGGCAAGCACATATTGCTCGCTATAAAGTGTCTCTGGCTGCACATAAAGTGCATTTCAAGTGTRCTGTAAAGCTGGCCTGCTTTTATGAATCTCAGCTCTATTGACAGACAATATATGGGCAAAATGCGATCGCAGCAGTTCTAAAAATCGTTTTAATGATGTAAAGTGGCAATATTTTTCYTCAGTTGTAAAATTATATTGGCTTCCTATAATTCATTTAATGGCAATTATACTAAAAATACTTCCACTTGAAGTAAGTATCCGCAGGAGCTTCATAGAGGTGGGAATGTTTGACAGATATTTGCTCACACAAGCTGCACCTTCACAKTGTAATCAAAGAAGCTGTTTTGCCATTAGTTCTACTTGAATTTGTAGCCTCCAAGCCACTGAGAAGTGTCAAGGCATTGTGGAGGCTCAGAAGGAACCCAAAGTTCCTGATATTTCAAATTATTCTCCAAAGCTTTTGAAATTGGATTCGATTGAATGAGTTCTTGGAAAGAGAAAATAATAGCTTGTCTCCATTTGTAGCTGGGCCAGGCATAAACCACCAGCTTTACTGCTGCTTCCTCTGCTGCTTAGGAATTCCAAAATATACTGAATGATGAGCAGCTGAGGGGGCTGTGCCAGGGACTGGAGCTGTGCTATCTCTGCCTTGAATCATTTTAATGTTTGACTCTGCAGAGCCTCAGCTGGGGAAGCAGAGGGCTGGGTTCCTGAGCCTGCTGCATTGGACTGGCTGTTTTGCTGGAAATGGAATAGGTTTGGCCGGATAAAATCCTCATAAGCTTCACATTTGTTAGCTGAGGTGCTTGTTATTGCTTTTCCATGGCTCCCCCTGCCCCAGCCCCACCAAATCTGCACTGCCCAGGGCTGAGGGTGCAGGAGGAAAGCAGATGGGAGAGGGCAGAGCATGGACAGAGCTCAGGATGGGAGGCTCAGCCCTGTCTCCTTTCAGCTGGAATCAGGCTGTGCTGCTTCACTTGGCCTGCCCAGAAGCCTGGGGGTGGCTCAGGCAGGAGCAGGAAATGAGGTGGAGCAAGCTGCCTTCATCCCTGACTCTTATTCTTTCCCTGGTGAGGAAAGAATCTCATTTCTGTGAGGTGGACAGCAGGGTCCAGCTGTCCTGCTGCTCTCTGGGGCCGTGCTGGGGATGGACACAGGCTTGATCAGAAAGATCAGCTGCAAGCTTCWCACCAAAGGGGCTGCAGTCCCTTCAGTCCAAGAGATTGTGTCTGCACACAGAGCAAATCCCAGCACCAAGGAACAGAGAGAGGGCAGGGTTTGGGGCTCTGTGGGAAGGTTTCTGTATTGGCTCTGCATCCTGAATAATCTGTGTGCACCCCTGACCTGGGAATGAGCTGCCAGAGGGGGAACTGGGCAGCACAGAGCTGGATATTCCCTGGTTGGGAAGTGTGAGGGGCACATCTGTGCTGCCTCTGCCCAGCCAGCCTGGCTCCTAAACCTCTGAGGCTGGGCACCAAAGGTGAAAAGGTGCAGAGATGTGGAGARTTTTACCAGGGACAAAGAACTGAGTTCTGGATTTCTGGGTGTGTTTTATAAGAGGYGATAAAGAATTGGACCTGTTTTGGAGGATGGCTTGGAAACTTATTTTTCCTAAATGCAGGAGGTTAAGTAAGCTGGGCTCCTCATCCAGCCTGTTTGTCAAACTGTGATTAAACCTGGTTTTACCATTGTTCTTTTGGTTTATGGACAGTTGTAGTCTTCATATCTAACTTTGTGCTCTCACCCAAGTTTGGATCTTGATTGAAGCTTCCTTAATTCATGCCCAGTGATTTCCAAAGCTGCTCCTCTACACATCATAAACACATGGGGTTTACAAGATAAAAACATATTAGTTTGGTTTTGTTTTTTTCATGTGGAGTAACTTTCATTGTAGAATAAATTCCCTTCCAGCCACTGGTACTATTGGATTGCACTGACAATGGGATRCTTTTATGGTGGGGTTGTGGAAATTATTTTATAGATTACCTATCACTGCTTTCAATAGTAGACAGCTTTAGTTAATGTAGTGGAACTGGAATTTTTCTCCTTGATGTCTGCACTTTGTAGCCTTTTGTTCCATGTGCAGGAGGTGGAAAGTAATAGAGAGAAATGCATCGACCACCAGAACATCACAGCCAGCTGTGGCTCCAAATGTGGGCTTGAAGGAATGAACAGGAGTGTCAAATTTAATATCTTCTGGTTTCCACTGGGTTTGGGGGAGAGGTTCTTGGGGATTACAGAATGTCCACAGTTKAAGTCTCTTATTGTGAATGGAGTGRGTGGGTGTTAACTGGGAACCAAGGAACTTGAATAGACCAGAACTCTGAAATTTGGGCTCTAAACAGAGCTAGGATCTGCCATCAGAATTTGTTTTCCATCTTTCTCCATGTTCTCAGAATTACGTCTCTTGCATTTGTAAATTTTGGGATTTCATTTTTGGACAGGAAGCATTTSATGTACGTCAGCACARTCTGTAATCCCTGTGGTGCCAGCAAACAGAGTGGGACCCACAGGAGGGAGGAGAGGAACTGGGAGCCCTGGGGCACGGTGCCTGTGGGGGAAGTGGGGTTGCTCCTGACAACAGCAGCCTGCTGGGCTCTCACTTGGCTCTCCCCCTGCTCACTTGCCTAAAATACTCATTTACCTCATTGCAAAGCTCTGCTCGTCGTGTTCTGAGTTTCCCACCTTGCCTGTCATAGCTGCTGAGATATTTCAGGGCTGCCCTACTTGCAGCGAGTGCTGTCAGAGCTGCTTCCCTGGGAGGAGTTAAACACTGCTCTTGTCTCAAAGTGTCTCCTTGTAGTCCAGAGCCCTCCCTGGCTGGGGCTGGAGCTGTGGCTGGAGCTCCTCTGGGCCAGCCAGGCAGGTGCAATGTTCAGGCAGGTGCAATGTTCAGGCAGGTGCAATGTTCAGGCAGGTGAGATATCCAGGCAGAATTTTGGCCAGGCACATTATCTCCAAAAACCAGGGCACTTCATTCACGTAACACCACTGAAAAGAGAATACCTGCTCGGCCCAGAGGTTTTGATTTTTGAGTGCAGATCAGGTTTTCAGRGCCCAAGGACAAGAGCAAAATAACCTGCAGAGACAGCCTGTCAGATTTTTGGGTCCTCCCCTCCTGTGTCACCCACAGCACTGCAAAGACAAGTGGCAAACAAGCAGAGCTGCTCAAGCACCCAGAGCTGTGCTGCTGTCAGCACTGATATTTTCCTGTAAGGACAGGGTTCACCTGTTCAGAGAGCAACAGGTGACTTCATCCTCTCCTGAAGTCTCCATCCCATTGAAAATTCCTCCCAGGATGCCCAGCCTGACCCCTCCTGCACTGCTGACTTGCTATGTGTCATCCAGGCACAAGATGTCCCTGTGGGCTCTCCTGAAATTTTAGATTTAAAAAAAAACCCAAACAAAACCAACAAGACAAATCTGTAGCTCAAGCTGTGTGGGAAACCTGTCAGCTTGTGTTTGTGTTTTTGTTTGTTTTCTGTAYGGAATGTTTCCTGTGCTAAACGGGCTGATGGGTCGGGTTTATTCCCTCCCCTCTGCCCCAGCCTGTGGCAAAGGAGACACCCAGGGAGGGAAGGGAAGGGAAGGACCTGCAGGATTTGGGATTCCTCCTCCCCTTCCTTTTGGGGAGGAGGCCCTCAGGGATTAGGCAGCAAGGGTGGATAATAAAGCACTTCATCCTCTAATTTCTGTATTGAGAGACACATTCCATGACCTGAGTGTTTAGGACATCAATAAACACCATCTTCATTGGAGCTGAATTGATAAAATTGATGGAAACTCAAGGTTTGAAGTCTCCTAGAGGCTGAATGCTTGATTTGCACCCTAGAATTTTAATTAAGAATTAATTCTGGGTTTAATGTTCTTCAGAAATTTACTTTTTAAATAATAAATCAGTAGGGCTTCTTTCTAACCTTAAAAAAATTGCCACAAACGTGTGTTGCACCCAAGCATTCAGTAATGTCCAAGAAAAGATTGCAAAAGCATTAAGTTGTGAGCTGGTGTTTCAGCTCTGGGTCTCAGATAAATAGCTTTGCTTTCAGGGTTTGAAATGCCCCTCTGGTGTTCGTGGCTGTTAAAGCCACATTAATGAGCTCTGCCCAGTGGAGCAGGGCAGAGTTGTGCACGGGGCACAGAGAGGCTGGGAAAGTCACTGACTCTTACCTGGGCTGCCAGAAATGTACTGATTTTGTACAAAAATGGGCAAAAKCCTTCTGGCTGTTCAACCCAGATGTTCCCAGCACAGGCAGAGGAAGCCCWTCCACCCTTGCCCAAAGAACTCCATTCCATCATGCCCAGCCACAGGCAGGAGCTCAGCAGGAGCCTCCCTTATCCTGAGAGGTAACGCCAGGCTTGATTGCAYAATCCAGATTTCTATTGCTCAGAAATCACCAAGGATGGAGGGAGGGCATCTCCTTGGGAAGCTTGTTCAGCCTGGCTGCAGGTTCTCGTGCAGGGTGGGAGTTTTTGGAGCACAGCATGGAGTTTTGCTGCAGTGGACAAGCTGTAAAGATGATGTGGAGTAATTGTGATAGATTGTGCTGGAGAAATAATCTCCCTGTGAGCAAAGCACGTGCTAACCAAGAGATGAGCACTTAATTCAGCTGTCCACTGCCATCCTGATACTGCTGGTTTAGCCTTGCTTTACAGACAGCARTTAATTTTGTAATCACAGTGTTTGCAGTAAATCTGCGAACAATGGTTGCACTCCCACTAAGCAGAAGCAGGGAAATGATTCTTAAAACCACTTTCCCATGTGGGATCTGAGGATGTACAATACCCCACTGACACAAATTGCTCCTCTGGGGCTGAAGACAGTAAATAAGATAAAAGGGAAATGACTTTGTGGTGTTAAATTCTTAATCCTTTATCTTTACTTGGGATTGCACCTAATACTCTTGCAATTAAGAMATTCTTGATCACTTAATTGGCTCTCATGTCTTTAGTCTTCCTTTACAACCCTGTCAATAGCAGGATTGATAACATTTCCTCCTGTGTGGTGGGATTTGATGCCAGTCAGAAAAATCCTGTGAGGAAGCAGCTCTGCCAGTCCAACTGGTGATATGAACTGCAAATGCAATAGCACAAAGCAACAAAAAACCTGCCCCAAACCCAGCTGGGGGGTTTGTGACATGCAGAGGGTGACAGCAGGGAGGGATGTGTTTGAGAGCTGACCCTGGATGTTTTCAAGGAGCAGGAACTCCTCCCTTTCCTGGTTAGCCCAGCTGATATTAAAGGATGTGTGTGGAGTCTGAGCTCGTAATTTGGGGACTGGGGGGGAAAAACTCCCAAAATGTTGGTAACAGTTCATGTGGTGGAAGCACCAAGTGGTGTTCAACCAAAGATTTCTCAGGGCCATCTGGGAATTGGGCAAAGTGCTCAAAAGCTTGGCTGGGTGGGCAGCCCTGTGCAGCAGCCAGAGCTGTGTCACACCTGCAGGTCCTGCAGGGCTGGGGAGGGTCAGGAYCTGATCCACGGGATTGTGAATGAGGGAATGCAGTGTTTTATTGCTAATCAATAGCATTTAGGGTAATAAACCTTTCAGAGTCAAACGCTCATGTCCAGTTGATGATTTAATGAGGCAGAGGATGTTTCTTGTCTGGAGGTGCTTTGTGCAGCCCTGGCTCTGTGCTCTGCTACAGACACTTTGTGGCTGCAGAATTTAGTCTCTAAGTCTATTAAGCTTATTAAAGATCAGCTTATTTCCCAGTCCCTGTAGTTTTTCTGGTTTATAGAACTTTCCTCAACCKCACAAAGGTCAGGGATAGAGAAGGACCTTCAAAGCAAATATAAAACCTGATGATGGGTAAATATTCTAAGTATTGTACAAAATATATCAATATATTTTAAGTGCTAATATTTTTATTCAGAACTTGTGCTTTWGTTCCCAAGGCAGCACAAAGCAGGAATTATCATTTAAGCAGCCTTTCCTAAGAAAGGGGTTAATGGAAGCTGTCACTGCCACAGCCCACCCTGGAAAACTCAAACCCAACCCTGGAGCTTCCCATTCCCACCCTTGGTTTGACCCAGCACTTGAAGGGTTTCCCTGCTCCTTGCTGCCTGGAAGATGCTGCCAGCAGCGAGTGTCTGTACATGGGGGTAGTTTTAAGTTTTGCTCCCATAATGAATGGAAATTGAATCAATCTCTTCTGGGACTTACTCCAAGATGAGACATTAAAGCAGGATTTTTACACACACCCTACACATGCTCCAGCAGTAAGCATAACTTCAGTTAATATTCCTAACAGCTACATTTTCTCCTCAAAAACGAGCTCATTAACTTGTGAAATATACAGGATTCAGGTGCTTGATAGCAAATAAAGCCTTTAAAAAATTACGTTTAACCGCCAGGGATTTTAGGGGCCTGACAAGAAACAGCTATTTCACACAGAGCTTTTTTTTTGAGGCGCTCCAGAGCAAGTTCAGAATTCTAATTTTGGAGTTAAAAAAATCTCAAGGTTGTTCCTCAGAGGAGACAGGAGGAGAACGTGCTGCTGGAGGCCCAAAATCCTCCTCTGCCAGGCAGAAAATGCCATGACTGCCTCCAGACCCAAGGCYGAATTATATCCTCAACAAGACAGCAAACTTGGAAGGATTTTTTATTTTTTTTTTAAGTGAATAAAACCAGCAAGGAAGAGCTGAAAGATTCCCAAAAGTTTAACCCCAGTTACTCCATCCCATTAGGAGGCTGTTCTTTGTGGAGCTTGGTGAGATGAGTGTTGAGGCAAGGTAGAAATGCAGAGGGTTGGAATGGAAAGCTCATTTAGGGATCCTCCTTTGTGGGATGTGGSTGAGGCACAGGGTCAAAATGAAGTGTGGGCACTGGGAATATGGGATCTCCTGAAGGTTCAAGGATTAAAGGGAAATAAGAGCCATTTCCATACTGTGTAACCCCTGTATAAAAGCAGGTAATTATTTTTACTGCTTCATTCTTCAACTCTCTTTGCTGTCTGACAAACACACTCAGAAGCGTTCCAGCCCCAGCTCATGGCTCAGGCTCTACCCTCTCACACCAGGTTTTTACCAGGTTTTTTCCCAGTCCAGGCTGCTCCCAGCCCTGTCCAGCCTGGCTGGGYCATTTCCAGGGATCAGGYGCAGCCAGGGCTGCCCASCCTTTGCTGCAGAGCTCTTACCTGCAGCCTGTCCTCTGTCTCCACATATGTCTGTGTTTTCACCCTGGCCAGGAGTGGAATCATCCTYTTGCTCAGGTGGACACCAGCCAAGGAAATAGCTCATTTTCCTGCTAAAATGTTTTTGCCATGATGTGGTTAAAGTTTGGTGTGTCACACACACAGATGTGCCAGTGCAGGCTGGCTGCCCCACTGAGAGCCCAGTGCTGCAGTCACAGCCARGCTCTGCCCCCTCCACACCTGGGGCCAGCTGAAATGAAAATCAGCCCTGCAGGAATGAGAATCAGCCAGTGCTGATGAACCTGGCAGTGGGACAGGGTCTGTGTCTTGTATTTCTGACTTACAGGCAGGGACAAAGTGAAAATCAGCCAGTGCTGATGAACCCTGGCAGTGGGACAGGGTCTGTGTCTTGTATTTCTGACTTAGAGAGCAGGGACAAAGTGAAAATCAGCCAGTGCTGATGAATCCTGGCATGTGGGGCAGGGTCTGTGTCTTGTATTTCTGACTTAGAGAGCAGGGACAAAGTGAAAATCAGGCAGTGCTGATGAATCCTGGCATGTGGGGCAGGTTCTGTGTCTTGCATCCCCCCCTTGCAGAGCAGGGACACCCCATCAGTCACTGCTGGGAGCCCCAGCCTGGCAGATCCCAAAAACCTGCCGCATTCCTTCTCACCTCACTGCCTGTGAGGGCACAGCTCCCTTCATGGAGGCTTTTACAGCAAATATCACAGATTAATAAAGAGGTGAAAGAGCTCTGGTTCATTATTTATCCCTGACTGATATTTATTAGCCAAAACCAATTTGTGCTGGGATTCCTTTATGGGTCTGTGATTGCAGGAGCTGGGGCAAATGGTAATTAAGGAGCTGTGTRCTCTCCCCTCAGAACTGGGCTTTACACTGCTGCCAGGATGATGAATGGGGTGTCACAGCCAGGCTGTGTCTGGGGGGCTCCCACGTGTGACAGCCAGGACACACTGCTGCTGGCASAGCCACCTGTCTGAGGTGACACCAGTGTCCCTCTGCTCACCAGCCCTGCTCTCKTCCATCTCCTCCAGCTTTCCTCATCAGCTAATTCTGGTCAAGGAATGTGTAGTTCAAGTATATAAATTGTAAGAGCTGGCAGAGCCCTGTAGGRATAGGTGATAGGCAGGTATTTCCCTTTTTTACCTGTTTACAAGTAGGTAAACTGAGGCACAGGCTCACGAGATCCAAAATAAGCTGTTTAAGCAGACTGGGCCTTTGGAAATGAGGGAATGTTGGTTTGAGTTACCAACCCCCATTTCCCCACTGGAAAAAGCAGGAGCTGAAAAACTGCTATTTCTCAAAGACAGGCGTCACCATACCATCTAGTGGCCAAAATGGGCTGCGCAATTAAATAATCTGAACACCTACTGTGTGGCACCCAGCAACGCCACAAAAACCTATGTTCTCTGTAAACCCATGACAGAAGGGATTTTGGAAATAGTTTTCTTTACGCCCCAGGGTTAGAGCTCAGTTCCCTGGGCAGAGAGCAGTGCTGGGGTCCTGGCAGCCCTTGGCTGGCTGGGTCCTTGCAGGGACCCATGGCAGGGCTCTGAGCAGGAGCTCCAAACCCAGAGCCCCTCTGGGGTGCAGGACAGGCCTGGCTCAGCTGGGGAGAAGGGACTGACAATTCCATCTGCATGGACATTCTGAGCTTGGCACAAAATCCCCCTGTGGCACAGGTAGCGGGCACCTCTGGAGCAGGCTGGGCATTGGGGATTTTAGCTGGATCTGGAGCCAGGGGGAGAGCAGCACCAGCACGAGGAGTTCCCCAAAAGATGATTTTTCCTCCCTGGCTCCCTTTGGCCTTCTGGAATCAAAAAAAGGCCATGAGGGACCCCACAGGTTTCCCTCACCAGGGAGAGGCTTGTCTAAGGTAAGGCAGGAAGGGTTCTTACCCACAGACCAGCTCCCAACTAATTAAAAGTGATCTGATCCTTCTGATCACACCTTCAGGGAGTTGGTACAGGCTATGAATAAAACCCAAGTGGGAATATTTTTTTTTGTCATGTGGCAAATTCTCACATTTCATTATTTTTCTTACCCTCAATCAAGAAGAGAAGTAATGAATACAAATCCTAATCCTGCTCTCCCTGGATTTGTGTTTTTATTAAAGGAGCTAAAAGAACAGATAGCCAGTTGAAATAATTGTGGTTTAAATTCAACTCTTTCTTTTTTGCAAGTAACCCTTCATGCTAGATTTTTAATTTAAGGCATCTCAGCTGGGAGATTGTAACAAGTGCAGATGTTCCTCAGACTGATGAATGCAATGAAATTGGCTCTTTACCCTCCACACTTCTGGGTTCACTCCTTGGTACTTTGCAATCCAGGGCCCTGGCAGCTCGAGCTGCTCTGGGGGTGTTAACAGCACAGCCAGACCCAGCTTTAGGGACTTTATCCCTCCTGGAGGAGCAGAGCTTCAGTTGCACAGGCTGTGAGCAGCCAGTTGCACGTGCAAAGGAAAACAAGTCCAGCTCCAGTCACTTCTTCTGTCCCATGAATTTTTTTTTAAATTTAGTTTTAAACCTCCAAACAATTTTCAGTTTCTTTTTCTGCAGTTCCTAATTCTGGAGTTGCAAAATACTTAACTCCTGCTCCTATCCCCTCCATTGAGTAGCCTGTTTTTAAAAACATTCAACAAAAGTGTAAATTCTGATGAAAAACTTATGCAAGGAGAAAGAGTGCTGAGTTACATTAATATAACCAATTGTTCATTAATGTCTCTGCCCATCAATTTGATATTGTTACTCCTCTATGAGGCAACATCATTTCTGTGCTCAGAAAACATTAGATTTAATTAGTGCTGGCGCAGAGCAGTAGAACCTTGAGTAAAAGAAATGCTAAATTGCTTCATTTCTGACATAGAAAACAATGCATTCTCTATTCTTCCATTCTCTTTTCAATTCTACTGACTTGMAAATGGTTTCCTTATGCTTCTAAATAGATTTACAGGACTCTGTTTAGGATTTTAATACTGCTAGCACATTAAAAATTGAAATACAGTCAGGAATACCCAGGTATCAAAGACAAAGCACAATGATGATGGAGTCTTAATCCAGTGTTTGTTACTTCTCACTTTGCTTGGTAGAAATGATGTTTGTGCCTGACACAGAGTTTGCCATCACCCCCAGCTGCAAGGAGTTTTCTGGGTGGTGTGAGGCTGAGCTGCATTCCCAGGTGCTGAGGTTGGGGTGAGGAAGGGCAGTGCTCACCTCCCTGCCCATCCTGCAGCCTCAGGGTTGGCTCTGCAGCTGAGCAGCTGCTGCTCAGGGCTCCCTGCCTGCTCCTGGCCCCAGTTCCCAAGGCCCAGAGTGGAACTGAGTGTTTCTAGTGCCAGCTCACCGTTTGCCTGTGAGCAAGTCCAGGGTCTCATAAGAKTTTGGAGAGGTGTGAGCAGTCTGGGCTCAGAGATGGAGTTTAATGGTTCCAATCAATGCAGGGCCTGGCAGGTTGGTTAGCCCTGAGAACCCAATCCCTGCAGCAGAGTGGAGCTCTCCCCTCTGCTCCATGAATCTCAATTATGTCCAGGCACAGCCTGGAGCCAATCCATCACCCAAAACACCTCTGGCAGACAGGTGGTGCTGCCTCCAGCCTCCCCCTTCTCCAAGGTCACTGTCTGGGCTCCCTCCCCTACTGCCACAGTTGTTTATGGCCCCCTCAGCAAGCTGGTGATTAGTTGGGGTTTTCTCAGTGCTTTTCTCACTCTGTGCTCACTTGTGATCTCCTCTCCCCTGCCCCTGAAGGGCATTCCCTGATCTGTGTGTATCGTTTGAATCCAGTCTCCTGGAGTGTCGAGCTGTGTCCCATTGTTGTTTGCATTGCCTCATGAATTCAGTGAGTGCAGCTCGTGTCCCAGTGTTGTATTGCCAGAGCTCAAGGAGTGCAGTCGCTGTGTCCCAGGTGTTGTTTATGCCTCAGTAGTTAGGTATGTGTCGCGTTGTGTCCTCAAGTGTTTGGTATTGCCTTTCTTTTCAGAGCTTCAGGAGGCCAAAGCTGTGTCCTCATGTGTTGTGATTTGCCAGATCTCAGGATGTGCAGCTGTTGTCCCCAGTGTTGTATTGCCCATAGAGCTCTAAGGAGTGATAGTCTTGGTCCCCAGTGTTGCTATTGCCCAGAGCTGCAGGAGTGCACGCTGTTGGTCTCCAGTGTTGTATTGCCTCATGAGTTCAGGAGTGGCAGTCGGTGTCCATAGATGTTTGTATTGCCCAGAGCTCAGGAGTGCAGCTGTGTTCCCCAGTGTTGTATTGCCCCGTAGCTCAAGGAGTGCAAGCTTGTGTCCCCAGTTTGCATTGCTCCAGAGCTCAGGAGTGGCCAGCTTGTGTCCCAGGTGTTTTGTAACTGCCCAGAGCTCACGGAGTGAGCTGTGTCCCAGTGTTTGCAATTTGTCTCAGTATGTTCAGGAGGTGGCTGCTGTGTTCCAGAAGCGTTGGGCATTTGCCTTCAGAGTCAGGAGATGCAGCTGTTGTCTCCAGTGTTGGCATTGTCGCGACCAGTAGCTTCAGGAGTGGTCAGCTGTGTCCGCGTTTTTGTAATTGCCTCAGGGTTTCAGGAGTGCAGCTGTGTCCTCATGTGTTGCATTTGCCCAGACTCAGGAGTGCATGTGTTCCCAGTGTTTGTTATTGCCCTTCATGGGTTCCAAGGAGTGTCAGCTTAGTGTTCCTGCAGTTGTTGTATTGGTCCCAGTAGTCTTCAGGATGTGCAGCTGTGTCCCAGTGTTGCTATTTTTGCTTACAGAGTTCTTAGGAGTGGCGAGTCTTTGTTCCCATGTTGCATTGCCCAGATCTCAGGAAGTCAGCTGTGTCCCAAGTGGTTGGTATGTTCCCAGGGTTCATGTTGAGTGGCATGCTGTGTCCCAAAGTAGTTTTTTTGTTTATTGCCTCAGAGCTCAGAATGTGCAGCTGTGTCCCAAGTGTTGTACTTTGCCTAGTAGCTAGGAAGTTTGCAGCTGATGTCCTCAGTGTTTTGTTATTGCCCAGAGCTTCAGGGTAGTGCAGCTGTGTTCCCTATGTGCATTGGCTGCCCAGAGCTCCGGAGTGCAGCTGTGTCCAGAGCATTGCATTGCCCAGAGCTCAGGAGTGCCAGCTGTGTCCCTTAGTGTTGTAATGCCTCAGAGGTTCCAGGAGTGCATGCTGTGTAATCCCAGTGTTGCTGCCCAGGAGCTCAAGGAGTGCAGCTGTGTCCAGTGTTTGTATATGCCAAATCAGGAAGCTGCAGGTTCCGGATTTTGCTCCAGAGTTAGGCAGCTGTGTCCCAGTGTTGTATTTGCCCTGTCAGGAGTGCAGCTGTGTCCCCAGTGTTCATTGCTCCAGAGTTGCATCAGAAGCTTCAGGAGTGGCATGCTGTGTCCCAGTGTTGCATTTGCCCAGAGGAGTGCAGCTGTGTCCCAGTGTTGCATTGCCCGAGTAGGGTGGCAGTGTTCTCAGTGTGCTTGCCCAAGTGTTGTGGTCAGTGTGCATTGCCCAGAATTCAGTGAGTTGCAGCTGTGTCCCAGTGTTGTCATGTCCCAGAGCTCAGGAGTTGCAGCTGTGTCCGCCAGTGTTAGCTGCCAAGTATTCAGGAGTGCCAAGCTTGTCCCTATGGTTGTATTGCCTCAGAGCAGGAGTGCAGCGGTGTGTCCTGTGTTGACTGCCCAGAGCTCAGGAGTGCAGCTGTGTCCGAGTGAGTTGATTGCCCAGAGCATCTCAGGAGTGCAAGCTGTGTCCCAGATTGTATTGCTAATGGAGTGGCCAGAGTTCAGCTTGCAGAGCTAGGAGGCAGCTGTTGTCCGCATGTGTTGTCATTGCCCAGAGGTTCTCAGGAGTGCAGTCGGTCCCTAAGTGTTGTAATTGGCCAGTAGCTCAGGAGTGCAGCTGTGTCCCAGTGTTGTCTGTCCCCAGAGCTCAGGAGTGCAGCTGTGTTCCCAGAGTTGTATTGCCAGTAGCTCAGGAGTGCAGCTGTGTCCCAGTGTTGTACTTGCCCAGAGCTCAGGAGTGTCAGGCTGGTGTCGCAGTGTTGTATTTGCCAGCAAAATTCAGGAAGTGGCACCTGTGTCCCAGTGTTTGTCATTTGCCTCAGAACTCGGAGTGCAGCTGGTCCAGTGTTGTATTGCCTAGAATTCTAGGAGTTGCAGCTGTGTCCCAGTGTTGTATTGCCCAGAGCTCTAGAGTGCAAAGCTGTGGTCCCCAGTGTTGATTGCCCAGAAGCTCAGGAGTTGCAGCTGTTGTCCCAGTGTTGTATTGCCCAGAATGTCAGAGGAGTCAGCTGTTGTCCGCAGTGTTGTATTGCCAGAGCTCGGAGTGTCAAGCTTGTTGTCCATGTGCTTGTGATTGCTGCAGGATGCATGCTGTGTCCCCAGTGTTTGCATCCCGCATGAAATTCAAGGAGTGCAGCTCGTGTCCAGAGTATTGTATGCTCAACTCAGGAGTGCAGCTGTGTCCCAGTGCTTTGTATTTGCCAAGGCTCAGGAAGGGCACTGTAGCTCTGCTGTGTTCAACTGCAGAAAACTCCCCAGCATCAGGAATCAGGGATGGCCTTCCAGTCTCTAATGATTTCATTTTGCCATTTTCAGAAGCTGTGCCTCCKTTTCTCCCTTTGCTTTGTTTTTTGAGGTGGCAAGTTCTCAAGAGAAGGGAGGGAAATACACATCCAGAAAAACCATTCTTTGTGTTAGTCTGCAATAGTTGGTAAAAGGCACAACTTCCTGAAATCTCCAGAGCTTGTCACACCGTTTTTGCTATTAGAAAAGCCTTGATGTGATTCTTGTGGCTGTCAGCCAGCAGACGAGCAGATCCTGAGGAACAGATCCCACATATGGGGTACTGTCCCTGGTGTGGCCCCAGAACACCACACCAGCTCACACTCATTATTGCAATTAATTGAAATCTATGAAAATCTCAATCTGCAGCCAGCCAGCCAAACTCTCCTCATTGTGACTGGCTCGTGGAGCTAATCCTGGAGCAKGCAGGAGCTGTGAGAACTGCCAGGCACCTTTGTGGCCCTTCTCARCCTCATGCTTGGAACTCTTAGTAAATAAGGGATGGCTTTGTGAAACACTGACGGGAGTGTTTGTAAATGCAGGGGTGGAGAGCAGGTGGAATTTGGCATTTTGACATCCTGGCTTCAGGATTAGTGCAGAAACTTTGAGGAATTGTAGAGATGTTAATTTTGGAACAGTTCTGGTGTGGCTGGACAGGAATTGTACCTTCACAAATGAAGGCAGAAGTTCAGGCTGCCTTGAGGCTCTGCTAACTCTCTCAACATTTACATTCCTTGAGTCACTGTGCTTGATGCTGCAAGGGTGAGGAATACACTTCTGCTCCAGGAGCAGCCCTGCTCTGASTTCATGGCTGTGTAAAAGATTAATTCACAGTAACAGACTGTTAGCTGTTGCTTTTGCAAAGTTTTGCTGAGTTTTAATCTAATTGCTAATACAGCATTAAGGACTTTTTGTTCATCATTACAGACTTTCCTTTAGGGCCTGTGGATCTTTGTAGTACAAGAACAGGATTTAGTTTTAAGCACCAGACTGAGACATGATGAAAGCAAGAAGCAAAGGCTGAGACCTTAATTAAAAGAGAGTTATATTTCAGAGAGTTATTGAAGAAGAAGGAGGTGCTAGGGGCTAGAGAGTAGCTCTAAATGTTTCTCAAAGCCCATTTGTGCAGAGACAGAGCCAAGGCAACAGCMCTGTTACCCACCTTTGCCACGTGAGCGTTTGTGGAAGGCAAACTTCAAACGGGCTGAGCACCAGCAGCAGCCTGGCCCAGGGTGATGGGCACATCGAGGAGCAGGGATGAAGGAAGGAATGCTGCCAGCTCCAAGCACAGCAGCTCCTCTGAAGTGTGCTAATGCTTTTTGACCTTGCTGGAATTRGTGATCCTCTTGATTTCTGTGTAAGTTGTGGTGCCTGCTCTGCTCAGCCCAGGCTGTGAGGAGCTTTTCATTGACTCAGCTCCCTGTTGGAATCCAGCACAGCCTCCTGCAAGAGGAGYAGGAAGCAGCCACTTCCTTGGACAGGGAGCAAAGTTAAGCCAAGCTGGTCAGAGCTGAACAAAAGCTCAGACTGATGTGGTTTACAAAAAAATAACCCTCAACTTTAGGGTATTTTTCATTGCTTCTGATTTARCTCTGTGTTGTATCAGGGTGTTTTCCCTGATACATGGATCAGGATTAGCTGTATGGATCAGAATTAGCTGTACAGATCAGAATTAGCTCCTTCCAATCTAATTTACAATAATATATATACTTTATAATCTATAAATCATATTAAATTTTTCATTAGCAAGTAAATGCTATGGCAGGTGGTCTCTGGGAATGAGGGCAGCAATGTTATTTCTCCTGTGGACATCCCCCTACCATGCTTTCATTCCTCCTGAGGCATCCAGACCTTCATCATCTCCTGGGAATCAAACATCTCAGACACACTGTGGGCCTGTCAGCCACTCAGGGATCCTGGCAGGACAGGATCAGAAATASCTTTTTACCCCATCCCACAGGCACCTGAAGACCCCACACTCAGAACAAGCCCTGAACCTGCAGCCAGCCAGCCAAACTCTCCTCTTTGTGCCTGCCTCATGGAACACTTCACTCACTCACTAACAATCTTACCAAAACCCCTGCAGATCTGCTGGGATGCTGGTGCAGGAGGTTGGTTTGTGTGTTTGGAGCTGCAGTAATTTCTGGGATAAATGCTGCCTATTGCAGGTGCCTGTCACCAAACAGTGCCAGGGCTGAGCCTGAGGCCCTGTCCTCCCTCTCCAGYCTAACAGGGGCACTGCAGGACTGGGATTCAACAACTCCCAGCTAAAAACACTCCCCTYAAGTCCTCAGAATAATTTCATTTGGAGTAAATGAATTTCTTTCTAGACTTAGTCAAAGCAATTACATCCAACTGGATGCTGTATTATGGCATTGCATTTATCATCATTTAAGCACTGCAAAGGATTACAGAACCCAAACTTATCTTTATTCCTGTGCTGGCAGTTTGGTGGCCAGGCTGACTCTGCATTSCCCCTCTGCTCACTGCAGGAAGAAATGTGAGCTTCTAGCAGAATTGGAAATGCTGCCCAAATGGAGCAGAGAATAGGCAGACCTGGGTTGATATGGGGRTTATTTACAAATCACATTTCTATCTCACACTTGTTGAGTTTTGGGMTTTTTCCACCTGYTATTCCCAGAACATGAGTTTTYACACAAAGCCTTTCTTCCTGTTCCTCTCTATTTACAATTGCTCCATATGCTTCACCTTCAGGAGGATTTCTTTTCTGCATCATACTCTGCCCTTTGTTTTATTCATTGCATAATTTTGTGAAAAGAAAATCCTTTTGCCTTCATATTACAAAAGAGTGCCTCCATCCACCTCCCTCAGAAGCAGGATGCTGCCTGAGCCCTGGCCAAGGCAGCAGTTAAGAATTCACTCCAATTTTCTGAGCTGCTTGACCACTCTCAGATCTCCTTTCTTTTGAAGGTGAGTTGAGAAACATCAATGTAGGATCTGGGTCAAAACAGATTAGAAACCCCAGTGATTGTAGGACAGCAGGGAATATGCTCTGAACTGTTGAAAACTCTTTCAAACCAGGGRGTTCTGACATATTCAATAAGAGTTTCTCACTCCTAATGAGAGGTGGAGCAGGAAAGGTGGAACAGGAGTTTGCCAGGGAGCTCTGGCACCTCTGTCCTGCTGCAGACCCCAGGGRCTGGGACAGCTTTTCCTTGTTCCTGTGACGATCCAAAGCCCCCACACGCTCCTGTCCAGCCCTGTGGCAGGCCAGAGGGATGTCTGCCCTCTCCCAGCACCCAGCAGAGGGTTTTGCGCGCCCAGCAGAGGGTTTGCGCGCCGCAGAGGTTTTTGCCGCGCCAAGCAGAGGGTTTTGCGGCCCAGCAGAGGGTTTTCCGCGCCCAGCAGAGGGTTTTGCGCGCCCAGCGAGAGGTTTTGCGCGCCCGTCGAGCAGAGGGTTTTGCGCGCCCAGCAGATGGTTTGCGCTCGCGCCCAGCAGAGGGTTTTGCGCGCCCAGCAGAGGTTTGGCGCGCCAAGCAAGAGGGTTTTGCGCGCGACCAGCAGAGGGTTTTGCGCGCCCAGCAGAGGGTTTTGCGCGCCCAGCAGAGGGTTTTGCGCTGCCCAGCAGAGGGTTTGCGCCCAGCAGAGGTTTCCCACCCAGTAGAAGGTTTTCCACATCCAGCAGAGGGTTTCCACACCCAGCAGAAGGTTTTCCACACCGCAGCAGAGGGTTGCACACCCCAGCAGAAGGTTTTGCGGAAGGTTTGCGCGCCCAGCAGAGGGTTTTCCATACCCAGCAGAGGGTTTTGCGCACCCAGCAGAGGGTTTTGCGCGCCCAGCAGAGGGTTTGCGCGCCACAGCAAGGTTTTGCGCACCCAGCAGAAGGTTTTGCGCACCCAGCAGAAGGTTTTCCACACACCCGGCAGTGGTCCCACTGGCCCCTGGGCACGGAGCCTCTGCCAGGCTGGGGCCAGGCAGCCCAGGGAGGGGAACTCYGAGCTGACAGGGATGTGAAGAAGATGAATTCTGGCAAAGCTGGGGCTGCAGACTGTAAATGGTGCCTTCCAAACCGGCTGGGTCTGGTCTCTCCCTGCTGGAGCCTGTGCTTGTGGATTTATTCACATTGCTGGCTCTTGTTAAAGACAATGCCCCCAGGGTGGGAAGGTCTTGTTTGACTGCAGAGCTAAAATATGAAATTCCAGAATCCCCTCTCCATTGTAGCTAATTAAGGAAGCTCATTAACCCTCTCTGTGGATGGACTGAGGGGATGTCTCTGCTAATGGGCTTTCTGGTAGAACAGCAAATGTACCTGACCCCTGGGATTAGGTGCCATGTTAAAGTAGTACTCTGCAGCTTGTGGCAGTGACATTTCCTTTTTTTGTCCATTCTCTCTGAGAAACTTCTCTGTATTAAACCAATTTCTCTCTTCTCTTGCCCTGCCTCAGGAGCAGTGCCAGTTCAAAAGCTGGGAAATCAGTCAGCTCATCTCATGCAASTTCTTGGGATTCAAAGGGACAAGGATCTGCTGGGTGATGGGGAGCTACAATGTCAACTCATTTCCCTCAGCTGACCATGCAGAGATAACTGTACCAGCAATCCAGCACAATGCTGGGCATCATTTTCCCTTCACATCCTCCCTGTGCCATGGAAATGGTTACAGGAGTGTGGAGCAGGCTGGTCTGTACCACACCACTGCCTCTGCTATGTTTAGCAAGRGATCTGCTGTTCCATTTGTCAGGAAAGCAATGATCTGCTAGCTCTCCCATGCAGATCTGCTGTCTGGGGCCTGCAGCAGGAAATSTGGGCAGGAGGAGATGCTGCAGGYCTGCAGGARGTGCTGCTGAGCAGGAGCAGTGCCCAGGGCTGACCCTGCAGCCCCACTGAGGGAGGGCCCCCTGTGCTGAGCCACTGCAGTAAAGAACAGGGGACTCGGTTTCTCCATGCAGGAAATTKTTTATTTACACAATTATACAGATTTTACAGACTTTGTGTTCAACTCCAARTGGCTACTGGTTTTCTTGCTGCTCGGTTCTTTGGGTAGGAACTGGCATTTTCAGGAGCAGGTCCTGCAGCAATGGTCAAGTGGTTAAATGCTTTTGTGGTGCAGGAGCAACAACAGCACATGAATTACCCAATTAACAAAGGCACCTGGGAGTATAAAAATACCCAAGGGACCCTTTCATTGAGTTGGAAAAGGGATGGAAAAAGTCACCTTAGCTATCAGAGTCAGATACTAAGTGATTTTATTTAAGTGAAATATGAAGACTGGTATTCAGATTAAACCATTCCCCTGTGGCCTTTAAATCTATGGCCTTTAAATCATTTTCTTGCATGCACTGAGCTATTCTGAGGCACATAACTTGAGCAAAGTCCTCTTAAACAATCAGAAAATACCACTGATTTTTTTCCTAGTGCTCCTGCCTATTTACCATGCAAAGGACCAGTCCAGCAGGCAGGGAGGATGCCAGGGCAGCTSTGTGCCTGTGCACCACTGCAGGCTTGCAGAGGAATGCTCCTCTTTCAGAGAGGTTTGGATTTCTTTGTACCTGCCCATTTTCCCCAGGTGGAAGGAGGTCGAGCTAGAGTTGGCTTGTCCAACAGCTTTGCTGTACTTGGATTTTCCTTTCATTGAATAGAACTTCCTTTTAGTAGAGGAAATAGAGTGTATGGGGYAAAAAACCTGCATTAAAGACACACCTTTCACAAGAAAAGCTCTGCAAATCCAGCTCGTCCTGTGCCTTTGCAAACTGCACTAATTAGGGTGTGTTATTTTCCTGGCTAACATAAGGTGTGCCTCAAACTTCTATGGTAMCAGTGAACTTAAAATTCCTCAGGATTCTGCCCTCTGCAAGACTCCTGGGAAAGCCAGGCTTACTTGGCTGCTGTATAAAACCTAAAGCATCCTAATTACCTAATTTACAAATAAATCAGGGCTGACGTATTGATGCACCACGAGGTTAATTGCTCTTCCTGCTCAATTAGTAGGAAACTTTATGCTCTTTATTACATTAAAGTAAGCCATTATCACRTTCTGCATTTTTATATCTGAGGTTCAGCAGTGACAAAAACTTTTATCTCAACTCTGCAAACCTTAATTGGTTTCTGTCTGAATGCCCATTTCATCCCAGAGCCCCAACTCTGTGTCTTGTCCATCAATGTTTGCTCTGGGATTCCACCATGGAATTTGTAAGCAGGGTTTGTGGGCATTTTCTGGATGTCTTGCTTCAGTTCTCTTTGGAAGCTTTCATATTTCTGCAAATTCATCCTCTTGACAAGTTGCTGGCTTAGTTGGCTGTGAAAAGGTGATTTTTACTCAGTACATCAGAGTTTATTAAAYACCTTTTRCTWGCATCTGCCAGACTCTCCCTTTTTCCAGAATTTGGGTGTTTCATGGAACACCCATTTTATTTTTTATTTTATTTTGTTGTGATTAGTCACAGATCAAAGGGAGTATTGTAGATYTATGGGAGAACAGCATTATAAGTTTGTTTTGAAATGATCTTTCAATGGGTATTCAATTCTATATTGAAAAAGGTCAAAATTATCATAAAATATTTGGATAAAAAAGAAATTTTWAAAAATTGACTTATGAAAAAAAATTTACAAAATTCCYACTTATTCTTGTACTTTCTTTGGAACACACCCACAGAGGAGACTTGGAAATRAGTTTTTTCCCCTGGAAATAGCAATTCCTTTTCCTTCTCGAGTTCAGTCAGAACCAGTGAGCTGGGCAGGTTCCCTCCTCTGGTCTGCAGGTCACAGTGGGTGTGAGAGTCCTCCTCAAGTGTCTGTGTGGGACAAGACCAAATCTGGGCCATCCCTGGCAGACTGCAATCCATTATCCCAGGCTCTGCTCCACAGCTGCACAACTCTGAGCCTTGCAAATTGGAAGATGCAGCAGTTCCCAACTCCCAAGGCAACAATTGCTGATGATGTGTTCCTATCCACGTTAGTAGGTGCTGGAACAAATAATTTATAATAAATGGTGGCTGCTGTTGAAAGGCTTTTGATGCTGCACACTTATTACCAGCAGGGTCTGCTTTTTGTCATTGTTTGCTCAGTGTTTGGAGGATTTGTGTCGTCTCGAATCACCCTGCGACGGCTGATCATGGCTTTGTTTAAGTGGGCTAACTTGTCTGAATAATGAAAGGCTTGCAGATGCTTTGACCCAAGCTGAGCTGAGCACAGATGGGCTGTCTGTGATGAAAGGGGAATCAATAGGATATTCCAGCCTGAATAAGTCAGGGAGTCACATCTCATCTTCCCCYTGCTGCACCTCTCTGATGCTGATCCCTTCTGAAACATCATCATGCTCAGTTCCTGTCCAAAGGAAAGGAACAGATTTACCCAGTGCTCCTGGCTGGCAGAGCCATCCTGGGGCTGTCTGGGTGCCCTGCGGGTGCTGCTGGGGCACTGAAGGGGCTGCCCTGCCCTCAGAGCCCTGCACGTTGTGTTCTGCAGGGTCTGAGACAATTCTGGGGGATTTACAGCYAGGGCTCATCTTCCTGCAGCAGGACTGCTGTGACGGTGGGCTGGGTGCCTTCAGTTTGAGCTTTCACATTTTTTACATTCTGTACTGCCTTAGTGTGTGACTCCAAACTCCATATAGAGTGTCAGCAAGTTCTCCTCACAGCTCAGCCCCACAGAACAATCCTTTTCCTCTCCTCAGCCCCACAGAACAATCCTTTTCCTCTCCTCAGGCCCACAGAACAATCCTTTTTCCTCAGCCCACAGAGCAATCCTTTTCCTCAGCCCACAGAACATCCTTTTCCTCTCAGCCCCACAGAACAATCCTTTTCCTTCTCCTCAGCCCACAGACAATCCTTTTCCTCTCCTCAGCCCACAGAACAATCCTTTTCCTCTCCTCAGCCCACAGAACAATCCTTTTCCTCTCCTCAGCCCCACAGAACAATCCTTTTCCTCTCCTCAGCCACAGAACAATCCTTTTCCTCTCCTCAGCCCACAGAACACATCCTTTTCCTCCAGCCCACAGAACAATCCTTTTCCTCTCCTCAGCCCCACAGAACAATCCTTTTCCTCAGCCCACAGAACAATCCTTTTCCTCTCCTCAGCACACAGAACAGATCCTTTCCTTCTCAGCACACAGAACAATCCTTTTCCCTCTCTCAGGCAACACAGAACAATCCTTTTCCTCTCCTCAGGCACACAGAGACAATCCTTTTCCAGCCCCAGACACCAAGGACACCGCTGCAGCTCCAGCCCCAAAAAAGTGCAAACAACAGAAAATGGAGGAGAGCAAACTGGGAAGGTGGAACTGCACAACCTGGAGCTGGAATTGGACAATGAGCCCAATATGGAAAATTAAATACCAAAACTGATAAAAGTGTGAAAACTCAAGACATGCCATCCAGCTTGGGTGTAGCCCTGGCTGGGCTCTTGCACTGCCCAAGGTGCATCCTTTGAAGGCCTTTTAATAAACCCCTGCTTTACTGATTTAACTCTGCCCAGCCTCTGCTCCAGGGAGCCCCTTTGGGTGCCTGGGGGGCACTGGCCCCTCTCCTGCCCTGCCCATCCCTGGGGAAGGCTGCTCCAGGCAGGGGCTGCTGGCTCTGCCTGCACTCCCCAGGGAATTTGCCTGTCCCAGGATTTCCCTGAGGTGATTTCAAACGCAGCACAGCCTCTACAATGCACATTGCAAGGAAATTCTCTTTGGTGMCTGTGGGATGGAGGCTCCCCATTATCCTGTAACATCTTATTTATGCATTTCATGGGCTGTTTCTAAAGGGCTGCCAAATAACTGTCAATTATTTATTCACCTCAGGTGGAGCAGAGGAATTGCCATATCCAAAGTTAAAGAGCACTATCTCAAAACTTTGTAGAAAAGAAATAATTCAAATTTTAATAACTTTACCTTTTCCTCCTGGTTTTTCCCCCATTTCTAAGCTTTTTAGCGTGGGTTGATTACACATAGCTGCAGGTGATTTCGTTTGAAGGTAGTTGAGTGAAAAATAAAGATTAATCTTGGCTGAATTTCTAATCATGCTTGCAAATGAGTTGCAGCAACCAAATATCAGCTGGTGTGGAAATGCAGTTATTAAGAACATATGGAATCAAAAAACTCCAGAATTGAGACTGAGCCCCTTGGTAACTCTACCAGTTTCAGAAGCTCCMCACAACTTGTTCCATAAAATGATTSCTGTGGTAAATGATGGGGCTGCCTTTCAGTCAGCAGCACTGGGGAATTCATGCATATGTATAGGGGAATATATGGATTTTTATATAGAGCAGTGAGTGAGAGGAAGGCACAGAGTGCGAGTGGGCAGCACCTGGGGAGCCTGGCCCTGCTGCTTTCAGGGCTCTGCTCCCTTGTAGGCTCTTTGTAGCAGCAAATCCCTCATTCCTGTGCTGCAGCTTCTTTTTWAAATGTAAAATAATGGAGAGGGAGGCTCTGGAAGGAGTGCCTGGGTAATGTCCTGGTGGTGATGGAAAAATGTGTTTGAAAGGAGTGAGTGCAGTGGGGCCACAGYGCTGTGCTGATGTGTGGGCATGGAGATGTGCTGTGGGGCAATCTTCTGTCATCATGCCACAGCCTCTGTGGCCTTTAGAAGCTGGTCAATAAAATTCAGATCACAGCAGGGATAATCAATGTCTCCCCAGGGATAATCAATGTCTCCCCAGGGRAGCTCAGCCCAGCATTAMCAGCACCACCCTCTCTGCTGGGCTTGGCTRTGTTAATGAGGCAGGAGCAGGAATAGAACAGAACATTCAGCTCCAYCCTTCTCCTCAAATGTGCATTAAAGCTCTTGTTCCAGCTGCTGCCACCTCTGCATCAGCTTCCCCAGGGTGGGATGATGGTCCACTGGCACCATGCCCTGCCTCCCCATCACCTGGGCACAGCTGCTGGCCCAGCTCCTCCAGAGCAGCTCTGCAGTTGTGGAAAAAAGATGGGCTGGGGTTCATGGGCTGTGGGGGGAACCACCTGTGAGCACAAGATACAGCAATTTATCACCAGAGCAGTTCCAACAGCTCTGCTCTGCTCCTCCAGTGAAGTTCTGTCCTTGCAGAAGAAATGTTTCCATTCAGATCAGTTTATAAAACTGCAGAAGGAACGGGGAGTTTTTAATATTCCATCCCTGTTCAATTCTGTATGGAATTGAAATGACTTAAATGGTTTTAAAGACTTTGGCTCTTCATGGTTTCTGTAATTATTAGCATTTCTAATGTATTGGATCTGGACCTGTCAGGAATCAGAATTTGGGGCAAGAGAAGGTGACTGTGCCTGCAGTCAGGCTGTAACTCCTGCGGCAGGGCTCCAAGGGCAGCCCCAGGGTCAGGAGTTCCAGAGATCCCAGTGCTCAGCCCCAGCAGTGCTGCTCTCCCCCGTGCAGTTATTTGGGATATTTTCAGTTCTGTCCCAGAGGGGTTTATGGCAGCCCCAGTTTTAGGAGTTCCAGTGACCCCAGTGCTCAGCACCAGCAGTGCTCCTCTCCCCCTTGGTTATTTGGGATATTTTCAGTTCTGTCCAGAGGGTTTATGGCAGCCCAGGTTCAGGAGTTCCAGAGATCCAGTGCTCAGCCCAGCAGTGCTGCTCTCCCCCTTGGGGTTATTTGGGATAATTTCAGTTTATCCCAGAAGGTTTATGGCAGCCCCAGGTTCAGGAGTTCCAAGAGTCCCAGTGCTCAGCCCAGCGGTGCTGCTTTCCCCAGGGGTTATTTGGGTATTTTCAGTTGTCCCAGAGGGTTTATGGCAGCCTCAGGTTCAGGAGTTT
>NDFG01000408.1:607560-626720 GCA_002167245.1 Sporophila hypoxantha | reverse complement strand
GGSCKAWRCKYYACTGACCTGTTGCATTCCACAGCAGCAGATAACCRATTGTTTATSTCTGGTTGCTGAACTTCRCAGCTMCAMCAGGAAAAATCCTGAAAGAGGATTTTTCATAAAGAAATGTCTGTGACACACAGTCTTGGTTTAATGGAGGAGTTCCAGTCAAAGATGATCTGTGTGGCCTTTTGGGGCACAAAAACTGCTGCTTTCTTCAGTTCACCTGCAGAATTTTAAGGTGATGCTGTGTTGGAATTCCTGACTTGGCTTAATTCCTGGTTTAACTCCTGGTTCAGTGGCCAGACGAGTTTTGCTGCTGAGGCTCTCCAATGTATAAGAGAAGGCTGAACACAGAGCAGTCACCTGCACACCACAGCCCCAAAAATGCCTTTATKAGTCAGGTGAGTTTTGGAATAAATAGAATTCACCTCAAAGAGAGAAAGATCTTAATTTTGCCCAGTGTTTTGGCTCTGCCAGAGACTGACTGCCATTGTTGAGGGGTGAGAGATGTYCAAGGTCACCATAAGGGCTCACAATTCCTCTTTAGGATCAGTTTGTTCTCCTTGTTAAGGTTTGTGAAGGGGTTTCCTGTACTCTGATACTGCACATCAGAGGAAATATGGACATGATCCTGCTGCAGTGAGGGAGGGGAGCCCAGGCCTGAAGGGAGCTGAGCTCAGGTTGGTTGGGCTCTTGCAGGGCAGCTTTTCCTTGGCTCTAGCAGTGTTCTCTGAAGGAAGCAGCCCCGCGGGCASACAAACCCAGCAGGATGTAAATGCTGAGTTTCACCTCCTGAGGGTGCCTGCCCTTCCCAGAGCAGCTGGSCTTGAGGGCAGTGGGCTGGAGAGGCTTTAACTGGCCTGGCTGCTCCCCAGAGCTTGCAAACAGCCACACCTGCAGGATCTTCAGGGATTTGGGGCTCTCCAGAATGAGCTCAGTGCCTGACAAAATAACCCCTTCTTCCTCCAGTGCATCAGCCAGCTTCTCATGGGATTGCTGGCCCTTAAAATGGGATTTTTCCAGGCTGTTCCTCGGTACCAGGCTGTTCCTTGTTTCCCCCTCATTCTAAACCTGTGTACCTCCAGCAGAATTTGGCCCAGTGTGTAAATSCTGAGCTTGACAAGCTGCAGAGCAGAGGCAGCAGTAATTGCAGCAGTAATTGCAGCGTGTCCTCGTTAATTGGTGGGTGCAGTTACAGCTCTCAGCTGAGCTGTGTCACAGCTACAGGATTTCTTCTTGCCATTACCTGTCAATACAGGCAGATAAAGCTCCACCACCGTGCTGCTCCTGCTGCAAAGCCACACCTGGGGGAGGTGGAAATGCTCCCAAGCTGAGAGCCAGTCCTTGCTCCTGCTCTGCCTGTTCCCCTCCCTCACTGCATGGGAGGTGCTCAGAAATGACAAAGGATAAGATGAAAAGTGCAGTTTGCCTTGCCTCAGTGGCAGGAGAGGCTGGCTGGAGGCTGTGCTCTTCACTGATGGTGGCACTGGGTTAAATTTGTCCAGCTGCTGCCAACAAAACATAAAAAACTCTGCGGAGMTTTTGATAGAAAAGGGCTGAACATGAAGCAGGACCATGCCAAAGAACTGCCCCCAAAGCCTCCAGCCAGGCCACTTCAGGGGCCACAGCTGCAGCTGCCCCAGAGGTGCCCTGGGGGCACAGCCACCCCCTCTGCTCTGCCCCAGCCCCTCAGAGCTCAGCTGAAATCCTGGGCTGCCTTTCCTGGCTCAGCAGCTTCATGAGAGCCTGCCACTGAAAGGTGTCAGGCCCATTTGGGTTGTCACTCTTGGCTCATTTGGAGTGGGTGGCAGCAAAGCTCTGAGTTGTTTTTCTTTATTTGTAAAGCAAAACTCTGCTGGGATGAGTCTCTGTCATGATTCCCAGGAAAAATTTGATTTATACAGAGTAGGTGCAGTCTTACATCCTGCAGGCTTTGGCTGACACTCGTTAATACATTTGAACAATCTTTCCTTTGCCATTCCAGAGGAAAACCCCTGAACCACAAAGACAAATTTTCAGAGGCAACAGATAAAGGAATAAAGCATTAATAAGTTTAAAAAAACCCCACAAAGTGATTTGTTAAAAAATAAAAAGCAATAACTGCAGCGAGCAGAGCAGTGCTCTGTGGAGATCATTCACATTRGGCAGCAAAGGTCAGCGTGGGATCACAGGGCAGCTCTCCCACCTGGCTGCTCAGGGTACAAAGATGTTTTATGAGTCCTCCTCCTCTGTTATCAGACTCTTAGAGGCAGCTGCAGAGCTCTTTTCTCCTTTGTTATTAGGTGGCAATTTTCCAGAGGGAGGGAATGGCCTCGTGTTTAATCCAGAGCATCTCCTGCCATCCTGCAGCAGCCAAAGCCTCGGTGTTGTTTGGGGACAGCATCGATTGCATCAGGGCTCTAATGAAAATCAACCTCTGCAGCCTCAGCCCCYGTGTGCACGGGAGCTTTTCTTTGTCCCCTCTTGCTCTCCATTAAAATAACAACATCTCCTTTGGCTCCTATCTATCTTCCTATTTGAGCTTTCTAAAAAACTTGCTGTGTGTGTGCTTTCGCCATAATGAAGAGAGATCTGAGGGCAGAGTTAGTTCTGTGCCAGGGCAGGATCATGGTGAGGACAGGGAAGCTCTGTGCATTCCAGCCTCTCCTCCTGTCCTTGCCTGGTTTATTTGGTGCCCAGGACAGATGAGAACTCTGCATTCCCAGCCTCTGCTCCTGTCCCTCCCTGGTTTATTGGTGCTCTCTGTGCATTCCCAGCCTCTCCTCCTTTTCCCCCCTGGTTTATTTGATGTTCTCTCTGCATTCCCAGCCTCTCCTCCTTTTTCCCCCCTGTTTATTCAATGCCCACCCTGGCTGGGGATGCCTGAGTGCAGCTCTGCCTCTGCTCTCAGCTCAAGAACAGAACTGGCTCAGATTTTGGCTTTTTTGCACTTTGCTCCCTGGCTTAGCACAGTTTCTGCCCAATGGGGTAGTGATATGTTGAATTTTTTTTTTTCTTTTTTTTTTGGAACTCGGGGGATTCTTATGTTCCAGACTATTTTTGCTGGGTCATGCTTGACCAAGTTGCCAATGTAGACTATTCTGGCCGAGGGACTCTGAGACCGCATTTGCGCAGAATGACTACGACCACTGCATTCTTCCACTTTATTCGCGAAGGGTTCAGAGCGGGTGTCTATCAGACCTTTTTTCATCCCGTGCTCTGGGCAGGAGAAACTCCTCATTTTCTAGACCATAAACCGGTAAGATACAGACAATTGTTATTCAAGCAACAAAGCATGGGACTATACACCATACTGAGTGGAGAGAGCAGAATTGATCAGAACATACATACTGTACATGTTGAGAGCGCTCTCGGTAATAGAGAGTAGTGAAAGTGATGTGAGCCCCACGCAATAAAGACGAGCAGTCACTTTAGCACTGTACACTACATTCCATAATCCCCTAACAACAATTCGAAGGTGAATGTAGAGCTTAGGATGACGTAACAAGTATCTTAGAGTGCAAACGTGGCTCTCTCTACGGCTTCAATTAGTTCTTGCCCCTCTCTGTGGTCTAAAGAGATTTCTTTATCCACTAGTTCCGGATGACCTTGTGGAGGGCATAATACGTTCACATGCAGATAGGCGACTCTGGCCACCATCACAAGTCTTCCTTCCGAGCTCAGAGCTCTGGCCTCATCTGAAAGGATCCGTGCACCTCTGTTTGCTATATTCTAGTTTACTTAGTCGAGGCATAGATATATGTTATTTATATTACACACTAGCAACATAATACATTAAAATTTAAACACCAAGCATGCTCTCAAGCATTCAACTTTTATGCTTAGGTCGTGAACAGGCTTTTCTCTCAAGCCACTAAATCTTATGATGGTGTGCACATGCTGCAGACGTATGGGTATGTCAAGTGTTCTCGTGGTCTATCATACGCAGTACGTTACCTATGCTTTTATCATACAACAAAGCCTAATCCCTGACCGTTTCCTGAAGACATGGCTATCATTGATAATATGGCAACCTTCCGCAGTGTTTATTCGTAGTGAGGGCTTGAGTGAAGAAGTGATTATTTATATCATAGAGAATTTTCGCATAGGCTGTGACGGCTCCGTGGCCTGTCGCGTTCTTGAGAGCACTCTTGGTGACTCGTGTGCCCATCTAGTGAGAGTTCTCCAGAGGGATATGTTTCAATTGTAGAGCGGTATGTGACCAAGAGTTTCCCTACCCACCACATGGTCATAACCTGTGGAGAGGGAGGCGCGTGAATTTCCCGTTCTGTGGAACACCAGTCGGAGCGAGTGAAATGGAAGACGCTCTCTCGCCAGAGGCTTTCTCTGCCTTCCAAGACCAGAGAACACACCAATACATATATATACATTAGAAAATGGTGCAGAGATCTGTAACTCTTGTTCATACGCTCTGGATAGAAGAAGAAACACAAGACAGATCGCTCCCTGGCCAGTATCTTGGATCCATGTTGCAGGAGAAAAGGCAGAGATATGAGGGGTCAGAGACGTTTATGAACTACTCCCTTTTACGGGAGAGCGTTTGGAGGCTTGTGGGTGTGGTCGGTTCGGTGCCAGAGGAGACTCCCAGTATGGCTCTCCCAAATAAAATAAGTGCATGTCGGCCTAGGATTGTGCCCCCCAGAGGAGCAGCGGCAGGTCCTGAGCACCTTTGTACAGTCGGCACGTGGTGCCCCATCTCCGCCAATGATTTTTCACTAACCAAAAGCTGGACTCCGGGAGGAGGGGACTGCATAGGAAAAAGCAGCAGAGTTCCACAGGTCTGTTTAGATTCCCTATTTCGACATATCTCTATTTGGTCTGATTTATGTTAGCCCCTATGGCCTCCCTATGGGCCTTCTCTTTCAGCGTGGGCTTGTCTCTCAGGGCAACCACATCTAGGTAATTATTTTGCCAAGATTTACCTAAGAGTGTTAACTTAGCTTATCGCATCCTTTTTCTCCACTTTGCCTTTCAAAAGTTGATAAGTCAGGGGGGCTTTTCAACATCTCCAGAACAGACTTACACTGCGTGAGCTAGAGAGAAGGAGCTAGCGTGCATGGAAGAAAGTGGGGGAAGTCAGGCCACACGCTCAGGTCGTTCCAAGGTTAAGCAGAGGTGGTCAGGCAAGCGGAAACATACTGATTTGCTGCAACAGTGCTTACACACATTTTTTGTTAAGCTTTGGGCCTCCATCGGTGGTACAACACGCATTTATTTGCCAAATTTGCTTTTTGCAAGTGTTGGGCTCAAGCCACATCAAAACAAATGTGGCTGTGCGGCTCTTTCCAGCCCACTGTGAGACACTTCCTAAACACAACGGGACCTCCCCAAAACAGGCAGGGTGTATTACAAGCTTCCCGCCACAACCCCAATTGGGGACACCATAAACTCCAGTAGCTCTGTGTGTGAGCAACAAAGGCTAGAGCTCACCCGAGGGAGGAGGCAAAGATAGAAGGAGAAAAACATAATACCCATACAACGGAGCCTCAGAGAACACTGGCACCTTGAAGGAACGGAACAAGTCACTATTTAAATGAGAGCGTGGTCTGATAAGGTTTGCCTGCTCATGGGATTATACTTTCCCAGTGGGTAACAAGCGGCAGCGGAGTTGAACCTCACAGAGGGGTAGATTATTATGTTAAGGAGGCACCAGCCCCATCAATCGGCCCCCGCTTAGGGACGACTTACCTCGGGAGCTAAAAAAGCGTCTATTGACTGACCATACACCGAGGCCACAGGCCCTGGCCTCACCGTCGGAGACAAGACGCAGCCAGTCTCCTCGTTCTTGATCACAGCTGGTGCCTCAAAATTGCCTTCAAAAGGATGGAAAAGCAGCGAGGGGCGCTGGAGAGTGGATTGCACGCCATTGTGCTCTCCCTCCAGCGGCCCAGTGCTTCCCAGGGACACAACAGACCCTCCGGTGCTCGTGACTCCGACACTTGCCAAACCCGCCAGCACAAGAGGCTACGTGCAAGGGGGGACACGGCTAAACGGCCCACTGCTTTGATTGATTTCTTCTCCTTCACTTGTGCAACATTATAACTTGCAGAGGGAGCGGTCAGGTGGCCTGCACAGAAGATTGCTGGGCCACCACTGATTCCAGGGCGCACCTGTGCACCCTGCTTGTCGGCATTCATGAGGAAAGATTGGAGGATGCCTCCAATACTCAAGAGGAGCGCTATACTCCTGGGTGGAGGCTACTGAGGAATTTTGGGGAATGTCCTGGCACTTTTGTGTGCCAACGAGATCATCCCTCCAGGCGCGATGTCACTTCTCGGTGAGCTCGCGACCACCGGTCAGTCTGCATGGTGATGACAGATGGAGCACCCCCCTGCCTCACGAGAGCATAGCGAGGTGGGCACAAGCTTTTGAATCACCGCACGTGGAATTGCTCTGCACGTGACAATTCCAATATAGCGGTAGCACAGATTGAACAACAAATATTCCTCCCATTATACCCCAACCTCGCAGGGAGGTTGTGTGTGAAGAGAAGGCTATAGTGACTTGCACCCTTAATGGAACTCAGGCAGGTGCTACGCAGCTCGACATCTAGCCCGAATGCGCTGAAAGACCGAGTCTCTAGGCCCATGGGTGGCTTCCACCTCTGTGGCATGCTTGTTCGCCACTTCAGGCTGCGATCAGTGCCAGCTCTCATGGTGTCCATCAGAGCAGCCGACTCGGTGGGTATGCCTGTCCCGCCTCCTGCTCTCTTGATCGGAGAGGACTCCCATCCTCGGTCTGGGAGCGATCTGCTGGAGGGGCGTTTCTGCCTTGAGTCCTGCACCATGCCATTCAGGAGCTTACTCCCCAACTATTCAATGATATGCTCCCTACCGCGGAAAGGATCTCGTCTCTCTCTCCCTGCCTCTTTCTGTCTTGCTCATTTGTGCTGCAGCCTGTGAGACCTGATCGCCAGGTCGCCATTTTTCTGGGCTTTCTGGCTGGAATTTCCTTCCTTGCCAGCTGCACGCTGGAACCGCCATTTGCCACGATTGCCGCATTTTGTTGTCCCTCTATCCTTTGAAGGGTTGATCTGAGGGTTAATTGTTCATTGGACACGTGAGCGAGATTCTCGCACTGGGGCAAGAAATCACTCACTAAGGAGACTCGGGCCCATCTTGGTGTCCCCCCTGCCGTATCCTCTCGTGACTGTGGCGCTCGCTCTCGTGGCGAGTTCGCCATGGGTCCCCATTTTCTTAGGCAGCCCCGGGTTCTGCTCCTGAGATTCCTTTCCTGGGCCACCCTGACCAGATCCATGTCCCTGGTGGGTCGCTGGGCCGTCCTGGGATCTCTGTATCTTGGAGAGCCAATTTACATGACTGACTCGCATCTCGCAGCCCCCTCGACTGGCTTTCATTCCTCGGCTTTTGAACGAGGCAACCTGACCCCATCTGAGCACTCAGCTCTTGTGTAGTGGACAAGCTGCAACTTGTCTCTGGGCTGGTGTCTTTCTGCCCTTGAGCTAGGCGCAAGTCGCCTCTGGCAGCTGGTGCAGGAGCCCGCCTATGCGAGGGATTTCTCTGCCTGATCTCGGGGGTGTGCTCCTGACCTGTCTTGCCGCGTTGCAGCCGGTCCCCATCCTCGTGATGACCCGGTTCTCACACGTGCGTCCTCTGTGTGTCCTCCATGGGGAGAGCTCATCAGGGGGGCAGAACACAGCTCCGTTATGTAAGCGTGTGCTTTTGGTCCACCTGTGGAGTTGGCCCACAGGGGAATGTGTGCCATTAGCTCGAGGGATGAGTCGGCCCTAGCCGTGCTCATCTGTGTTTCCATACTCTCAAGGCGAATACGTCGTGCAGCGCTAGGAAGGATGGATGCTGGGGCTGGGGCAGTTTTGGGGAGTTGATTCGGCATGCACTGCACTGCCTCTATATCGGGAGGAGGTGGGAATAGATGTTTAAGAGAGATCTCTCACGCAGTGCGCAGGTGGAGAAAGCAAGGAGGCTCCGAGGCGCAGACAAATATATATTGTATTGTTTTGAATGTGTTAGGGCACATCCCACCATGCCTTTGCATACATAGACAGCGAAGTTGTGGGCATACTACATTAGCACGTTCTCGCTCTCCATGTTGGGTAACGCGATCCAAGTAACGAAATATTGATGGGGGCTTGGGTGAAGCATCTTGTGCTGCGAAAAACATCCTCGCTTCGTTTAGCCCTCTTTTCCCTGTTTCTCTCCTCAAACCTGTCGCTCCTGAGCGGTCGTGGGCTCTCTGCAGCTTTTCCCTAGTTTCGGTGCGTACTCGTCTTCTTGGCTGCGGCTGTGCATATTTTCTACTAAGTATTTTAGCGTGGGGAAATGCTTGGGAAATCTCATCTTTCTCTCATAGGCAAGCGCAGAGCTGGAGACGACTTGGAGATTTGCTGTGTGATCGAGGGCACTATATATAGTGGCGATTTGAGATGAATAATGGATGTTATGTGAGTGAGATGGTGGACAGGGAGCAGGAGAGTTTTATTATTCCTCGGCCATATTATCCATCTAGGAAGGGCGATGGGTGGGCGTAAGAGGTAGCGGGGGGGCTGGTGGGGGGGGGGGGGGGGGGGGTGGAGGGCATGGGAGGAGACGGAGGGAAGCGAGGGGCGCGCGGTGGGCAAAAGTGAAAAAGGATATCCGGAGATAACATGAGTATAAACATAAGAGCCCCCTGGAGCCTAGTATACTGCAGTGCCCCCTTTTGGGAGGCCACTTGCGTGTTAGGCTAAGGTCGCGGTGCAATCGCACAACCTGAAAAGAGGATGATACAGGACCCTTTGGCGCCACAGCTGCTCACTGGCATCAGGAGAGAGGAATTTGGGAGTGCTTGTTGTAGGTTGACCTTTTGGGTCCACAGACTTAGAAGCCTCCCGCGGCAAAAGCTCCCAACTGAGGCTCTTCTGGGCGATGGAGCTATTTCTCTGGCCTCTTCATCTTGTCCTGCATTAGACAGGATCACATTTTACGCACTGGGCGCAGGGTAACATTGTTCTTGTCTTGTGTTTCTTTGGTTCTATAACCAGGTGGCCTCATGAACAAATTACGTGCAGCATTTTCAGAAAGGGGTGTTTTTCTGTTTGACGAGCAGCAGAAAACGCTGGCAGGTGTGCTCTGATATAGGCTACATTTGCTTCCGCTGGTGACAGAAGCGCATGGCGCTCAGTTGCACGCCCCGTGAGTCGGCCATCAAGGTCCCGCTGAAATTGGTCAATGATCAAAAGGGCTTTGCGCATTCTGCAGCTACCTTTCATTCTGGGCTTCGGTGCGCGCGAGAGAAGAGTGCCCTCATCACTCAGTCGCAGGCATTGCTGTTTGTTTACTTTACTATCCTTTAACGAGAAAAGATGCATCTCTCTCTCGAATGCCTCGGCGTAATACAATTGCAAAAACTGAGGGGTCAATTCTACTCGATTATTCTTCATAGGATAGATCTTGTTCAGTGATAGTTTTTGTTCTCTATACACATCTTAAGTCTATCCCAGGTTAGTTTCTGAAAGGATAAGAGGGCAGCTGGATAACAACACACCCCTTGATAACCATTCCAACTATTCCTTCTCGCGGGCACTCTTCTCTGCCACTATTTTTTAGGAGGCTGCATTGAACAAATGTGGCCTGATTTCATTCTATCTAAGGCATAAATTCGTGATGAGGGCTGCGGAACTGTTTCATTCGCAGGATTCTCCTTCAGAGTAGGAGGAGGTTTTTTTTTCCTTTTCTGCTTCTGTGTTTCCTGATGCCCAGGTGCTGCTTAGTGCCGGCTCCTCGCCCTGAGACGTGAGGCTATGGGTGAATGTGGAGGTACCACTCTCACGTGGCATAAACCTTTGGCCTCATCGCATATTTTTTGCTAATGTGCAGACACTTCTGGACTGCCCTCTAGTTCATGCTTATCCGTGTCTGGGGAGGAAAGCACGAACATCGATTATCATCGATTACAGATGACTTTTAGTTGTCCTGTGTTCGTTTATCTTGATAGGCCCATAGCTTTGCTCATAGACAATATTTAGTGTGTATGTTGAATGCTGAAGGTTTGAGTGTGTGCTGTAACATATAGTTGTGCGTGGGATTGACTCCCTCATTCATGTCTCACTCCTCTCGCGGACGCCTACAGGCAATGCCACCTAGCGAGTGGAGAATAGTCTGGCAAAGGAGTCTTCTTAGTCTCTATCTCACCAGCACATCTTGAGAGAGTAGTGAGAATCTGCAGATGCTGTGATTTTAGCACTATTCCGGTATGGAGAGTTTTACGATTGGGTGGTAATTGACTCTGAAGCGTGTCAAAATAAACTCCTGGTCGATGTCGCTTTGGCTTGCCCACATGATGGATCAGTCCACCAGAGGTACAACCTACAAGTGGGCGCCTTGTTCAATCAAAGCAGGAAATATAGTTGCTGCACCTGTGGGCAAACCAGAGAACCGTCGGGAGGGGATGGGCACAAGAGTAGAATGCTTGAATATCATAAGCAATCTGGACCTCCTCTGTTATCCTGGCTGGGGGCACCTCTGCTTTATCTGCTCATATATCAACGATAAGGTCATCGCAGTTTTGAGATGTGTATTGCCAGTTGTGAGAAGAGGATTAAAAAGATTTGTTTATCTCATTAGTTACAAAGTCGATGTGACAGACGTTAGGCTCCTCTCGTCCTTTTCAGGCTTCGCGATGTTCCTGTATGAATCTCTCGTAGCACATTCTCTGTCTCTCAATTGGTTGTCTTCTCACATCGCAGAGCGTGCTACTTGGCGTCATCTATTATAGTTGACTGTGGAATACTTTGGTGTGTTTTCGGCTCTCTCTCAAGCTGAGAAAGCTTTTTTGTGCTGTGTGTGTACTCTCTAGTGCGCCCTGAGTCACCAGAACGTGAGATCCCACGCCTGCTCCAAGGCTTGCATGTGTTTTCACGCGTGCAGAATGCATGCCAGATCGCCTAAATCTTTCAGTATTCTAGTCTACAATATTAACTGAGCCTTCGAGAATAGCCTATTCAAAAGTTGCAGGGAGAAAAAGAGGAAAATATCTGATCCTTCGTTGGGATAGCTAGATATGTGCTGGGATTGAGTCAATGTCTCTCGCGCTCTTCTGTGGTTTTGTTTTCTTCTCTTTCTTTTCTTTTCTGTTTTTTTGTGGTTCGGTTTCCTAGACCTGATTGCTTTCCCCTGTCCATGAGTGCCAGTGTTGGAGGTGCTGTGTGTGCATTCGCATAACCACTGTGCGCAGCTCTGTTTCTGGTGGTGAGTGATCCTACCTTCTCCCAACAATTCTGTCTTTTTGCGTCGCTTGTTTTGTGTTTCTCTTACCGTTCTGTTCTCCCCTTGCCCTCTCTTTATTCTCCCTCATGTCCATTCCTGGCTGCCTTTTCCCTCTATTCCCTCTCCTTGAGAGGACTGCTCTCTCCTTCTGTTTTAAGCAATTTTTCCCCTTACCAGCTTTCCCGCTTCATCTTTCTTCGCCTTCTCATTTTCTCCTCAGGACTACCTCTTCTCTGCTCTCGTTCTCTTTTGTCTTGCGTCTTTTATTTCCATACTCTTTGCGCTCTTTCATCAAACTCTATCTTCTATCGTCATATCTCTCTGTTTCTCTCCTTTTCTCTTTTAGTTCCATTATCCTACTTGTCCTCACTTTCTCGCCTGTTTCCCCTTCTTCCTCGTTTTACTTCCTTCTTTTCCTTTCCCTCTTCCACTTTTCCCTTTCCACGTTCCCTTTTCCTTTCCTTCTTCCCTAGTCCCTGTTCTTCCCTCTTTCCACCACTCGTCGGTTTCCTGCCTCCTTCCTCCCCTCTCGTCGTCCCTTTCCCGTTTCTCCTTTTCCGCTCACTTTTTCAGCCTCTCTCCCCTTGTTGAGATTTGATTGCGCTTGTCTCTCGCCATTGCACCATTGCGCTCTTTTTTCCACTCGTCCTCTTTTAACTTCCCCTGTTAAATGGGCTTTCTCCGTGGTCCCCTCCGTTCCCTTCTCCGATTTCAGCCGAGGTTTTCTACATGCAATCCAGGTTTATAAGCGTCCAGGGCAGAATTCCCAACCAGGGCTCCTGCTGTCCACAGGGAAATTTCAGGCCACCTCTGGATGGTTGGTGGTCCCGCAAAGGAGCACAGTGGATGTGAGTGACATGGGGGGTTGAGGCTGCGTCATCGACAGGGCCATGCCTGGGCGGGTTGCTGCTTTTCATCCTGCTGTTGACTATTGGGGAAATCTGTCCCCACTCCAGACTCGCTTGCCCCACCCGCAGCCTTGCAGATGTTTGTGTTTTTTCCAGCCTAGCGAAAAGCATGGGCGCCTCTGCTGAGTAGCTCACCCGTAGCCCAAGGTCCCCTGCTGGGTCAGTAAACATTTCTATATTTATTTTCCTGTTAATCCACGGTTTTGCACAATTAACACTCCTCCTTCGGGATTTACATTCCTCCCAATCCTTTCACCCTCTGCACAATTTTTGCACAATTTTTGCACAATTAATACTCCTCCTTCAGGATAATTCCTTCCAATCCTTCACCTTCCTGCACAATTTTTGCAAAATTTTGAAATTAACACTCCTCCTCGGATAATTCCTTCCAATCCTTTCGACCCTCCTTCTGCAGCCATTTTCTGTAGTAACTCAGTGTGATTGCGAAACTGCAGCTTTATTTCAGGGGAGAAGAGCTATTCAGTGGCTCCACGGTGGCAGAGGCCAAAGCTCCTGTGCTTGGGCCTTCAGGCTCGTGGGGTGGCAGGGTCCCCATGGCCTGGAGAGCAAAGCCAAAAATGAGATGTTTGACCACTGCTTTGGAGAGCCTGCTCTTGTTTGACCAATTTGTAGCAGTATTTTGATGTTCCTTTTGATGTGTTGGGACATTTCAGCAATTAATCACATTTTTCTATATCTTCATGTTTCTCCATTTTACCAATTCTTCAATGCCTTTCTACACCTACCAGAAAACCAAATTACTCACCTGAGTGAAGGTGCTGCTCCTCAAATTATCCCCCCAAATTTTATTTAATACATCACCTACAGCTAGCAACAATGTGCTCAAACTCAGAAGAAGCTCTAAGAAGCTCAGCATTAAAGAGTCTTTGGCTGATGTTGGTCAATTTGTTTTGAAACCCCTTCTTAAGAATTCTGGAGATGAAGAACTCTGTCTACAATCATCCCAGCAAGGAGAATTAGCCAAAAATCTGAGGGTATAGCTTATTTTATCTTCTTTTTGAAAACTGGTGGGGCATTGAGTGTGGCTAGCAGGGTGCACTCCTGATCTACAGCCCTGAGCTGTCAGCTCTCAGATGGCTCAGAATATTCTGCCTGTCCTCCCCCTTCTTAAAACATTATATCAATTAGTGAAGAGAATGTTTTGCTATTCCAATGGTTCAGAGTGATATTCCTGCTGGAAGCCTCTCAGAGTCCACTTGTGGCAAGGAGGTCAGGTGTGGAAGCCATCTGCATTACAGCGTAGCCACTGCACAGTACTGGTCAACATCCTGAGGTGCTGAAACGGTGTGGAAAATCACTGAGTTCACTAAAAGTCATCAACTTGACTCAAGAGGGAAGGATTAATCACGAGTCCAGCAGCATTAAAATCACCTGCTGGTATGGAATGAGCTAAGCCTAGAATGATTGCTGCCAGCCAAAGAATGTAGACTGGCCACGTGATCTGATTCACTGGAGCAGCCATTGAAGTGGACGAGCTCCAGAATTGAGTATGATGCTCAGTCATGAGTGGTGAATCCACTCTGCAGCTAGCCAGCCATAAACTGGGAAGACAGGTACACTGGCTCAGCCGGATCCTAGAAGGTGTAGGATAAATGCACTGAGACTCAGCCATGGAAAGTGAGGATTGAGTATACTGGAGCTCAAGCCATGGAAAGTGATGAAATGTAGTGAATACTTGAGCTCAGCTAAGGTGATCATGAAATAGGCTGAGTTAATTTGAACACTTGAAATCAGCCATGGAAAGAATTGAGTTGATGAGCTCAGCCATGGAACAGTGAGATATGCACTGAGCTCAGCATGAAAGTGATGAAATGACTGAGCTCAGCGATGTAAACATTGAGTAGCATTAAAATCACTGAGCTCAGCCATGAAAAATACTAGTCTCATGAAAAGTGACATGGACTGGAGTCTCAGCATTTGAAAAGTGCAATGAATATCACGGGAAAATCAGCCTGAAGTGGAGATGATAGTCGACCAATAAAACGTGAGTGAATTCCTGACTCAGCCATGGGAAAGTGAATGAATATTCACTGAGCTCAGCCATATGAAAAGTTACAATAATATCATTGGAATCAGCCATGGAAATAAAGCAGTTGTGATCAGCCATGAAAATAGTATGACTGAAGTACAGCATGAAAGTGGAGTATTTCACTGAGCTCAGCCATAGAAAAGTGAATGATATACTAATCAGCTAGTGGGATGACTGAATCAGCCATGTAAAAAGTGAGTATGACTGAAATCAGCCTGGATGAATGATATCACTGAATCAGCCATGAATATACCATACTGAGCTCAGCCATTGAAAGTGGCCTATCGACTTGAGCTAGGACATTGAAAAGTGACCATTCCACTGAGCTCAGGATGTGTGACAGCCTTCTTACAAGTGGGCAAGCAGCTGGAGAAGGCCGCCAGTGGCAGTGAGAATGCAGTTGTGTTGTTGAAGGAACAAGACTGGCACAGAGACAGCCTGAGGGATTGGAATCCCGGCAAAGCATCTCCTTTTCTGTGATCAGGATTCAGTGACAGCCTGCACAAGAACCCTGAGCCACTGATTCCTTGGTGTCTATCCTGGGAGGTTCTCCTGCAGGGTGTGCTGTTGTATTCCTTACAGAGAGCTGCATGGTACTGCTCAAACACAAATGTGAGTGCCAGTGCTTTCTCTGACAGCTACAGGCGTTTAGTGCCCACATGTATAATGAGTTTAATGACTTGGCTCTCCCTAAACTTCCCTAAATTAGGAGGTTGAAATATAATAGAACAGTACTCTCTCATGGTGTTTGCGTTTTTGTTTAGATTATTTCCTTGACAATAGAAAAGCCTCGCTTTGACTTAATGACAGTCCTGTGATACAACTTTTGGGACTCAATTATGAAAATCTTTGCCTTTATCTAAAAAAAAAAACGAAAGAGAGACTGCCAAGGAATCTGTTTTCCTGGACACTAACCACTCTAAGGCAGTGGTGTGCATTCCACCTGATTTTTCCATATATGATTAAACCCAACCTGTGATTGTTAACACTTTGAGTCCTTCTCCCCCTCAATTGCTCTGCCTCTGCCCTGAGCAGCAGAGCTCTGGGAGTCTCTTAATAAGTCCTTGCTTAAGGGAAAGGAAGGCTTTTTATTTTTAGCGCCATCAAAGAAAGTGGCTGCTTTTGCAGGCTTGTCTGAGGTATAGGTTGGAGCTCCATTCCCTGCTCACCTCCCACGTCTGATGGTTGGTACAAGGGAAGCTTAACCAGCACTAATTCAAAGACTGCTGCTGGGCAATTAGAGAAGTGTCCTGGCTGAGCGTGGGTTGTGTGTGCAGCTCTTAGAGCCATCCAGCCCTCCCTCATCTCCAGCCCACTTTGCTGGAGGAGGAAAAGCCTTGCAGGGAAGCTCCTGTACACATTCCCAAATGTGCAATGCAGGAGGCCTCAGGCTGGGTGTTTTTTTCACCCCTGAGGCTTCTACAAATCTTGTCTGCTTTGGAGCAGGCAGAGAAAGGGAGATCTCATTGCTAACCACCAGCCAGGCACAATTCCCAGGCAACGGAACAGGACTGGCCTGCTTGGGAGGCAAACACCATCCCTCAGAAATCCCAGCTGAGATACAGCAAGCAATCTCCGACGATCGCTCCTTTTCTCCCTCTCAAAATGTTGTGTCTTGCTATTGACTAGGTGAAACATTAAAAGCTTTCTGAGACACCTCTAAGCTTTGGGAATCCCTTACCCTTAAGCCTTTTTTAGCCCCTGCACATCGTGGCATTGATTTTCCCACATATATTTCATATTGGGTTTCCATTTCATTTTGCTTTCACTTCAAGCAGCAATCCCTTAATTATCTTTGCTGCCCACAGCTGTCCTGTCCTGCTCTGAAGGTTTGGCGGTTTGCTTGCAGGGGGGGGGGGAGCCATCAGGAGCACCACTGGATGGCAGAGCAGGGCTTTGGGCTGGCAGCGTCACCTCTGAACGCAGGAAATTCAACTTGGTGGGCTGAAGAGAAATCTTTCAGAGCTGGGTTGCAGACTGCACTGTCTTGTGTGCTCTGTCTTGCTCACAGGCTGCTCCCTGAGTGACAAGAACTGCAGGAAATACTGCTTGTTCATGAGCCCCTCATGTGGGGCTCTGCACAAAATGGATGTTTTTGTGGGGGGCCCGTGTTTTTTTTTCTTTGGAAAAAAGTTTTTTTTTTTTTTTTTTTTTTTTTTGGCCCCCCCCCGGGGTTGGGGGGCACAAGGAGGAAAGCAGGGCCAGGAAGAGGAGCCTCTGGTCATGGCTTTCTTGGGGCACTTCTGCTCTCGATTTTGAGATCAAGTGGAAGGAGGCCATTGAAGTTCCATCAATATTTTGTTTTCGTTTTGTGAAACTAGAGCATTTCTTGCTGATGTCTTGCCAGCAGGCTCTGCACCCCCTTGTTCCCCGCGAGGCCTGACCTGCCAGGGAATTTGTGAAGAGAAAGCACTTCTCAGCAATAGATGTGCCTGAATTGAATGGCTGAGGTGTAGCTTATTAGGACCTGGCACAAAGAATAGAAAAGTCTTTGTAAGGACATAGTGTTCATAATGCAGCCTATACACATTTAATAACAGGTTTACAGCAAAGTTAACATAAAAAATTGTCCCCAAAAACAGCAGCTGGGTATTATACGAGCAGCTTTTGAAATTGGAAAAGGGTTGGGAAATAACAGCTGCTTCTCGCCTGCCTGTGCTTTTCACTCTGGGCTAAATTATTATTTCCCATAATTAATAATTCTGCATTGCAGATTAAAATTGATGACTTACAATATATATTGCATGACAATAAAAAGAGTGACCAAGCAATTTATTGCTGCAGTGTGCATAACAGCTTAAGTCTCTAAACAGAGATGTTTTCTAACACTCAAATTCCTGTCCTTCTGCTGATGATTTTAACCCTCACTGATTTTGTTTTTATATAGTCACTCAGTATTATTGTTACTTTATCACTTGGGGTCTTAGAACTAGCCCATAATGGACTCCAGAAGCGTGGTTGCTGCTGCATTTCCTTATTAAATCAAAAGTTACCTCTCTGGTTGTCAGGGACTAAAATCAAACCCCTTTGATTACAGTGTTCCACAACCCTTTTAAATATTGATTATTGCGACTGTGTAGAGCTGCTGAAATGTATTTTTGTTTGGGAGTAGTTCAGAATGGGGAAAAACTTCCATTGCAACAGTGAGTTATTGCAGCTGCTGCTTTCTCCTTGGCAGAGAGCCTGGCTTGCTGCTCCTTGCAGGGGCTCTGTCCTGGGGCCTCCCCTGGCCTCTGCAGGTGGAACATGGCTTTGCTGGCTGTGGGTTTTGGCTTGGGTTTGCAGAAGCAGGCAGCTCTGTGGCAGAATCGGGTCAGAGGGTGCTGGAGGGCATGCCAGTGAGGCCTCTGCTCAGTGCCACAGGTGAGCAGAGCCTGGCACCTGCAGGACAGCACTTCGGGCAGGGGTTGGCTGAGCCAGACCCATCAAACTGCAGAGTGACAAAGGAGACACAGGGAGCTGCTCATGCTGCCTGTGATGGGTTGGCTGACTTGTCTAACTGGTCATTGTCTCCTCGAACGTGAAAAGAAATAATTTCTGATCTCTTTTCCTATGCTTGAGCTTAATTTAGCAAATGAAACCTGCCTGGTCTCACCATTAACTACAGGAACATAAATAAATCCATTCATTCCATCCTGTTCAGCGGTGTGCGTTCATTACACCCAGGTCCCTGAGAAAAAAACTTAAAATCATTTGAAAGCTGGAATCACTGTGTTCCTTCAAGGAGCTCTTCTCATTTGTCATGTCCTTGCTGCTTCATTCACTTCTCAGGCACCCAGCTGGAAGCCTTTGTTGCAAATTATTTCTGAAGCTGTTAATTGCAGTTGAAAGGAAGCAGTCAGCTGTGAATGGAGAACCGTTTCTGGGAGTGTTTCCTCCTTGCTGAGGGGAGCCTTGGGAGCAGCTCTGGCTGGTGGCAGCTCCCTGTGCCCTGGGAGCCTGCCACTGCAAGTGTCCCAGCCACTCCAGGCTGCCCTGCTCTGTTAAAGGGACAGTTCTGGCTCCTGCTGCTCCTCAGGGCTGCTCTCCTCTCTTCCTTTTTCCAGAATCTGTCCTGTATCCCACTCAACGTGCTTCACCCACCAGTGCAGAACACATTTACCTTATTCGATATGCTCATCCACTTCAATCTCCTGCCTCTCGTAAGTGCTCCTTGCACATTTGTCACAGCAGCCTGCATCCTGTGCTCCCAGCACTTGTTCCAAGCATATGTGAGTTAAGAGCAGTCACCACATATTTGATCTCTCCCTTTCTCTTTTCCTGCCAGCTCCGGCTTCTCTGAGTAGCTGCTTGGTAACTCAGCCCTTTCTTTCTCCTTAGTTGCTGCTGCCCCAGGGCTCAGGAAATGAGAAATACTTGCAGGAGGGTTCTGTGGGTAAGAGGGGACTGGCTCTTCCCAAGGCTATTATCGCACCTGGTTAGCCTCTCCTTGTTCGGCAAATCCATGACCACGTGTCCCCTTCCCTTACGCTTTGGCAGAATGCAGGTGCACAACAGCTTTTGTCTCCTTCTTTCGTCATAGATCTCTTTCTTAGTTGATCCCTTTTGACGCACTCCTCCTGATGTCACACCCCTCGTCAGGCCTAGCTTCCTGTCCTGCAGTGGCGTGTGGGTATCATTTTTCCCCCACGAGCGGGAATTGTGTGGTCCAGGGGAATGCTGTGGATGTTTGCTGCACTCCACTCCAAACTTCCACATCAACTGGTCCCAGTGCTAATGCTCAAGGCTGCCTGGTCTGGCTTTCCGTGTAGCGCTCCTGTGTCTGTGGTCACGTGTGCTCGGCACTTACCTCCTCCTCATTTATTCCAATCCTGCTCTACAGGGATCTTGCGTTGTGTTGTGAGCTGCTGGTATCTGCCCACGTGACTACACTCGTCAGTAGAACACCCTTCCGCATCAAGATTTTGCAGCAGCTCCCCCTTTGCTGTCACATCACACTATCACAGCTTTCTCGTCTTTCTCTCGCATATTTTTCGCCCG
>NDFG01000408.1:587162-607535 GCA_002167245.1 Sporophila hypoxantha | reverse complement strand
ATATCGAACCTCTCTTCACCTACAGTTTGCGTCGAAGGCAGCAAGTATAACCGACGATAGCACGTCGGCAAGCTGCCACACCTGCAGGATCTTCAGGGATTTGGGGGCTCTCCAGAATGCAGCTCAAGTGCCTGACAAAATAACCCTTCTTCCTCCAGTGCATCAGCCAGCTTCTCATGGGATTACTGCCCTTAAAAGGATTTTTCCAGGCTGTTTCTCGGTACAGGCTGTTCCTTGTTTCCCCCTCATTCTAAACTGTGTACCTCCAGCAGAATTTGGCCCAGTGTGTAAATCCTGAGCTTGACAAGCTGCAGAGCAGAGGCAGCAGTAATTGCAGCAGTAATTGCAGCGTGTCCTCGTTAATTGGTGGGTGCAGTTACAGCTTCAGCTGAGCTGTGTCACAGCTACAGGATTTCTTCTTTGCCATTACCTTCAATACAGGAAATAAAGCTCCACCACCGTGCCTGCTCTGCTGCGAAAGCCACACCTGGGGAGGTGGAAATGCTCCCAAGCTGAGAGCCAGTCCTTGCTCCTGCTCTGTCCCCTCCCTCACTGCATGGGAGCGTCTCAGAAATGAAAGGATAAGATGAAAAGTGCAGTTTGCCTTGCCTCAGTTGGCAGGAGAGGCTGGCTGAGAGGCTGTGCTCTTCACTGATGGTGGCACTGGGTTAAATTTGTCCAGCTCTGCCAACAAAACATAAAAAACTCTGCGGAGTTTTTTGATAGAAAAGGGCTGAACATGAAGCAGGACCATTGCCAAAGAACTGCCCCAAAGCCTCCAGCCAGGCCACTTCAGGCCCACGGTGCCCAGAGGGCCTGGGGGCACAGCCACCCCCTCTGCTCTGCCCCGCCCTCAGAGCTCAGCTGAAATCCTGGCTGCCTTTCCTGGCTCAGCAGCTTCATTGAGAGCCTGCCACTGAAAGGTGTCAGGCCCATTTGGGTTGTCACTCTTGGCTCATTTTGGCAGTGTGGTGGCAGCAAAGCTCTGAGTTGTTTTTCTTTATTTGTAAAGCAAACTCTGCCTGGGATGAGTCTCTGTCATGATACCCAGGAAAAATTTGATTTATACAGAGTAGGTTGCAGCTTACATCCTGCAGGCTTTGGCTGACACTCGTTAATACATTTGAACAATCTTTCCTTTGCCATTCCAGAGGAAAACCCCTGAACCACAAAGACAAATTTTCAGAGGCCAACAGATAAAGGAATAAAGCATTAATAAGTTTAAAAAAACCCCACAAAGTGATTTGTTAAAAAATAAAAAGCAATAACTGCAGCGAGCAGAGCAGTGCTCTGTGGAGATCATTCACATTGGCAGCAAAGGTCAGCGTGGGATCACAGGGCAGCTCTCCCACCTGGCTGCTCAGGTAAAAAGATGTTTTATGAGTCCTCCTCCTCTGTTATCAGACTCTTAGAGAGAGCTGCAGAGCTCTTTCTCCCTTTGTTATTAGGTGGCCAATTTCCAGAGGGAGGGAATGGCCCGTGTTTATCCAGAGCATCTCCTGCCATCCTGCAGCAGCCAAAGCCTCGGTGTTGTTTGGGGACAGCATCGATTGCATCAGGCTCTAATGAAAATCAACCTCTGCAGCCTCAGCCCCGTGTGCACGCAGCTTTTCCTTTGTCCCCTCTTGCTCTCCATTAAAATAACAACATCTCCTTTGGCTCCTATCTATCTTCCTATTTAGCTTTCTAAAAACTTGCTGTGTGTGTGCTTTGCCATAATGAAGAGAGATCTGAGGCAGAGTTAGTTTCTGAGTGCCAGGGCAGGATCATTGTGAGGCCAGGGAGAGCTCTGTGCATTCCCAGGCCTCTCCTCCTGTCCTTGCCATGGTTTATTTGGTGCCAGGCGAGAGCTCTGCATTCCCAGCCTCTGCTCCTGTCCCTCCCTGGTTTATTTGGTGCTCTCTGTGCATTCCCAGCCTCTCCTCCTCTTTCCCCCCTGGTTTATTTGATGCTCTCTCTGCATTCCCAGCCTCTCCTCCTTTTCCCCCCTGGTTTATTCAATGCCCACCCTGGCTGGGGATGCCTGAGTGCAGCTCTGCCTCTGCTCTCTGCTCAAGAACAGAACTGGGCTCAGATTTTGGCTTTTTTGCACTTTGCTCCCTGGCTTAGCACAGTTTCTGCCCAATGGAGTAGTGATATGTTTGAATTTTTTTCTTTTTTTTTTTTTTTTTTTGAACTCTGGGGTTTCTGAATTCAGCTTTTGGCATCTGATAAAGCAGCTCAGAAGCTGCAGATAATCTGCCTTTTCACTTCAAAGGGTGTCTATCAGACCTTCATCCTCTGCTCTTTGGCAGGAGGAAACTCCTCATTTCTGACCTCAGGAAAACATTTTGAAACAAGCAACACAACTGGGAGAAGAAAACCCAAAGTTTTAWGATATTTAGATCTGGACTGTAAGTCCTTGAAATAAAACACACTAACATATTTTAACATTTTTAATAACACTTTGAGGTGGGGTGAGAAATTTTGACTACACTAATTCTGACATTCTCATTATGCCTCCCTGTGTTTTATCCTAATCCCTTGGGGTATCATAATGCTGATTAATTTGTCTCCTGGAGGATCTCTTTTATATTAAAGTTCTGTCTGGCTTTTCTTTTTTCTTCAAACACTGCACAAAGAAATAAAAACTAATTAATTGCATTAATAACATCTTTTAGGTTCCTGTACTTTATCTCACACTCAGACTTTGCCATCCAGCCTGCTGTATAATGCACTGCTGGGATTTTCAGTGATAATAATCCATGGATTTTCCAAGTGGGCTRCTCTGTTCTTCTTGGGCCTGTAATGCATATTTAGGGTTTTTTTTTAGCAGTTCACATTCAACCTGAGTGAGAATTCCCTTGGGACAGTGGTGGAATGCTTATCCCAGCAGAACACCCTTCCTACAGGAGTGTTTGTGTGGGAGAACTTAAACCCCTGGAGCTGAGTGTTCRGTGGGGTCAGAACCCCAGATTTACACTCCAAGTTATTCTGTGTGGGGTGGCAGTGYGCACCTGCCCACCCCAAAATTCTACAGAGGAGCTGAAAGCAAGCAAATCTTAATCCCATTTCACTTCCCCTGAAGTAAGCCCAGCTAAMGCCCTAGGCCTGTCAGCAGCACAGAAGAAAAGAAGATTCTTTTCCATGGTTGAGGTTTTCCTCCCCAGCAGCTCCTGGGGACTGGAAGTGGCTCTGTGAGCACCAGAGCACAGTGCTTCCCATTGGGTGTCAGCCTTGGACAATTAGTAAGCAAAAGCCATCACCAGAGGCAAAAAAAAAAAAAAAAAAGAAAAAAAAAAGAGAAAAGCGATTAAAAAGAATTAAATGAGGCAAAAGAAATGCAATAATTTCCATTTGTAAGGAGAGGATATAATAAGACAGTGATGCAGTGCAGYTTTATCTCTGGAGTAAAACCAGTCTTTATGAGCATACAATGCCTTCCTTCAGCCTCCTGTGGTACCCTTCCCTCTCCAAGCTCAGTCACCAGGTCAGGGGGAGCCTGGCCCAGCAGGCTGCAGAAATGGGGGGCACTCACCCTGCTGTGGGCTGGGTGATTCATCCCCATCTCCTGGGGGTGCCCCTGAGGGATCTCCTAGAGAGACAAACCCTGGGGCCAAAAGATGGGGCTGTGCGTGCAGGAATGGCCAGGGAGTCATCCCTGCATCCCAGCATGAGCAGGGAAGGGAGCAGCATTCCTATGGGCAGCCAGCTGACAACAAACCCAACCCAGGGAGCTAGAGGTAAATAACTGCACCCTTAATGGAACTCAGCAGCTGCTCCTGGCTCAGCCAAGCAAAACCAGCTCTGCCCTGGGGGGTTTGAGCATTCCACTCCCAGCTGCAGTCACAGCAGCAAAGCCAGCAGAGAGGAGCATCCTCTGTCTCTGGAATCCAGGGGCCCACCTCGTCTCTGGATCATGCATTCGCTGCGAGGACATTCCTCCTGCAGCCTGACCTCTCAGGTCCCATTTTGGTTGTCCTGAATCCTCTGCAGCCTGACCTGATCCAGGTCCCCATTTCTGGGCTCTCTGAATCCTCCTGCAGCCTGACCCCTCCAGTCCCTGTTTCATTCTTTAGGATCTGCTGAAAGCATTCTCCTGCAGCCTGACCCCATCCAGGTCCTCTCTCTGGAATCCAGGTCCCATTTCTGGGGTCTCCTGAACCTCCTGCACCCTGACCAGATCCAGGTCCCTGTTTCATCTCTAGCGATCTGCTAAAGGGATCTCCTGCAGCCTTGACCCCATCCAGGTCCCACATTTCTGGCTCTGCCTGAACCCTCCTGCACCTGACCCATCCAGGTCCCCATTCTGGGTCTCGCTGAACCCTCCTGCAGCCTGACCCCCTCCAGGTCCTGTTTCATTCTCTGGCTCATGGCAGAAGGACTGAGGGTGGATGGCACAGAAAGGATCCWSTGAAAGGGCAGAGCTGCCATCTCCAGATCTTTTATCAGGGCTCTGCAGCAAGAGAGTGGCTGGTGGATAYCATCAACCCACAGGGAGAAAAAAATCCAGCAGGAAAAGCAGGKTGAGAAATAACCATTTTGCAGAGGAGCACATCCTGCTTCTGACAGCASTGGCTGCTCTCTGCAGCCTCTGGAACACCAGGAATGGAGCTCGGCTCTCCCACCCCAGTGCTTCCAGTCCAAACTGGCCAGCTCTTCCTGGTTTGTTTGGTTTTTTTCTTGGGGGGATGGAATAAATMAGTGGAAATGCCTGGAAATCTGATTTAAGCAGCAGCACTGGCGTTTGATTCAGGCACATTAGGGGGATGAGATGTTGATGGTTGGGTGGATCTTTTGCATTTCCACAGGACATGTTGCTAAATAGCCTGGGCATGAGAACAAAGCAGCTGCAAAATAAATGAGGCAGAGAAAAAGCTGAAACCTGGCCTTGCTGGGAAAGGAGTGCAAAGAGAACCTGCCAAGCCAGGCACAAAGAAAGGAGGACTGGAAACTGGAAAAAGAGGCTTGGAGAGAGTCACTGAATGAAGATGCAGGATTGTTGTACAGAGACCAGGGCACAGCAGGGACAGAGCAAATGTTCTGTGACAGAACCCAGCTTGCAGTGTCAACCCAAATGTGCAAGAGCTCTGAAAAGTACCAGGGCTGGAGAGAGTTCCCAAATCCCATGTTTTATCACCTACAAGAGTGGAAGTTGAATTGCTGAAAATCAAACAAACCATAAATACCTGTTATTAGTTTCGTGCCTCTYCTACCCAGGTTATCTGTAAAAAGGGTCAAAACCCCAATAATTCAGCATCTCTGTAGAACATGTGCATTGATAACAGGACAAGTTTTATTCCAGAACTCCCAGGAGGTTTTGTCCCACTAAGAGCACAGGAATTTCTGTATTGGTATCAACTCCTGGCTCCCTCTAGTATGCAGCCTTGGAGAAAACCCTGATAACATAAACTTAATTATTTCTTTCTTTAAGCCACACTTTTCAAAGAGATTTTTGAAAGCTAGGTTTTGAACTAAAAAAGGAATTTGAGCTCCTTTTTTTAGGTTTCAAGTTGCAAAAGGACACTGAAAAGAGATTATTTTAAGAGCAGYGAATAATTACAGCTGGTTTAGCACGTAAGGTGTGATGGCATATAGAGTGCAAAACCAAGTCAGCCCTGTACACATCATAAAATCATCAGGGTTTATAAAAACGTCCTGGTAACCAGAGCCAGGGAGGCACAGAAATCTGAAACTATGGCAACTCTGTGTAGGAAGAAGCATTCAGTGGAGASAGAGATTAAAAACAATAGCCCCTCAATCTCTGTGGCAGCTTGGCTCCTCATTTTCTCAGCAGTTTGTACCTTTTCAGCTTCCCAAGTCAGATTCTTCTCCTGCAGTTTCACCACAGCTGTCTGGGCAGTAATTTTGGGGAAAACTTGGTGGTTTCCAYCAATCCAGCAGCCCTGGCAGCCTGCTGGTGTGTGCACAGGAGTCAAACAGCAATTCTGCTGAAAGCATCGAAAGTGCAGGGGAGGAAAAGGGGAAATATCAACTTTTCCTGTTGCTGGATGTTTCCAGTTCAGGAGGGTTCTGGTTCCCAGCCTGGATTGCTCCCCTGTCCTGTGCCAGGGTGTGAGCTGAGCATTTCAAACCAGGCAGTCACTTTCTGTGTGCTTGATTCCCTTTTCCCTTTCCCTTTCCCTTTCCTCCTTCCCTTTCCCTTTCCCTTTCCCTTTCCCTTTCCCTTTCCCTTTCCCTTTCCCTTTCCCTTCCCCTTTCCCCTTCCCCTTCCTCCCCTTTCCCTTCCCTTTCCCTTTCCTTTCCCTTTCCCTTTCCCTTTCCCTTTCCCTTTCCCTTTCCCTTTCCCTTTCCCTTTCCCTGCCTCATTTCAGCCCTGCTCCAATCCAGCCAGGGCTCCTGCTGTCCAGCAGGAATTCAGCCACCTTTGGCTGTGTGTCCCTGCAAAGGGCACAGGGATGTGTGGCAGGGAGGGTTGGTGAGCTCTCACAGCTGCCTGTGTGTCCAGCTGGCAGCAGCTGGACCAGCTTGAGCTCACCCAGTGCCCAAGGTCCTTTGCTGGGTCAGTAAAACATTTCTGTATTTATTTTCCTGTTAATCACGTTTTTGCACAATTAACACTCCTCCTTCAGGATACATTCCTCCCAATCCTTCACCTTCCTGCACAATTTTTGCACAATTAACACTCCTCCTTCAGGATATTCCTTCCAATCCTTCGCCCTCCTTCTGCAGCCATTTTCTGTAGTAATCAGTGAATGGAAACTGCAGTTTATTTCAGGGGAGAGAGCATTTCAGGTGCTCCAGGTGGCAGGAGGCAAAGCTCCTGTGCTTGGCTGCCTTGCAGGCTCGTGGGGAGCTGGGCAGGGTCCCCATGGCCTGAGAGCAAAGCCAAAAATGAATGTCTGACCCTGCCTTTGGAGAGCCTGCTCTTGTTTGACCCAATTTGTAGCAGTATTTTGATGTTCCTTTTGATGTGTGGGTACATTTCAGCAATTAATCACATTTCTTCTATATCTTCATTTCTCCATTTCTCCATTTCTTCATGCCTTCTACACCTACCCAGAAAACCAAATTCTCACCTGAGTGAAGGTGCTACTCCCTCAATTATCCCCCCAAATTTTATTTAATCATCACAATACAGCAGCAACAATGTGCTCAAACTCAGAAAGAAGCTTCTAGAAGCTCAGCATAAAGAGTCTTTGGCTGATGTGGTCATTTGTTTGAAACCCTTCTTAAAATTCTGGAGATGAAGAAGCTGTGTCTACATATCATCCCAAGCAAGGAGAATWGCCAAAAAATCTGAGGGTATAGCTTATTTATCTTCTTGTTTGAAACACTGGGGGGATTTATGTGTGGCTTAGCAGGGTGRACTCCTGATCTACAGCCCTGAGCTGTCAGCTCCTCAGATGGGCTCAGATATTCTGCCTGCCTCCCCCTTAACTTAAGGGAACATTAATGGAGTTTTGCTAATTTTTAAGTGTGACAGTTACARGAACTGTTTTGTCTATAAATTTCCAAGATGAGGGTTCAGAGTGACTTATGCCCTGCTGAAGAGCTGCTCTCCAGCAGCTCCACTGTGCTGGGGGCAGAGCAGAGATCCAGTCTGGGTGGGCACCAGTGCCCCTCCTGCCAGCACAGCCCAGTCAGGCTCACCTGGCACAGGTACCTGGGGCTCAGCCAGGATCCCCTGCAGGGATGGGCTGTGAAAAGGGAAAATCACTGAGCTCAGCCATGAAAAGTCAAAATCACTGAGCTCAGCCATGGAAAGTGAATGAAAATCACTGAGCTCAGCCATGGAAAGTGAAAATCACTGAGCTCAGCCATGGAAAGTGAATGAGTATGACTGAGCTCAGCCATGAAAAGTGAATGAGTATGACTGAGCTCAGCCATGAAAAGTGAATGAGTATGACTGAGCTCAGCCATGGAAAGTGAATGAATATCACTGAAATCAGCCATGAAAAGTGAGTATGACTGAGCTCAGCCATGAAATGTGAGTATGACTGAGCTCAGCATGAAAAGTGAGTGAATTTCACTGAGCTCAGCCATAAAAAGTGAATGAATATCACTGAAATCAGCCATAAAAAGTGAGTATGACTGAGCTCAGCCATGGAAAGTGAGTGAGTATGATGGAGCTCAGCCATGGAAAGTGAATGAATATCACTGAACTCAGCCATGAAAATCACTGAGCTCAGCCATGAAAAGTGAATGAATATCACTGAAATCAGCCATGAAAAGTGAATGAATATCACTGAAATCAGCCATGGAAAGTGAGTATGACTGAGCTCAGCCATGGAACGTGAGTGAGTATGACTGAGCTCAGCCATGAAAAGTGAGTGAGTATGACTGAGCTCAGCCATGAAAAGTGAGTGAATTTCACTGAGCTCAGCCATGAAAAGTGAGTATGACTGAGTTCAGGCATGGAAAGTGAATGAATATCACTGAAATCAGCCATGGAAAGTGACCATAACTGAGCTCAGCCATGGAAAGTGAATGAATATCACTGAGCCCAGCCATGAAAAGTGAATATCATTGAGCTCAGCCATGGAAAGTGAATAGCATTGAGCTCAGCCATGAAAAGTGAGTATGACTGAGCTCAGCCATGAAAAGTGAGTGAATTTCACTGAGCTCAGCCATAAAAAGTGAATGAATATCACTGAAATCAGCCATGAAAAGTGAGTATGACTGAAATCAGCCATGAAAAGTGAGTATGACTGAAATCAGCCATGAATATCACTGAGCTCAGCCATGAATATCACTGAGCTCAGCCATGAAAAGTGACCATCACTGAGCTAGGACATGAAAAGTGACCATCACTGAGCTCAGGATGTGTTACAGCTTCTTACAAAGGTGGGCAAGCAGCTGGGAAGGCGCCAGTGGCAGTGAGGAATGCAGTTGTGTGTTGGAAGGAACAAGGCTGGCACAGAGACAGCCCTGAGGGGATTGGATCCCAGCAAAGCATCTCCTTTTCTGTGATCAGGATTCAGTGACAGCCTGCACAGAACCCGAGCCACTGATTCCTGGTGTTATCCTGGAGGGTTCTCCTGGCAGGGTGTGCTGTGTCATTCCTTTAACAGAGAGCTGCTGGTGACTGCTCAAACACAAATGTGAGAGTGCAGAGGCATTCTCTGACAGTACAGGGTTAGTGCCCACATGTAAATGAGTTTAATGAGCCTTTGGCTRCCCTAAACTTCCATAAATTAGGAGGTTGAAAATAATAAGACATACTCTCTCATGGGTTTYCTTTTATTTTTAGATTATTTCCTTGACAATAGAAAAGACTCTGCTTTGACTTAATGACAGTCCTGTGAATACAATTTTTGGGACTCAATTATGAAAATCTTTGCTTTATTCTAAAAAAAAAAAAAACAAAGAGAGCAACTGCCAAGGAATCTTGTTTTCCTGGACACTAACCACTCTAGGCAGTGGTGTGATTCCACCTGATTTTTCCATATATATTAAACCCAAACCTGTGATGTTAACAGCTTTSAGTCCTTCTCCCCCTCAATTGCTCTGCTCTGCCCTGAAGCAGCAGAGCTCTGGAGTCTCTTAATAAGTCCTTTGCTAAGGAAAGGAAGGCTTTTATTTTTAGCCCATCAAAGAGTGGCTGCTTTGTGCAGGCTGTCTGAGGAAGGTGGAGCTCCATCCCTGCTCACCTCCACTCTGAGGTGTTGGTACAGAGCTTAACCAGCACTAATTCAAAGACCTGCTGGTACAATTAGAGAAGTGCTGGCTGAGCGTGGGTGTGTGCAGCTCTGAGCCATCCAGAGCCCTCCTCATCTCAGCCCACTTGGCTGGGGAGGAAAAGCCTTGCAGGGAAGCTCACTGRACACATTCCCAAGATGTGCAATGCAGGAGGCCTCAGGCTGGGTGTTTTTTTCACCTGAGCCTTCTACAAATCTTGTCTGCTTTGGAGCAGGCAGATGAAAGGAGATCTCATTGCTAAGCACCAGCCAGGCACAATTCCCAGGCAAGGAACAGACTGCCTGCTTGGGAGGCAAAACCCATCCCTCAGAAATCCCAGGCTGAGATACAGCAGCAATCTCCGAGATCGCCCTTTTCTCCCTCTCCAAATGTGTTCTGCTATTGACTCAGGTGAACATGAAAGCTTTCTGAGACACCTCAAGCTTTGGGAATCCTTCCTTTAAGCCTTTTTAAGCCCCCCTGCACATCGTGCATTGATTTTCCCACATATATTCATATTGGGTTTCCATTTCATTTTGCTTTCACTCAAGTCAGCAAATCCCTTAATTATTTTGCTGCCCACAGCTGTCTGTCCTGCTCTGAAGGGTTTGGGTTTGCTGCAGAGGGGGAGCCTCAGGAGCACACTGGAGTGGCAGAGCAGGCTTTGGCTGGGCAGCGTCACCTCTGAACYCAGAAATTCACTTTGGTGGGGCTGAAGAGAAATCTTTCAGAGCTGGGTTGCAGACTGCACTGTGTGTGCTCTGTCTTTGCTCACAGGCTGCTCCTGTGACAGAACTGCCAGGAAATACTGCCTTGTTCTGAGCCACCTGCATGTGGGGCTCTGCACAAAATGGATGTTTTGTGCCGTGTTCTGAATGCCCCCGTGGCACAAGGAGGGAAAGCAGGGCCAGAGAGGAGCCTCTGGTCATGGCTTTTGCTTTGGGGCACTCTGCTCTCGATTTGAGCTCAAGTGGAAGGAGGCACATGAAGTTCCATCAATATTTTGTTWTCAGTTTTGTGAACTAGAGCATTTCTGTGCTGATTTCTTGCCAGCAGGCTCTGGCACCCCCTGTTCCCCCGAGGCCTGACCTGCCAGGAAGTTTGGMGAGAGAAAGGCACTTCTCAGCAGTAGATGTGCCCTGAAATGAATGCTGAGGTGTAGCTTATTAGCCTGGCACAAAGAATAGAAAAGTCTTTGTAAGGACATATTCATAATGCAGCCTTACACATAATACAGGTTTTTTACAGCAAAGTTAACATAAAAATTGTCCCCAAACAGCAGCTGGGTCATTATGGAGCAGCTTTTGAAATGGAAAAGGTTGGGGAAATAACCAGCTGCTTCCTCAGCCTGCCTGTGCTTTCACTCTGGGCTAAATTATTATTTCCCTAATTAATAATCTGCATGCAGATTAAAATGATTACTCTACAATATATATTGCATGACAATAAAAGAGTGACAGCAAATTATGCTGCAGTGTGCATAACAGCTTAACTCTCTAAACAGGAGATGTTTTCTAACACTCAATTCKTGTCCTTCTGCTGATGATTAAACCCTCACTGATTTTGTTTTTATTAGTCCTCAGTCATTATTGTTCTTTTATCACTATGGGGTCTTTAGAACTAGCCATAATGGCTCAGAAGCGTGGTTGCTGCTGCATTRCCTTATTAAATCAAGTTACCTCTCTGGTTGTCAGGGACTAAAATCAAACCCCTTTGTTACAGTGTTCCACAACCCTTTAAATATTGATTATTGCGACTGTGTAGAGCTGCTGAAAATMTATTTTTGTTTGGAGTAGTTCAGAATGGGGAAAAACTTCCATGCCAACAGMGAGGATGCAGCTGCTGCTTTCTCCTTGGCAGAGCAGCCTGGCTGCTGCTCCTTGCAGGGCTCTGTCCTGGGGGCTCCCCTGGCCTCTGCAGGCTGGACATGGCTTTGCTGGCTGTGGGTTTTGCTTGGGTTTTGCAGAAGCAGCAGCTCTGTGGCAGAATCGGGGTCAGGAGGTGCTGGAGGGGCTGCCAGTGAGGCTCTGCTCAGTGCCACAGGTGAGCAGAGCCTGGCACCTGCAGGGACAGCAGCTCTGGGCAGGGGTGGCCTGAGCCAGACCATCACTGGCAGAGYTGACAAAGGAGACACAGGGAGCTGCTCATGCTGCCTGTGATGGGGTTGCTGAKTTGTCTAACTGGTCATTGTCTCCTCTGAACGTGGCAAGAAATAGATTTTCTGATCTCTCTTTCCTATGCTTGAGCTTAATTAGCCAAATGAAACCTGCCTTGTCTCACCATTAACTAAGGAACATAACTAAATCCATCAGTTCCARCCTTCAGCAGTGTGGGTTCATTTACACCCAGGTCCCCCTGAGAAAAAAATCTAAAATCATTGAAAGCTGYAATCACTGTGGTCCTTCAAGGAGCTCTCCTCATTTGTCATGTCCTTGCTGCTTTATCTCACTTCTCAGGCACACTGGAAGCCTTTGTTGCAAATTATTTCTGAAGCTGTTAATGCAGTTGAAAGGAAGCAGTCAGGTGAATGGAGAACCTTTCTGGGAGTGTTTCCTCCTTGCTGAGGGGAGCCTTGGGAGCAGCTCTGGCTGGTGGCAGCTCCCTGTGCCCTGGGAGCCTGGCCACTGCAGTGTCCCAGCACTCCAAGGGCTGCCCTGCTCTGTAAGGGACAGTTCTGGCTCCTGCTGCTCCTCAGGGCTGCTCTCCTCTCTCCTGTTCCAGAATCTGTCCTGTATCCCACTCACAGTGCTCACCCACCAGTGCAGGAACACATTTTCCTTTCCAAATTCCCCTTCAGCAACACTTTGATCCAATTGTCACCAGCAGAGATGGATCCTGTCCCTCCCCAGCATGTTTACAGAGGATGGAGAAGAGCAGTCACACAAATCGATTTCCTTTCCTTCCTGTCAGCTCCTGGCTTTTCTGAGAGTGCTGTGAGTAACTCAGCCTCTCTTRCCCTTAGTGCTGCTGGCCCCAGGCTCAGGGAAATGAGAAATACCTGCAGGAGGGTCTGTGGGAAGAGGAGGAGGCTGTGCCAAGGCATTTCCAGCACCTTGTAGCTCCTTTTGTGGCAAACCAGAGACAGGCAGTGGCAGCAGGAGGGAAAAGCTTCTGCTCCTTTCTCTTCATAGAATCCTTTAGGTTGGAAAAGACCTGGAGGATCCCTGAGCACACCCCGAGCCCTCAGCTCCTGTCCTGCAGGTGGCTGTGGGATCATTTGTTCCCCAGAGCAGGGAATGTGTGTCCAGGGGATGGTGTGGATGTTTGCTGCYCTCCACTCACAAACAACAAACTGGAGCAATGTCAGAGGCTGCCTGGCWGGCTGGAGGGTGGCTGTGTCTGGGTTCAGGGCTGGAAATCCCATTATTCCAACTGCTCTACAGGTGATGAGTGTGAGCTGCTGCCTGGGCTGGTTCTGCCAGGACAATGTTCAGAGAACACCCCTTCCAGACAAGATGCAGCAGCCCCATTGCTGTCACAGCACAAAACAAGAGCTGTCTCCTCAAGAATTTTGCCCGTGGGTTCATTACTGGTTTTGAATATGTATTTATTCTGTTTTGTGCCTCAAGAATGAAAAAAGTTTGTTCAGAGTTGTCAGGAGGGCCTCTGTTCAAAGCAGAGGGATCAGCTCACACAGTGTGGTGTGTGCCACGTCCCACTGTCACTGCCACCTGCCCCAAATCAGCTCTGCCTCCTGCCAGCAGCCCCCCCAGCACTCCTGCTTCCCTCACAGCCTGCCTGGCTCCGGGGCAGCCCAGGGGAGCCTGCTGTGCACAGGGCAGGGGAAAGCCAAGCAGGAGCAGGTGGGGATGGGCTGGGGGCAGCTGCAGCCTGCCCTGCCCTGCCTGTGTGCCAGGGAGGGTGGGGGCACCCCTGCCACGGGGGCTCTGGGGCTGCCCAGCTGCCAGCAGCACCTCGTGGGGCTTTGGCAGCTCCCAGGGATTCACCCTCTGGGATTCTGGGAGTCACCGTCCCAGGTGATTTAGGCACACAGGTGATTCACCCTCCTGGGATTCTGGGATTCACCATCCCAGGTGATTTAGGCACACAGGTGATTCACCATCCCAGGTGATTTAGGCACACAGGTGATTCACCCTCCTGGGATTCACTATCCCAGGTGATTTAGGCACACAGGTGATTCACCATTCCAGGTGATTTAGGCTCACAGGGGATTCACCATCCCAGGTGATTTAGGCACACTGGTGATTCACCATCCCAGGTGATTTAGGCACGCAGGTGATTCACCCTCCTGGGATTCTGGGAGTCACCATCCCAGGTGATTGAGGCACACAGGTGATTCACCATCCCAGGTGATTTAGGCTCACAGGTGATTCACCACCCCAGGTAATTTGGGGATTCACCATCCCAGGTGATTTAGGCACACAGGTGATTCACCATCCCAGGTGAGTTTTGGGATTCACCATCCCAGGTGATTTAGGCACAAAGGTGATTCACCCTCCTGGGATTCTGGGATTCACCATCCCAGGTGATTTAGGCACACAGGTGATTCACCATTCCAGGTGATTTAGGCTCACAGGGGATTCACCATCCCAGGTGATTCTGGGATTCACCATCCCAGGTGATTTAGGCACACAGGGGATTCACCCTCCCAGGTGATTTGGGGATTCGCCATCCCAGGTGATTTAGGCACACAGGTGATTCCCCATCCCAGGTGATTTGGGGATTCACCATCCCAGGTGATTTAGGCACAGAGGTGATTCACCATCCCAGGTGATTTAGGCACACAGGTGATTCCCCATCCCAGGTGATTCAGGCTCACAGGGGATTCACCCTCCTGTGCCCTCTGTGGCACTGCTGCAGGAACCTCCCTGTGTCAGAGTTTGAGACACTAAAACTTCTAAACTTTCTGTGCTGACAAACTCTAACRCCCAAAACCCACCACATTTAACCTGAGGGCACAGAGAACACTTCCCAAATTAACTGACAACGCTGAGATTGAGTGTGTAGCTGATTAGAAGTGTGTAATGTCACAAAATAGAAAACTTAGAGTTTTAGAATATAGTCATATACAGAGAACTAAAAACTTTTAGAGCAGCAGTAGCTAGTCCTTCTTCACATTCTTCTTCATAAATTTCAGTAGGTTTTTGTAATTAGAGAAAAAAGTCTGCATTGTGGACTTTGAGTAATTAGTTAAAAGTAAAAATGATTTAAGTGTCATMTCCTAATTAGATAATTTAACCTAAACCCAGCCCCCTGGGCTCCAGGGCTGGAGCCTCAGCGAGATGGGCTTTAGGAGAGCAGTTCAGAGCACTCCAATCAGCTGCTGCTCTCAATTGCCTCTGAAGGTGCCTGTCTCTCTGCTGATTACAGAAAGTGCTCACAAAGAGCAGCTCCTGGGCCCAAAATTAGCCTTTGTGGAGACCCCTGTGTGTGTTTCTTATTTCAGCCTATTCTGCAATGGGAGCACACAACAATTTCTTTGATTATTGCATTCTCTGCTCTGCTGTGCTTGGTGGTATTGAAGCCCTACAGAAACATGAATGATTTGAGTCTTCCAGTGCCTATTTGGTGTAAATTAGGGTTGTTAAGGCTATATTTGGACATGGCAGAACTCTRTGCTGTTGGTTTTAACAAACACAGTGAAACAGAGCAGTTTAGAAACCCAACCAAGGCAATAAACCAGATTTCTGACAAGTCAAAATAAARGAAGTCACCTCGTAGGAAGGGAGGAGCCAACTTATTAATTAAAAATTAAGAAAACGAACAGAATCGTCCCCCTGTGTGCTCTCACCTCTCAGGGCTGCAGRTCTTTTCCTTAAGTGTGCTATGCTAAATTCTAGCACATAGACACCTGACATATGTGATAGATTATTATGTTCACATAGATGTACATGTCACTGTTTCACTGAAAGCATATTAGACAATAATAATATTTACAGTGTCACATAGCTTTTCCTACTCTGTTACTGTAATTCTGTAAAAACCAAGATGTGTTAAAACCATTAGCAGGGAAGGAATAATTTTTCRAACCTATAAGAAACARAACTAAATCCATCAGTTCCARCCTTCAGCAGTGTGGGTTCATTTACACCCAGGTCTCCCTGAGAAAAAAATCTGAAATCATTGAAAGCTGAAATCACTTTGACTATTGACTCCAAAGGGAAATACCAACCTCATTTGTTTGGATACCTTTTTTTTCTGTTGGATATTTTCTGTGAATCACCTGTAGTTCCCAGATGACTATAAACATAATCCTCCAGCCCAGAGAGGACTCCAGATCTCACCAGAMCTCACCAGCACTTCTGTAAATGTTGTTGGCTCTTTGTTATGGCTCTGAAACAGCAGCAGGAGCAGCTTAGGGCCCCAGTGACAAATCACAGTTAAATCTTGGGCTCTCCCTCGTTATTTTCAAGGAATATATATTTCACCATGCTCCATTTCTTGTGCAGCACAGACTTCCTTCAGCCCTGGCTGGGTGTGTGGGGTTTGCTGTGYGATGTGACATCCCCGTCCCTGCTCAGCTCTGCAGAGGCACCAGCCAGAAAAGCTGGGGGGGATTCATCTTTAGGGTTTTAATTTTTAACAAAATATGCCTGAAAAAACCTCCTCCATTATTCTGGCTCTTCATTTCCCAGCCATTMGGAGCTGTTTGATGTCTCCTGGTGTCAGAAGCTTCTTTTCAAGGTGGCTGATGGGGACTCAGGATGGGCACAGGAAGCTGGGCATGATACAGTTTGTTATATTTTTTGTTGTTTAACTGACAGAGCCAGTTCTYAAAGGGATATAAATTATTACATCCAGAGAAAAGAAGTCTGTAAATGTTAATTTGCTTTTTAAGGGCACAGACAATATAATTTGGGGCACAAGTGGGAGAAATTACTTAGGAGCTGTGAGTGCAAACCAGAATAAAATTTACATTACTGCCTTTATTTTCCCTTCCCTTCATCTCATCTTCTCTCTGAATTATTCCTCACTTACTTTTCCCCTCCAGACATCACAGAGTTTTGATTTTCCTCTCACTATTTTCTTTAAATGGCCTAATGATAAAAAGTCTCCAGAATATTTCCACCKAGCCCCTTTGATTTCATTAATGGAAAAGTTATACCTTAGATTAAATATTTCAGGAGCTGGAAGATTAAAAAAATTACCTGCAGGACTTGCCAGTGGAGCATTGCCAAGCAGGAGTGATGGGGCTGTTCCAGAGGTCACAATGTGCCTTGGCCCTGGACAAATGCACAATTTTGAGTAAAAGCAAGATGAATGCAGGTGTTCAGAGCTGCTTGACCACAGAACCAYTCTGGTTTTCTGTGGGAATTTGCAAAATGTACACCTGCCTTCTGGGGCTTTTTCCCWTTTATTTGGTATTTCTGTCCATTATTTAAGTTTTTAAAAAATGGAAGGATAGTGTTTAACTTTTCAGAGCCATGTGGCAAATCAAAATCCTTTCTGTTCTGATTTTTAAAATTGAAAAATTATAGTTGTTTTGTGGAAAGAGGAGCGTTTTCCTGGAGGATTTGACCATTTCACAAGAAGATTACTGTGCAGTGGTGACAAGGCTGTACCTGAAAGCAAACTGAGGTTATTGCTTACTTTTTGACAATGGTGGTTTTGAGGGGCCATAACCTGGTGAAAAGCAATTTCCTATGAGACACCAGCAGCATTTGTGAGAGGAAGGAAGGACAGAAGCAGAGAGCCTGTGGCCCATGGCTTCCCTGGCATGGGCAAGTGCAATTCAGGATTGCTAATCCTTTCCCAGGCTGTGCAATGCACTGCCTGGAGCCTGCATTCACACAGGTGGGTTCCCAAAATAACCACTCAGGCACTAATTCAGGGCAGCAGCTATTCCTGGAGCTGCAGTGTGTGTGCTGCACAGCACAGGAGCAAATGTTACTGGCTGGGAAATTACTGTCATGTCACCACCAGTGACAGCTTCACTCAAAACATCCTTTCATGACTTTATTTTCCTTTCAATCTGTAGMTTTTGTTTAATCTGCAGCACTGTGGGGTTTTATGGATGTTTTTAAGTTGTTTAAATCGGMGATATGACTTTTATAAGGATGTTGACATGGATTGTTGTCGTAGACATCCTTTTCACTAAAATCCTTTCTTTAGGATTTTTCCTTCTGAGAAGCTGTGGCCTCAGAAACAAATGTAAACAGTAGATTGTCTGCTGCTGTGGAATGCAACAGGTCTGTCTGGATTGGGCCAGCTTGCATGTTTATAGTTAATGGCCAGTCCAGGACTGAGATCTCTGGGACACAGTCTGAGAGAACTGGTTTGTTATTCATTCTTTCTATTCTATTCTTAGGTAGTTAGCAGCTTCTGGAAACTCTCCTTTTCTTTTTCTTTTAGCATAGTTATAATGTAGTATATAGATATATAATAAAATAATAAATCAAGCCTTCTGATCATGAGTCAAGGATCACGTCTCTTCCTTCACCCCCAGAACCTTGTGACCAGCATCACAGATTGTTTCTCCCATTTCATCCTGTTTGTTTCTGCTGCACCCTGGCCTGTGAGATCCCAGGGCACTGCCCAGCCCCAGCCAGCCCAGCTCGTGGAGGAGAAGCTTTAAATAATCCCTGTGAGGAGCAGCCCAGCTCTGCCTGCTCGCTGCTGCCATCGGCGTCAGGCGTTTCTCTGACTCCAGAGTCTGTTGGAGCAACTGCTATTMCTTTTTATTTTCTAGAACAGAGGAAAGAGAACAGCTTTTAACATATGTCTCCTCCTCGTGTGAGCTACCACACGCTTCCAGCTCCAATGCATACACAGAGCAGACATATGGTTAAAAAGAAGTTCTTTTTCTTCAAAGGAATCCAGAAAGAAAACTCTCTGTTTAAAAGGAGAAATTACAATTTCGCCACACGTCTGCTGGTAGGAATGTTGAGAGTCAGGGACCTTGTGCCTGCTGTGTTAAAATGCTGCTCTGCWGAATGAAAAACCAAAGCAATGCCCACTTTTAGGTGTCACTTTAACCCACATCTCCTGAGCCAGCATGGCTGCTGGGGGTTTGAGGAGCTGTGGGTGCTGCCAGGGCTCTGGAGCAGGGGGTGAATGTTCTACAGCTCCTCAGAAGGTTTTGTTGGTGTAGGCAAGGAAACACAAGTGTGTTCCTGACCTTCTCTGGGCCTTTTGCTTGCTTTGAGAGCACTGCTACAGGAAAAACCCTCATGTAACCTTTTCCAGCACTAAGCAAGGTAAAAGGCACCGGTGTAACTGGAATTCAGGGAAGTGCTGCAGTTTAGTTCTGACCACAGAAGTCTTGGGGATGTCCAGGTGTTGAGAAAACACTGAGAGCACTGGTGCTGTGGTYCTCACAGGAGAGGGAACCTGGCCTTGGGAAATTAATTACTGCCAAGCCAGCATAACCCTCTGTTCCCTGCATGGTTAGGATCCCCCTGGAAATAACCCTGATCATTTTTATATTTTACTTGGAAGGCTAAAAAATGCATTTAGAGTGTTCCAGTTTAGCTACATGCAAGGAYAACACAATAAAAAATCTATTATCAGCAAAGCAATGTGTTCAGATATGTTCTGTCAGATTTTCACTCATTTCAGGTGATGACCAAGGCCCATTTTCTGCATTTGCAGCTCCTTCTGTTCGGTGCAGGTTTCCATTATTGAACGTGTTTTGTTTCTTTCTGGAGTGGAGGAAACATGGGGAGTGTTTTGCTGGATGCCTGCACACTGACAAATGCAACCATTTCATACTCAGTGGGATCCCTGGCAAGGCTTTGATCCCAATATATCAGCAATCAAGAGACAGTGGACCAAATCCATCTCTAACACAAACTTCATTGGATTCCCACCGAGCGGCTCTGAGGCTGAATTCAGCGCAGGGCTCCGGCAAGGCTGAGTTACCTGTGTGGATGCTTGGAGGGGATGAGGCTCAGTGATTCTGTGTGCAAATCACAGGCAGGCACTCTCAGAGCTTGGCACTCACTGCAGCATGGGCGCTGTGCTGCAGCCCTCAGCTGAGTGTTACAAAAATATTATTGCAGGAAGGGACAAAAGGTGCTGGTGAACCCACCTGGCAAAGAGGATGGGTGGCTTTACCCACCTCAGGGCTGTGTGTGCAGCTCTGCTCCCCTCCCTGGCACTGGTGTTAGCGTGCGGAAACATATAATCACATAGGCAATTATATGTAGGTGCTTTTATTAAGAGCTCTGGGAATCAGGCGCGCTTTCGCCTCAAATCTGATRCCGCCATACATTGGAGAGAGAAGGATTTTTATATTCTTTCGTTACATAACTTACATGTTAATTATTAAACTTATATTGTTCTATTGTATACATAGATTCAAGCTAAACATAGCCCCTTACATAGCTTCTCATGATTCTTCCTATGATTATATAATAATTATCCTTAATTACTAAACAATCATCACATCTAACAATTATATCATTTATCATACTATTTACGTAAATCCACTGATCTGAGAAAACACAAAGCCTAACATTTTCAGAATCTTATCTTTAGCATTTTTCCAGGGCCCCATTATCACTGGCACATCCCAGGGCACTCAGGAATGGTGTCAGGGCATGGGGCACCTGCTCAGGTGTGAGCAGCTTTACCTGCAGAGCCCCTGGGCACTGCTGTGCCCTCCTGGCACAGCCCAGCAGCTGCAGGGGGCTGATCTCAGCACAGGCTCCTCCTGCAGCCCCAGTTCAGCTGCTCCCATCTCCCTGCTCATCCTGGAGCCATCCCTGGGTGTGCCCAAGCTGCCAGGACCTTGCCAGGCAGGGGCAGGAAAAGCAAAAGGAATTTTTCTTCATGCCAAGCACTTMTTGG
>NDFG01000408.1:541589-587157 GCA_002167245.1 Sporophila hypoxantha | reverse complement strand
CTCAGCCCTGAGGAAGGGTCTGCMGTGTCCCCCTGGCCCCATCRCTGCAGCTGAGGTGCCCAYGCTGCCAGGACCTTGCCAGGCAGGGGCAGGAAAAGCAAAGGGAATTCTGCTCCATGCCAAGCACTCGCTGGGGGCTCTCAGCCCTGAGGAAGGGTCTGCTGTGTCCCCCTGGCCCCAAGGAGTGCCCAGCTCTCAGTGCAGGGCTCCTCTCCCTTTGTCAAACGAGGCTGCACACCCTGAGCACAGGGCTGCTCCAGGGAGGAGCTGATCAAAGCCCCGAGGCTTTTGTTCCAGCACTTCAGGAAAATACAGGAAAAGGTTTTTAACCACTGGGAAACCCCCAGTGGACCCCTTGTCACTCACATCCCATGCCATGGCCCTTGGAACTGAGCTCAGGCTCTGAAATACCTGTKAGAGACAAGCAGTTTATATTTTATTTGCTCTCCTTTGTTTAAATTTCTCAAGTTTGGGCTTCTTTAGATTCCACTGCAAAACTTTGAAGGTCATTTTAATTGCAGCATTTATAAATTGCTTTCTTGGCCACACAGTGCCACTCAGAGCAGATTAAAGCCAGGACTCTCTCCCTGCCTTTGTTTCARGGAAAAGATTGATAAGCGATTTACTCTCAGCAGAATGGTTTACAAGTGAGCTCTCAGATAAATGATCAGCAACAAGTTGGGTTGTTTTTTCACATGGGATTATTTTCCACAGAGAAAAATTGGGTTGTTTTTCTCTGTACTATCCTGAGGATGCACAGACCAGATTCTCAGCTGGAGTAAATGAAGAGTCAGTGTTGATTTACACCAGCTGCAAATATTTTTCCCATAATATTTTTCCTTGTACTGTAATTTTTTCATAATGCAAACCCTAATTTCTTCTCCCTGAACTCAAATTCMGAGCTCCTGTAATTCCTGCATCTGTTTATTTACTTTCTGGTTTGTATTCTTTAGCTGGCTTTATTAACATACTGCATTTTCCTCCCCTGCCCCACACTATATGCACTGCATGTCTGAGCTCTCATTTATAGTCCATCTTTGCTTTCTGGGATGCTGTTATGTCAAAAATCAATAAAAAGGCAATTTAGGGATTTTCTCTGAAGTCTGGTTAAAGGAGCTGCCAATAATTAGCAGGGGAGAACAATCCTGCTGCCTGGGAGCCCTGGGATTTCGGATTTCAGCAGGATTTCAGCCGGATTTCAGCAGGATTTCAGCAGGATTTCTGGCTGATTTCAGCAGGATTTTCTGGCTGATTTCAGCAGGATTTCAGGCAGGATTTCTGGCTGATTTCAGCAGGATTCAGGCTGATTTCAGCAGGGATTTCCAGCCAGGATTTCTGGCTGATTCTGACTGATTTCAGCAGGATTTCTGGCTGATTTCTGGCTGATTTCAGCAGGATTTCAGCAGCGATTTCTGGCGCTGATTTCAGCAGGATTTCTGGCTGATTTCAGCAGGATTTCTGACTGATTTCAGCAGGATTTCCAGGGCTCCATGACTCCAGACTTTTAATGCATTGTCAGGGCTGGGAGCTGGGCCTAAGCAGGAGAACCAGGCTTAGCTCTGTGCAAATCAGCTCAGCTCCAGTGACAGGAAAATGCCCCTGGCCTTTTCTCCACACAGGAAATATAAATATGATTTTGTCATTTCAACTCCTAGCAGAGAGAAGTTGTGAAATACCCACTTAAGAGGCTCTGGATTTTGTTGGTGCTTCCTTGGCAGATCTGCCTTTGCAGAGAGGGCTGGAGAGCTGGAAGGAATCACCCAGAGCCCCAGCAGAGCTTGGCAGCTCTGAGCTGCACATCCCCACCTCAGGAGATGGGACAGATAAACCAGGGGACTGCTGGACATGGAAACCCCATGGCTTGGAACTGGGCTGGGAACGTGCACAGCTCTGCAGGGTTTTGGGGGGCTTTTTTTCCCCCAGAAAAGTTGGAAATAAGGTGTTAAATGTATGTCTGCTTCAATAGAAAACTGGTCTTGTGTGATGAACAAAACCATACCTGCAGTTCTGTCTATCCCACGCAGTAATCAGTGCACAGATAAATGCATTTTAATAATTTATTGCCATTTATCTTCAGTGCAGCTCTATTATGCTTTTCACTCTTGCTGTAAATATGTAAAATGCTGTTAATCAAGCTTTGTTAGTGAATATTTGATTAATAGGTAGCAGATGTATTTGCCCCTGTGTATGCTGCGTTAAATGCAAAGTACCAACACATAATTCATTATTTTAATAACACACTGGGCTCATAAATCAAAGGAACACTTGAGGATGCAGCAGCCAGAATTACTGAAGGGATAGCTGTGCATTGTTTTAAAAGTGATACATTTGGGCATTGTTTTAAGTGTGGTGTGGACTTGATAATCAGCTACTGATGAGCTSTAATGTGGCATTCCTGTGGGAATGACTGAGGATTAGCAAACAGCTCCTTATTRCCCTCAGCCCAGAGAGCAAAACCCAATCCCTGACCCAAAACCCTTCCAAATGCAGAGGAAGGGTGAGGAGGAGGAGCAGCAGGTGCTGATGAGCACACAAATGTCCTTTTCACTCTGGGCTCAGGGCATTGGGCACTTCCAGGCAGGAAGGTGATGTGATGCCTCAGGTTTGAGCTTTTCTATTTTTCACATTCTGTGCTGCTTTAGTGTGTAGTTCTGAGCTCCATATAAAGGGATGGTGAGCTCTGTGCACAGAGCAGGGAGACAAAACAATTCTTTCTCTAGCTGGGACCAAGGACAAATGATCCAAATCTCAGCCCCAAGAGCACAAACAACGTGGGCTGAGAGAGAAAAACAAGCAGGATGGGACTTCATCAGCTAAAGCTTATGAATTAATTATGAATTATGAATGAATTATGAATAATTGGACAATGAACTCCAAMATGCAAATGGAGCAGAACTGACCAAAGTGAGAGACCCCATGACCAGTGGGGCATTTTGGGYCCATTTTGGTTCATCTTGGGTGCAGCCCTGGCTGGGCTCTTGTGCTGCCCAAGGTGGATCCATGGAGGATCCTTTTAATAAATCCCTGCTTTATTCTGTAACTCTGCCCAGCCTCTGCTCCAGGGCAGCCCCATCAGGTGGGGCTCCCAAGCAGAGGAGAGGGAGGAAGCTGCAGGAAGGAGCAGAGAGGAGAGAATATGGAGTGAGGAGAGGAGCAGGGAGCAGGCAGTGACCCCTTCATGTCCATCAGTGCTGGCTGAGCTGCTGCACACTGAGATGGACAAGGGATGCTCAGCTGGAGCAAACRGGTGTTTTCTGTCATGGGCAATGCCCAGCCAGAGCTTTCTGCTCCAAACCTCCCCTCGTGTCAGTCTCTGCCACCCTGACTGCTGAGCCAGCCCCTCTGGGGACAGATGCCAGCAGTCCCTGACACTCAGTGCTTGGAGCTCTCCAGGCTCCATGGGGGAGGCAAAGATTGGGGTTCAGGGTCAGCTCCAGGTGCAGAGCCAAAGCACACAKATGTGAGGTTATTGGCACAAATTARAAGACTAAGCCAAGAACTGAGCTTTAATTCCATGAGTCCCACGTGGGGCTCCTTCCCTCCTTCCTCAAGGCTGCCCATTCCTAAGAGAAAATATTTCTCTTTTCTGATAATATCCATTGTGGGTATATTTAATGCCAGGATGTACAGTGCAGTGCCCACGGTCGTGTTTGTGATTTACTTTACTCTGCTACATTCCACAGGCTGCTTCTTTTGGGTGACCTTGGCCATGTGTTTGATCCAATGAGGGATTATCAGCTTTGATAGGGCCTGTATTTAATTCTGTAGCTTGGTTGAAAGCTACACTGCTCTGCATTGATTTCCATGTGCAATTAATAGGCTTTTTCAGCCACAAATGCATGCAGAGATAATGCACTGCGCTCATTTTCATCTCTCCTGTGCACATGTTAAATCAAAACAGCACCTGGTGGCCGAGCCCTCCTGAGGAGAGGTGGATTTAATGTGGAAAAGGAGCACTAAGAACTGCTTGTGTGATATTATCARAGTTTTCAGGAGTGAAATAACAAATAATTCCCTGGAAATCAGAGRGACTCAAAAGCTTAGACACCTTCCCATCAACACCGTGGTTAAATGGATTCCTTGTTCTGTGTCTTACTCACACTCACAATGCAARTGAATGGCAAATTAGATGAGTAAGACAAGAAACAATCCCCTGAAATGCTGTAGAATGTTGTAATGTCTTCACTGTGCTGCTCCTCCAAGCCATGACCCTTGTAGGACTGGCAGATAACAGCATTCAGTGCTTGTCTGGATATCCTGGAGGGAGCTGGCTCTGCAGGGGGATGTGCCATCTCCTACTCGGGGTTTCTTCCAAATGCAGAGAAAAATAAAAAACCAAGCTGGAATTTCTTTCAAGTCTCAGAGATCTTATAATTAACTTTGCTGAAATATTTGATTTTGATTTTTCTGACATATTCCAGCTGTATCTTTTTGACAAGTATCATTCAGCATAAAATCTAAAAACCAGAGCTACCTAAAACATTTAGTTCATGCTTCAAGACAAACAAATGTTTCAGCCTTATTCAACAGATTTTTATCTCCACTCTTGGAGAGATCAATATCTGTTTGTGAAGAGCTTCAYTTCTGTCAAATCTGTGTTTTCAGACATTTAGAAGTGCAGTCAGTTCTCTGAAGCTGCAGACTCTTTCATCTGCCCAATATAGAAATGGACCTTGACTGATAAGAGTGTTTCAGGACTACTCCTGTCAAACTTCACAGAACTGAGACCATTGGAATGTAGATGAAAATCTTTCCCTTTGTTTATTTCAAACCCAGCCAAATAAAAACCTAGCTTTGTAGGATTGCCTTTGATATTGTACAGAGCTCCCTTTGGAGCTGTGCTTCACAGGAACCTTTAATTTCTGATAGGAAAAATAAAAAGTTAGTGTTGCAAGCTAGAGCACAAATAAATAATAATAATTAAAAAACAAACCTCTGCTTTTTAAAAGTCTGTTTATATTCTTGGAGAGCTGTTGTTGGTACAGTTGCATGTGAAACAGGAATGGGTGATGTCTTCAGTGTCCCTGCAGATGTTTTTCCCAGTTTGCTGACAGATTTCAGAAAAAAGGGTAGGAAAAATGCTGAGGCTCATGTCACGTAACTTTGGACATATGAGAAATAGATTTCTGGTCTAAATAAACTAGAGTCCCTCTATTCAGTAAATAGAAAGGGACTTTCAGGGGATGATTTATTCTACTTATTTCAAGAGGTATCATCTGTCTTGTGGAGGTAGCCTGGGCAACAAACAGCCAGAGTTCAGAGAGMGATGTGGGAACCAAAGGGATCTGCACAACTAAAACGAGGTGCCCWGGACTGTGGTTTAGGGATAAGGTGTAAATCCTGTACTGGAAGGGTTTAATTTGACTACTTGGTTGAATTTTGAATGTTGCTTTCCCTATTTGCCAGCCCAGTGAGCCCTGGAGAGCAGGACTCTGGTAACAGCATGGCATGAAAAGCTGGATTGGATGATCTCAGATGTGCTTTCCAACCTAAACAGTTCCATGAGTCCATCCTTTCCCTAGMGCACAGCCACAGCAGCTGCCCACAGCCCCCATTGCCCTGAGCATGTCCTGTCCTGTGAGATCTCACTGCTGTGCTGTCACTGTAGGACACAACACAAGTGCACACACTGCTGCTCTCAAGGTGAAGTTCCTTACATTCTTGTAAGGGACTTTCTCACGCACTTTATATAAATAACTCATTCTTTTGCATTCTTTTATGGAAGAAGAAAAATTTGATAGACTGTTAATTTGTCCAGTTAATTTGATAGACTGGTAATTTGTCCAGTTAATTTGATAGACTGTTAATTTGTCACTGGAGAGGTGGCACTGTCACCCTCCAATCCATGGTCACTTCTGGAAATCTATTAACGTTAAAGTCAAAAAAGAAACCTCCCTTTTTTACCTTAAAGCCAGCAGTGTGTACACATTGTGTTATTCCGTGTCCTGAAGTAACACTGCAGCCTGTCTGTGTGTCTGTCTGTGTGTCTGTGTGTCCTTCCCAGCTGTCCTGAGCCCGTGCTGGCCCTGGGGAGCGCTCCCACCAGCCGGGCTGTTTGTCCTGCACAGATGTCTGTCCTGCCCAGGCTGTGCTGCTCCCCATTCACACACGGATGCTGCCATCCTGATGCCCTCCCATCCCTGCCTCTGTCCCACATGAACAGATTGCTGAGATTTTGCTTTTTCCCCTCCAGAGAGCCAATCCCCAGGCAGCCCTCTGGATTTTCTCCAGGTGCTCCTGAGCAGCAGTTCACTCAGGCGTGTGGCTCTGGCTCCTCCTCARTGCTTGGACAGATGTTTTCCCTTGACTAAGTACATTCTTAATCCATGAGGGGAATGAGAACATTTGCATGATTTGTTCAGAAAAAAGAATAAAGCCATTTTTTTTGCTGTTCTGATTCGCAGTTGCACGTTTCCTTCATGCTGTGACTTTCATATCAAAACCAGTGAAAGCAAAAAGAGCAGGGGGATTTTCTGAACCTGTGTGCTGGGTGCTCTGCAGGAACACAAGAAAAAAAAGATTTCCCTCTGCCTGGAGCAGCTTCTTCTCATGGCAGGACACAAGCACTGCAACAAGCAGAGGAGAGGATTCAGGGTGGAGATGAGATTTCTGTGCTCCACATTTTAAGCAGTGGCCAAAATTGGTTTATAGGTGAATGTTGGAGAGATAAGGAGTTATTAGTCAAAAATGTCTGATTAACAGCAGGCAGAAGATGCTGAAAGTGTATTTAAACAATCAGGCTGAAACCTTTGGAATTCTTTCTGGGCCACTTTAAGGTCAGCATTAGCAGCAGTTTTTGAAGAATTCATTTTCTGCTCTATCCATCTGCTGTCAGGGAAGGAGGAACATTGCTGTATRCCCTGCTAATGTTAAAGCACATTTTCTTACAGTGAGGTAGCTTTTATTTGCTGTGCAGCTCCTCGTGTCTCCCAGGCTGAGGCAGGGTGAGAAGGTGAATATTTGGGCATGCAGGGAAAGCTCCCAAGCCAAGCCAGCAGAGCTGGCTGTCTGTGCATGTGCAGGGCTTCCCATTCCTGCTGTCTGTCTCTTTACAGACAGAAATGAATGAAAGCTGCTGTTCTAAACCCTTCTTTCTTCACTTCTTGCTATAATTTCCTTCAYTTAATGGTTACAGCCAGGATTCCAGCATGATGCCCCACACACCCACACCTCCCACCCTGAGAGCTGAGGAGCAGGAGTGAGCCCAGCCCCTGAGAGCAGGACCAGGGCATTTATCCAAGGGCTGCCCAGATCCCCACCAGGGAGCTCCTCCCGTGCCCACGGGCTGCTCCTGATGCTCAAGGTGATTTCCCTGAGCCTCATTAAAGTTGTCCTCTGTAGTTAGGCTGAYAAGAGGAGGTTGGAGGCTTCCTGAGCTGTCTGAAAGAAGAAAGGGTGAGATTCATCCCTGCCTGCAGCTSTGTTCTGGCTGAGTGAGGTGCCCTGGCTGATATTGAGGGTGGCTCCAGTGAAGCCTGCCCAAGAGATGCAAACTCTGCTGAAAGAGCTTCTCAGATATAATAAAACCCTTCAGGGCTATTTTCCAGTGTGACCCTGAGGAGAGCCAAAGCTCTCTCAGTGTGTTTGAGGCACACAGTGACAGGGATGGGAAGTGAAGCAGTTTTGGGGCTGCTGCTGTGACCTTCAGCTCTGGCTTGGAATGAGAGCTTCAGAGCAGAATGAGSTTTATTTCATGGCTGGGCAGGAGGAAAAGCTGATGTAGGGAGGACTTTTAGGCATTCAGAGCACTTGGGCTGAAGGATGAACCCTCAGAAATGAAATCATTATTTTTTCTCTTTGCTTCTGCAAAGTATCTAGAAGAGACAGAATCACAAAGGGTAGCGTTGACCATCATTGCTAAATCCCAGCTATTGCCAGATTGTCCTCACCTCTCTAAACAAGTGAGACKATGGAGCTGAAGGAAAAGCATGGCCCAAGATTTTAGAAGCCTCTCCCTCCTCAGGGTGCACAGGCAGTGTCTGTTTCAGACAGGGAATTCCCAGAGCAGGGGATAAAAATGAGCCCAGGGAGAGAGGGGAGGACCAGGAGCCAGGGGCAGGCTGGGGCTTTGGGCTTCTCTGGGCTCTTCTTTGGAATATCTGACCRCAGATGGGCTCCTGAAGCTGCCTGAGTGTTCTGGAATTCACATTCTCTGTTTCCCCTGTCCATGGCATGCACTGAAAGCAGCAGGAACAGCAAATACCAAACACTAATTATAATTCCTGAATATTAATTGTAATTCCTGGTGCAGGTTCCTGTCCCACTGAAATCAGCTGAATATGGGATACATGATGGGTCCAGGAACACAGGAATTCCTCTTGAAAGAATGATTCTTATCCCCCAAATATGACTGACTTTGGTGGGAACTTARTATATAAATAATATATAAATAATAAAWTAAATATATAATAAATATAATATTTTATCTGTATTTAATATATTATTATAAATATAAAAATAATAAAWTATTTATTATTTAAATGGTCAGGAGGGGCTAAATGGTGCTGCATGGCCTGAGTGACTGCAGCCACCCCCTAATCAAAGCTGACAGCTCCARTGCCTCATAATTATGAACTGCCAGAGGGGCTTTTTAGACTATCAGGACTTCTGGGATAGTTTGCATCTAAATTAAAATTGAACTTCAAAGCAGTTTGATGGAGGGAGATGTGTTTCCAAGGAGTGTTTCAGGAATGTGGAAGGCACTCCCTGATTAGCATGYTGCACTGTACCAGCTGGCTGCTGCTGTAAAAAAATTAAATAAAATAAAGAGTAGCATCCGTGCTGATAATCAGAAAGTGTATCTTGAATCCTATTAATTTTCTTTTGAATTATTTATGGGGGTTTTGTTCCAGTCGTGCGTCTCCTTTCAAATGTTTATTTAGTTTCCCCATAAAGAAAAAAAGAATGGGGAGAAAGAGAGAGAAACCTGGAAAATCTCCAAGGGTTAGCTCACCAGCAATCTGTTTAGGTGTCCTCTTCTCAACTGAGCCCTGCTCTGCTAAATATTTATGGCAATGTTTAACAAATAAATGTCACCCACCTCCCCATTTACAGTGCAGCAGAAAGCAGAGCTGCTGGSAGGGGGGATTACCTCTTCTGTGCCATAAGGGAGCAGAAATTCCATGGCTGTGTGMCAATTCCTGGGAAAACCAGAACTGCAGGTGCCAACATCTGTGTGTCCAGTTCCAGATGTGCTGCCCAGGCTTTTTCCTGATCCCATCTCCAGGCAGCAGCAGCAGCAGCAGAGGGGTCCCAGCTGCAGGGAGCTCTCCCTGCCCTGAGCTGGTGCCTCAGCCCCAGTGGAGCAGCAGGATGGATCCAGTGGCTCCTGGTGCTCTCCCAGCTCCGGGCACAGCCTCCAGGCAGGCAGCACAGTCCAAATCCAGGTGCCCAAATCCAGCCCAGGTGACTCCAGGTGGAGTTTGCATTGTTTAACAGCAGCCCTGTGTTTGTGTGCCTGCTTCCCCCCAGCTCCTGGGCTTTGATGGGAAGGGTTCTGTGACAAAGATCCTTCTTGGGTTATTTCTGTGTGCTTCACCCCCTGCTGGATCCACCCAGCTCCAAATCCCCCCAGGGACTGAATTCAGCCTGTCAGAGCAGCCCTGTGCCCAGCAGTGCCCACATCTGCACTGAAATCACTGAGATCCACAGGTTAGATTCCCCCAACCTATTTATTCCTGGCTGAAAACAGTGACTGCATGGAGCACTTCTGGGGGGACTTTTAGGGCTTCAAAACATTGAATCTGCTGGCTGTAGGAGAAGGAAATACCAGTTGTGTAAGTCAGAGCTGTGCAGCTTGGCTCCTGTGTTTCCAGCACTGCTGATTGGTGTCTGGGAGGCCTGTCAAGATTTCTTTAGGATCCTGAATCCATGTGGATGCCTCCACACTTCTCTGCCTGCCTATATTGTGCCAATCTGTGCAAGTGTGCTGCCTGCAGAACCCGTGTAAACAGCTTSTGCTGAGGAATTTGAAGCTTGCTTACATTAACCAGTTTGTAGGAGAGAACTTTTAGCAAAAGTTCCAAACTTTTCTGGTCTGATGGACTGATTCCCACCCTGACAACTTGTGTGTTAGCAATACCTTTTGTAGAAAAAGGCAATGTTTCCTTCATAGTTTCATTATTTTTTGCTTTCTTGCTGTTGCTGACTTTGGATGTTTGTGTTTATTCMTGATAATTTATTCATTACTTCATTTGCAGATGGGGCATATAGTTAATAGCATATAGGAACTCCTTCCAAAAATGCAAACCTGTTAAATGAAAGRCCCCTTCAGCACTGCACCACCCCTGTTTTCTAGGGCAGAGCCTTCATTCTCACTGAATTGCTTTGCAGAGGTTCTCAGGGGAAAAGAAAACCAATGTATCTTTCATGAAACGTTTTCTGAGGAAATATTTACTGTTTTACAAGAAAASGTGGAATATTCACCATGTATCTTTTACAAGAAAATGATGAAAATTCACCAGGTATCTTTTAAAACTGGACGCTTCATTTTCATTGAGGCCAGATGGATGTGCAGAACTACAGATGCCTCTCCTTTTTGGAACTCTCACTGAGTAAAACATCTCTCAGTTAAATGTTTTAGCCGATAGCAGCTTCTAAGAGTTATTTGGGATCCTGGTTAACTCTGTGTATACACAAGTCCTTTGCTTTTGATTTCTGTAGCAATTTATTTATTTATTTATACAGCACCTTCTTCAAGCAGAGGCCTGTGTGTGCACATGAAATGATATTATCAACATTTCCATGATACTATAAACATTTCCATGATATTATCAACATTTCCATGATATTATCAACATTTCCATGATATTATCAACATTTCAATGATACTATAAACATTTCCATGATATTATCAACATTTCCATGATATTATCAACATTTCAGTGATATTATGAACATTTCCATGATATCATAAACATTTCTGTGGTATTACAAACCTTTCAATTAGAAACCTTCCAATGGTATTAGAAACATTTCAATGATATTATAAACATGCTTACTCTTAAAAGGAAGCACGGGAGAATCTTTGCTACCTCGAAAGCTGCAGGATGAATCAAAGATGAATCAGTGATGGASAGTCCCTGTTGTTAATTAACCACTTGTAACAGGATTTCCTGCCTTTTAGGGGAACGTTTTCTCTAACTGAAGCTGGAGAAGGGATTTTAGACAGGCAGCACAGGATGAAATCTATCCCAGTGCTGTGACTCTGCTCCTGTTGGCACCATCTGAGCTGGAATCCTCAGGAACATATGGAGTGCAGGGAGTGAGAATGGATTCAGCGCTGCTCCCGGTGTCTGCTGGCTGGGAAGCAATTGTAGCAGGAAAAGAAGAAATCTCCAACTTGTCCTGGCATGCTCTTCTGCCTGCTTGCAGTTATAAGTGTGGGTGGCATGGCCAGCACAGGCTTGGCAGGGAGGGAATGCTGCTCGAGGCAGCTATTCCTGCACGAGCTGGGCTCTCCAGTCCCTTGGCTACCAAGAGCTGCTCTGAATTRATTCCAAAACTCTGACAGAGCTGTGCTTCCCAGAAGCTCTCTGGCCTGCTGTGGCACACGGTGAACAACTGGAGATGGTTTGGTGGTTGTTAGAACAAACTCAGTCTTCAGTGCTCTCAGCTGAGTCGCTGCTTGGCCACAGACAGTGCCTGGGTGAGGGTGAACCATGAGGGGAGAAACCATGAGGGGATGAACCATGAGGGGATGAACCATGAGGGGATGAACCACGAGGGGATGAACCACGAGGGGATGAACCACGAGGGGATGAACCACGAGGGGATGAACCACGAGGGGATGAACCACGAGGGGATAAACCACGAGGGGATAAACCACGAGGGGATAAACCATGAGTGAATAAACCACAGGGGGATGAACCATGAGGGGATAAACCATGAGTGAATAAACCACAAGGGGATAAACCATGAGTGAATAAACCACAAGGGGATGAACCATGAGGGGATAAACCATGAGGATAAACCATGAGGAGATGAACCATGAGGATAAACCATGAGGGGATAAACCATAAAGATAGAAACCATGAGGATAAAAACCACGAGTGGATAAATCGTAAGGATAAAAACCATGAGTATATTAACCATGAGWATATWAACCATGAGKATATWAACCATGAGCATATTAACCATGAGAATAAACCATGGCCGGGGACTCTGCGGTCACCTGCAGCTCCTGCTCCCCAGCTCACACCTGGCTGGGCTCAGGGCTGTTTCCCACAGGGTTTTCCTCATCCATGAGGTTTTTCCTGCTCTGAACTGTCCTTTCCTGTGGCTGTGCTGTGCCCACTGGGACCAGCCTGAGCCCCCAGCCCTGGAGCAGGAGCTGGCAGAGACCCCTCCAAGGTGTGAGCAGTGGATCAGTGCTCCATCCCTCTGCTCACTGAGCAGCCAGGCCACGGTTCTCTGGGAGCAGGAGATGGGATTTCTTCCTCCCTAGAAGCTGTGGGGAATGAGGGAGCAGTGCTGATCCGGGCTGGGAGTCCCTGAATGATTGATTTGAGAGCATMTTGTCCTCAGGGGCTCTCTGATCTCACTAAATGCACTAAATGCTGATGGGTAGTAACACYCTGTCTGAAGGAATGAGGCACTGGCAGCTTCACATCTCAGAAGAAAACCCAGGCAGTGCCAGATACTTTGGGAAAACAGTGCTGTGGCCCAACTGAGGGAACACTGAGCTGCTGAAAAGCCTGAGATTCAGATGCTGGAAAACATCCCGAGTCAGACTTTCATCTCAGCTGCACCGAGATGAGTTCAGTGGGAAAATCCAGGTGGCTGGTACATGGAGCTGTTCATGGCATCAGTTTCTTGGTGCTGAAGTCAGGGCTGGCTCCCAAATCCTCTGAGCCTCCTCCCAGGGCAGTGACAAGCTCTGGGTAGGGAGGCTGGCACCTGGGATTGTTGCTAATTAGCTGAGATCCAGGTGAGGACCAGAGGGATCCCCCAGAGGGGTTCCCTGCACTGGGATTCCCTGTGCCAGGGTTTGTGCCCTGCTTGGGGCAGAGCTCAGGGCAGCGCTGCAGAGGGGCASTGTAAGAGCTGAAATGAGGGATGTGGGACTCCAGGGGCTCTCCAAAATGCAGRTTATTACATCCAAGASYTTKCAGCAGRCCAGGGTGGTGGGTGACAGAGCTGTGCCCACAGCTGTCAGCTCCAGCTGCAGGCAGGCCTGGASACCCTTTYYTTTTGGTTACAMTGCATTATAGACTTTTCTTTTGGTTACAATGCATTWTAMACTTTTCTTTTGGTTACAWTGCATTATATTCTTTGCTGAGCATCTTAACACAGTAGAACCAATCTATCCCTTAACTATTATCTATAGCCTATCATAACTGCTATAATTACCATATTCATGTTATATTCTCCAATCACTAAAAGTCAGTACATTACAGTTTAAGCTAGAAGTTGTTTTTCAGTTTTCTTGCAGTGGAAAATTCTGAGACCTTTTTTTTACTTGCCACATTGGCAGGCTTGTTTGCCTGTGCTATCTTCCTGCTTGGTAAAAACATCTTCTTGTTTGGGGTGGGTTTATCCTTTGCTCTAAGTCATAAAAACCCCTTCTAACTAACACACCCTTTGGCTCCTTGGTTATCCAGTAAAATAGCTCAGCAATTCTTTCCTTTTATATCAAAACTCACTTCCATCTCTATTCCTTCATCAGACTCTACATTCAAAAAATCTTTTTGCTAAACACACATATCTGTGAGACTTTCTTGTCAAATTTTGATCCTTCCCAACAGGGCAGCTCAGAGTGGGCTGTGCAAATCCCCAGGGTGAGAGAGGGGTTCCTGTGGGAGCAGCARTGCAGGTCCAGCTCCTCTCATCCCTCACCATCAGACCCTTCTCCAGTCCAACCTCCCTTGCATCTGAAATGCAGGAGACAGAAATGAGCAGTAGGAAGGGGGAGCAGAGCCTTTCCTTTGAGCAMGGAAATTATTCTTCAAATGTCTTTGCTGACAGCTGGTGTGGCACAAAATAAACACAGGTCTATTTGCAAGTAAGCAGGAATTACCATAAACAGCAGCTGCTGTATTACCACCAAACATGTAGCAATAAAGGAATTTTTTCTGCCTTCAGAATCAAAGGTAGGGAAAAAGCCTGCATGAAATAATGAGTAAGTTACCCACCTGTTAAGGGTCTGAGCACCAACAAAATGAAAGAACTATTTGTTGGTGGCATAAGTCCTTTATTGAATGAGACTTTCTGGTGAAACTGAACCTTTCCTTCTGGATCTTCATAAAATCCAGTGCAGTATCAAAAAATACCCTCTTTCTCAGCTRTTCTCTCTCTCAGATCAGGGGATTTCCTACACTTCCCTTCTCTGTTGACTTCTTGCTGCATCAGGTAAAAAATTCCAATTTTCCTGAGGTTGTTTGGATGTGATTCCCAGCTGCCTCCTCCCCAGCTGCACAGAGCAGAAAGGCAAGCCAAACCACCAGGACAGAGAATTGTATTTATGGCCAGACCKCATTCTGCAGGATAAGTTTATGGTCTTTTGTCCCTCTTTCTTTCCCTGCTAAAAGCCAGTTAGGAGCAGACTCCACAGCACTGTCATATTTTAATAAAAACTAATGACCCAGCACAGTGCAATGCAGAAACGAGAGAAGAAGCAATTTGAAGTGCATCATTTTAGATTGATGATGCTTGGATTTATGGCTTAATCTGCTTCCCATGGAAAGTGCCTTACCTGTCCCATTAATTGCCAGGGGAAGTTGTGCTCCAGCCACTGCAGGTGCTGCTGCAGCCTCTGTGCTGGGCTGGCCTTGGGACCACACACTGCTTTGGAATTGCAGCTTTTGTCTCTGGAGTTCTCTGCAAACAGGATTTTTTTGATAAATACAACCACATAAAATAGCCCTATTTAGAGTTTACACCGAGATTTTCATCTCCAGAAAGTCACTTTGACACAAGGCTCAGCAGACAGGGAATCCATTTCAGGGTTTCCACTGCAAGTTTTGGTTCAGAGTCAGATCTTTCTTACCAGATTGCTCACTCTGATTCCTGAGTCAGTAAAATTAGCTGAGTAAAGCATCACTTCCACTCCAGCAGGGACTGAGTAAATAAATGTGATCCCTAAGGGGAGGGCGAGGGGCTGTGATGGGTTATGGCCATGGAAAAAGTCAGTGTGCAGGAGCAGAGAGTTCACGAGTTCCTTGTTCAAGGTCCCATCTCCTTTTCATTCCTTCCTTTCTCACTATCCATAAGTTTAAAATCAGGGTTTGTTTTGGGTTCTTTCTGTGTCAGTAGACACCTGKTTTAGCTGATAAAGGATTTTGGACAGTATTTTGTATGGGAAGACTTCTGTGGCCTGTGTGGAATGTTTGTGAAGCAACARATTTTTCACTTGATCACAGTTTTGTAGCGTTGCTTCTGTTTCCACTGTCAGCTTCTGTTTTCAAGGTAACCATATTTCAAAAGCGTGGRATCATTTTGGTGGGTGAAATACTTTGGAAGCTTTTGAAGTAAAAAACACACATAAATTTTCCACAGCAGGTTTCTTTAACAAGCAGAGAGAATCAGATCTCACAATTTGCATACAGAGTGGTCCAAGTTTTCTTCAATACCAGTTATTAAAAACACATTTCTGTTTGGCTGTGAGCATTTCTGAAGGCATTAAAAATCCAGTTATTTACATTATTGATGGAGACATCAGCACCCCAGCCATGGAYAGCACAGGAATTTTATTGTGATACCATTCACAAAAGGGGTTTGGTTCTTTTCTTGAATCCTATTTTTGATTTCTTTTTGTTTCTGAGAGCATTTCATCCACAATATCTGTCTGCTGGTTATCTTCAAGTTATCTGCAAGTGTCTGGGCATGTGAGAGTGTTTATTTGCAGAAAGACACACAGAATTCTTATTTTCTGGCTACATAATAAACCAAAATGTGTGAAGTCTTTGCACTCCCAAAGCAGACCTCAGTGTGGTCAAATGCTGTTTTATTTTAGGGAGATCACTTTAGTCTCTCTCTCCTCACACTGATTCAGACTCTGATTCTTTCACCTCCTTCACAGAGCCCCTCAGCCCTGAGGAGCTGGGTGTRATCTCCATGGAGCTGCTTTTGCTATTAAATACTTTCAGAGGAGCAGGAGCATCTCTGGTCTCCTTGATTTGACAGTGACAACAGCAGCTGAAGGAGATCTGATCAAATCTCGAGTCAAAATGGGCAACATTTGCATTTTCTGTGTCTGTTTTATACCAGATATCAATCTGATACCAGATTTAAGTTCAGGCTGAAAATAGAAGAGTTCAGATCCTGCCAGATTAAGGTTTTCTCACTCTACAGAAGAGAGAAAATATTCTAGGTAGGAAAATGTGTCAAGAGGTGGGAAGGGCAGCAAGAGAACGAGACCAAACCTGAACTCACTGAAGATGCTGAAGTTCTTATTTTGATTTTAGGAAGTTCAGGGTGTTACACTTGAATTGAATCCTTTGGTGGACTCCCTGAAGGATCTGCTGTGATTCAGCATGAGCAGTGCCAGCATCTGCTCCCTGTGCCCAATCCTTTCCTTTCCCATCAGGCTGGTGGGAGAGCAATGCCTGTGGTGGTRTGGGGTCAGAAATCCCCCTGCCCCACAAGCATGGGCACCAGCAGCATCTGTGCCTGCACTCTGGTTTTCTCTCCATTCATTGCTGCTCTGAGTTTTTCCCAAAGGAAATATTAAATGATGAGCACTTCCTAAACAAAGAGCTCTGCTGGCCTCACCCCAGGCACTGGCTCTGCTGATATATTATTCATTTTAGGCACGATCTGACTAAAAACCCACCTATCTACTCTTAATACCTGCTCATCAGGAGGATATTACCCCTTGCAGAAATGCTGCCTTCCTTCCCTGGCTGTTCAAGGAGTCCAAACTTGGCTCTCCCAAACACTGAGCACAGGGAACAAACCCTGTCCTGAAAGCCCACAGGAACAAATCATGAGGAGAATAAATCTTACCCAAAATTACAAATTATTAAAGATCAAGGGTCATTTTTCTGGCAGACACATATGCACATTTCCTTTTTCCCACTGAGCATGTAGATCAGCTCCTGATTCCTTAACTTTCCTCAGACTCCCACACAGAGCTGCTGTGTCTGTTTGGACTCTTATTTATATTTATTGTCCAAAGGCAGTGAACATTCATCATTTGTCTCCCAGGGCTCGTGGCAGGCACTTAGAGTGTGAGAAATGTTTTGGGTAGTTACTGRGAGGTGCTGCATAGAATCCCACTGTGGGATTTTAAAAACCATTTTAAAACCATTTGCCTGTGTGCAAAGCTCACTCCCACAGCCCAGGGAGGGGCTGGGGATGTCCCTTGGACAAATGTCACTTGGACAAATTTCACTTGGGCAAATGTCCCTTGGACAAATTTCACTTGGACAAATGTCCCTTGGACAAATGTCCCTTGGACAAATGTCACTTGGACAAATGTCACTTGAACATTCCCAGCTCCTGGAGAACCTTCCAGGAGGAAAATCAAACCAAGCTGCTCTTGCTGGGAAAACTTTCTTTCTTTCCTTGAATGCTCTGTGTTCGTGCCTGCACCTCTCCCTAATTAGCTTTTAATGACTCTTCCCACTGCTCTCAGAGCAGCTGATCCTGTGCGTGCAGCCTTTGTTTCCTGCAATAGAATCCTTTAAGCTCCTTGTTTCTCTGACCCCATCTCACCCCGAGGCTGAGCACAACAACTGGAGCCCATTTTGGTCCCCATTCTTTTATAARTTTTATAATTTTATAATTTATAAACTGTGATCAAGCCTTGCAGCAGGGCAGGTGTCAGTGCAAGGATTCATTTCAGTGCAGCACGATGTGTGTGTGTATTTAAAGTCTGCACTGATCTAATTATTACACTTACATGCTTCACTTCTGCAAAAAACAATTTAATGAGCCTGTGACACCTTTCAACAGCCTTCTTGAATATTTTTGTTTGGTGAATATTCCAATGGACAAAGTGATAAATTTATGGCAGGCAGATAAATTTTGAAGATTTTCACAGACTTAAAATACCGAGCTGTTGGAAAGATGCTTCTAGAACACAACACCAAACTTCTGTTGCTTGTTGAGATATTTTGTTTCCAAATTAACTTCAAGAAAGTTGAGCATTTCAAATTAAAGTTTTTAGAAGATGAGCTTTTGTAGAAAGCTTTTTTTTTCCCTGTCAAAACTGCTTCAACTTATTTTGGGCCAGCTTTAGAGAAAACTTCTTCAGTTCCCARAGCTGAAGGCATGTTCATTGCTGGAGAGAAAACCAGCACTGCCCTTTGCATTCTGGTTTAAAATTGCTTTGACTTTAGGCAGGTTGATCAGTCCCTGCAATCTCCTGCTGCTAATTGGCTCAGTGGAGGGATAAAGGGAATAAGAGCAGCTCCCAGGTGCCACAGGAGACACTTTGTACCAGAGATTCCCRTTGCTCACCAAAATCTGTGCTGCTGTAGTAAGTCCTGAGAGCAACCAGGAGAAGAAAAAGGCTGAAGGAGCACCTGAGTTTAGTTTGTTCACYGAAAAGTCCTATCCTACAGCTATCAAATTTAATTTAAAAATGAAAATTTCAGGGCCAAACTGAACTGCACACTTGGTTGTGTTATCATCAGCCCTGCCTTGGCAGTTTCTGGAARATTGAATAAATTTCTGTGCTTGCTGTGATGGCCTCTGTTGAAAACATCAGTGACATTTCACTTTGAAAACAGAATTCATTGTTCACCCCAATATGATTTGCTGAAAGCCACATTTCCCTTTCATGTCTGTAAGCAAGATTTCCAAAGAATTTGGTGAATAACTGGACAGAGCTGTTCAGAGAACTGCAATGCCTTCAGGAAAGRCTGGCCTTGTTTATGAGTGAAGCATTCTTGTAAAATGAAATGAGAACCTCCGGGTCACAGGCAGGTCCTGCTCTGTCCCTGAGGGAAATCTCAGGTTTTAGTTGCTAGTCCTCCCCAAGGAGAAGGAATTTCTCCAAGGCCAGGCTGGAACCATAAATCAGAGCCCATCTCTGCCCAGCCCCTGGTTTCCAGCACAAGGACACCCCTGACCCAGCAGGAGGATGGGACATACCTGAGAACTGGGATMAAATCACTGTAAAACACTGTAAAATAATGTAAATACAGGGTGAAATGTGAAGATTTTTGTTTTTCTAAGGAAAAAAGGCAATTCCACAAGTGCCACGTGAGACTGGCAGCTGTGCCCCTGCACKCTGGGCACTGGTTCCCTTCCAGTCTGGACTGGGGGCTGTTTGCCCCAGCCTGGGCTCCAATATCAGTGCAGCAGAGCCTGGCAAAGAGCTCTGGGTGTGTGGGGCTCTGTGTTGGCAGAAATGCTGCTGGGTGGCACTCAGGAGCCAGCAGAGATGGACAGGGGTGCCCATTAACCCTGGATGGCCCCAGGACACAGTCCAGAGGGAGCTGTGGAAATCCTCAGTCAGTCCTGGAGGGGTGCCCTGTGCCCAGAACCCCCCTGAAGGGACCAAAGGAGGACACAGGTGATGCCCTGTGCCCAGAACCCCCTGAAGGGGCCAAAGGAGGACACAGGTGATGCCCTGTGCCCAGAACCCCCTGAAGGGGCCAAAGGAGGACACAGGTGACAGGAACACCTTCCTGCAGGGTCACTGACCTGTGCTCTGCTTCACTGACTGCTCTCTGGCCAGCTGGGGTGCTGCTTGCACACTGCAGAGTTTCTGTTTGGGTAGGTGGCACTTTCAGAGGAGACAGGAGCTGCTTTTGTGGCAGCTCCTGCTTTCAGGTGCTTTTGTGGCCCCTGAGGCAGAGGAGGTGCTGGCCCCAGGTGCTGAGCACAGAGCTTGCAGAGCCAAGTTCTCATTATTTCCAGACACATTTCTGAAAAGTCTTCTTGCTTAGGCTCTGACACAAGCTGTAATTACGAGGTGGAGCCAAGAGAAACCCAGTGTTTTACAGAGGAGATGGGCTGGGATTGTTCTGTTGGAGCTGGGAGTTGCTTTGATGCAGCAATCCCACATTGCAGCTCCTGGAATTCCTGCAGGGCCTCAGTCTCCCCAGCAACTGCACCCTCTGCTATCAGCAAGAGGTTATCTGCTCTGGACAGCCCCAGAATTCAAAAGAGAGCAAAGAAAATGAATAGGAATATTGCTAATGGTACTTAGTGCAGCCTGGAAATGGAAAACAAGGACAAGTCATTCTGTGGCTCAGCAGAAGTGGTGTTTTAACATTTGTAGGCATGGCCATAGGGCTGGAAAAGAAAGGTTTGTGCCTTGGAACATCGGGGGTGTCTCAGCAGCTCCTGGTGATCCAGAACTGAGGGAGCAAAGCTCAGCAGCTCCTGCTCTGCCAGTGCACAAGAGCTGATGSAATTACCTGTAGTTCCTTTGCATCCTCCATGATACTCAAATCCTGCTTACTCTTCCATAGGGGATGACACTGCTGACAGAAATGGGACTTCCCTGCCACATTTCACCCAGCACAAATCTTCTCTCCCTTTTCTGTGCATTCCTGCCGTCCCACCCTCGCTCACAAAGCCATCAAAGGAATTTGATCACTTGTTCTTCACACCTTTTACTCKTATKAAGCTTCTCTATCCACTARAAATCTTTCTGTTTTCCTTTAATTAACCTTAAACATTTTAAGTCTGTTTATGTCTGAAGTCCCTCCAAACGAAGTGACAGCCGTGATGGGGCTGTTCTGGATTCTGATCATTATATTTCTCTAAAAATAAAAGCTCAATATGAGCTTCATTTGGAGTTGTGCACCTGGGGAAGCTCTGATTACTGCCTGAGGTATCCAAGGCTGTTAAATATTCWCAGTGCAAGTGCTCTGCAGCCAGGGAGGATTTCAGCTCCTGGAGCTGGAGGGGATCCACGTGGGGGCTGCTGCCATGGCACAGGCCTGCCTTGCTTAGGAGGGCAGGGTGGCTGAAGTGGTGAGGCAGAACCCAGATCCTGAGGTTCCTTTGTGAGGATTTCAGGTTGTGAGCTCTGCCTTGTCCTGAGAAAGAACCAATTTGGCCACTGGAGCACCTTGAGCAGCAGGGCAGGAGCTGCCTTGGCCAAGGGGACCCTTTTGGTGATGCAGGAGATTTTACCTACTGTGGCATTTCTAGCTTTGGCCTCTCTGTGAGCAATCAAGGCACCAAAAGAGAGCTGATTTCCCCCAGGATTTTTTTGCCAGTCTCTTTGGAGCTCTGTGTTTACCAGGATTTCTGCAAATGCACTGAAGTGTTGTCCTTTCCATGCCAATCCAGTGCCTTGGAGCACTTTCCTCCTCTGCTGTTCTCTCCTGTCCAGGAGCAGCACAAAGCCAGAAGGACCAGCACCACTTTTACATTTACTGTTTCAAGTGGAAGCTGTAAAGAAGGGCAGTGAATAAATARTTGCTTTGGTCTCCCTTTCAGTAAGACTAAAGCCATGTCAACACATTAAAATAAAAGCTGGGCTGTGACTGTGGCTGGAAAAAGGCAGAAATCCACACTGGGAGGAGAGGCAGGGGATGGGTCCAGAGGAAAATAAAACTGTCCAGAGGAACGTTAGGCATTCACAGGGGAACTGTGGGTTTCAACTGTTTGTGCATCTGTCAGAAATTGAACTTAATTCAGGTTCACACTGCACTGGATTCTTGTTTGGCTTCAGTTAAGTTAATACTCCGTGTTTACTCTTTGGCCTTGTATAGCTCAAGCTCTTTTAATACAGTTTAAAAACTTGAGGAAGTCCAAGGTGTTGCCATTTTCACATATTGAACCATTACAGTGACAAGAAAGAAAAATTATTTATTAAAGTCCCTTCTCCTTCTCTTATTTAGGCACTAGAGAGAGCTAGAAAAACTATTAAAATGCAATAAAGTTCAAGCAGAAAAACAAACTAAAGAGCTGAAACATAATTATCTCCTCCTGCAATGATGCACAAGCAGCATGTAAAGCTACCAAACAAATGATTCGAGTAATTTGATAGTGTGTGAGGACACTGAGGAGATTTAGAGACAGGACCAAAGCACACTCAGGTGAACCAGCATTGAAAATGAACTCAAAAAGGGTTTGTTGTGTACAGCAGTCCTGATATTCTCTGGGGTTTAGCCTATCATTTTTAACCTGCCTTAATTAATATTAGCAACGTGTGTACTTTGTACTTCAGGGCTAACAAATGTGAATTTTGAAAAGCTGTTGCTTAGAATGGCTTTTCATGCACAATAAGCACAGGAGCCCATCGTTCTCAGCTAATTACCACTGATTGGGGCTCACCTTGCTCTTGCTGTTGGGAGGAGAATAATTGTCTGAGAAGCTTCCATCATTTCTCTGAAAATATCATTTTCTTTCCACTGTCTGCTCACCTTTACAGCCTAAATATTTATTGGTTTGGGCATGGTGGTGATTTATTTRTATTTGTTTTTAATTTCCTCGTGCAGTGTTTCAGAGGGTACCAGAGCCATGAATGGATTGCTGTTCCATGACGTGGAGGTGCCACWTTGCTCCTGAGTGCCTGTTCTTGATGAGGTTATTAAAACTTGGGCAATACAAATTACCATAGCAACCAAAAGCATCAATTCACAGCCTGCTCCAGCCTCTGGAGTATGGCAACAGTTCAGAGCCCTCTGACACAGCTCACACATCCTCACTGTCCTGCAGCACACCACACTCGCTGCTCCTGGGGGTCCCAGCCAGGCACAAAGTGTGCCTTTGTCCTTTGGATTTTCATGGGGAGCGTTTGATCCAGCTCCAGCCCTTGCTGGTGACTTCTCCATGACCTTTTGTGTATATACAGTATATATGATTTAGTGTATATATTACATTTTATATTATATAGTATATTAATATATTATAATATATATTAGATAATATATTATAATATATATTAGATACAATATATATTAGATACAATATATCTTAGATACAATATTGTATATATATACTATAATTATATATAATTATAGTATATATAAATAATTATATAGTATATATAATTATACTATATATATACTATACTATATATATATATAATTATATATATAATTATATAGTATATATATAAAATTATATAGTATATATATATATAAAATATATCTATAATATACATAATAAATTTATATAATAACCAGCAGTGGTGTGTTACAGTACTCCTGGCTCAATCATAAACAAGATAATAAGAATCAGGATTCCACAGRAAAATACATTCTTTAGAACCWGCATAATCTGTTTTTATATGGTGCKCATAATCAGATTTATGTTGTGGAAAAAAGGGCTAATCTTGAACATTTTATACCATTTAAAAATGTAAGTAGGTTTAAAATGTTTATTTCTTTATTAATAGGCTGTGATTCAGCTTCAGAAGAAGTAGCAATCCCAATCTGCAGAAACTGTAACGTGGCAGAGTCTGTCCTACAGCTCATTTGCTTTATTCCTGTGCCTAAATACAGCAAAAAKCAGAGCAAGTCTCCACTTGTTGGAGGTGAGGGAAAAACCTCCTGACACAGAGGAGCTGGTGATGTGTTCCACAATTATCATTGTGACAAAACTCCCAATTTCCCATTTTCRCAGCACTTCTACCTTCCAGTGGGAAATTGGTATAATTTTATTCTGTAAAGAAAGTCACTCTTGTCATAGCTGGGGTTGAACCCCGAGAGATMATTTTTAATCACAGTAAATGATCCAACTTGCCCTGTTCTTGATTTCCTCTGCAAGTGAGAAAGCAGTGCCATGTTCATTMCTTTTCCTGGCAGTAGCTTGCAGGAACCAGCAAGAACATCACCTCTTCTGCAATACTGGGGGAGAAAAAGGAGTTTTCAGCCAAAATTCCAACTATTCTATTAGCAAATTTTTTTAAAAAATTCTGTTTGTGCCAGACTTGTCATGAATTGTTGTGACAGCAAAGGAAATGCTGTTCTTGCTTCTGCTGCATCAAGGAGCTGAAGCACTGCCCGACCAAAGCAACCAAAATTCTGCACTAGGGCTTTCCAGAGAACTGAAATCAACTGAAAGGAAGGGAAAGTAGGACATARAAAGCCACAATAAAGAATTTTTTTTCTTTTAAGAAGTGTGGGAGGAACTTGAGAAAGTGCAGAGCAGCAGCTCTGACTTTTCTCCTGGATGAAATGGTAGAAAACTGTAATAAAGAGACTTGATAGACACCCAGATAAACGTCCTGGGAAAGAGACAACATTGTTTTTCTAGAGGGAAGTCATATTTCACAAACCCATTCGAGTTTTTGGATAGAATCAATAAATATGTGAAGGGTGATCTGGTTTGTGCTGCGTTAGATGGATTTCCAAAATCTTCTGGGTAAGAGTCTTCAGAAAAACTTTAGAAATAACTGAGCTGAAAGGCTTTTTCTGTGCACTAACTGCTTGAAGAAATAGGAAACAAAGGGGTTTTTTGTAGTGTTTTAATGTCTTATCCCTGCTTTGAGCAGGGTTGGAGCAGGTGACCCCCTCAGGTCCCTCCATCCTAAATTTCACTGGGATTCTGTGGGTGAGGGAGCTGCACTGAGGGAAAAAGGGAAATGGGACAGGATTGCAGCACTGGTGCCAAAACAGGACTTAGGACACCAGGCTGTCATCAGTGCTTAGAATGAAGTGCTTGTTCTGATTCAAACTTAAAAATACATACATATATACATAGATATACATATATATTTATACACATATACATATATAGGTATATATGTATACACACATATATATGTATATATATGTAAATATAAATATATATACATATATATGTATATATGTATACACACATATATGTATATATATGTAAATATAAATATATATACATATACAGGTATATATGTATACACACATATATATGTATATATATGTAAATATAAGTATATAAATATACAAAAATATAAATATATAAATATATAAATGTATATGTATATATATATGTGTGTGTGTGTGTAATGTAGTTCTTTCCTTTTTCCTTAGCTGCATGGTCCCTTTGGAGCCTGTCAATCCCCAGAATAACTGAGTGGCTGCAGACTGGAAAAGCTTTGCAAGGGTTTTTGAAATTGGTGTTTTGGAAGAAATTGTAGGTCCCTCCAATCTGATTTTCATGCTGGTGCAATGAATGAAAGGATCATAAATTCTGACCCATGTTCACAGGACCATCCAGGTGGTAAAGGTGACTGTCTYGGGGGGTTTTATCCTGATTTTAATTTGGGTAGGAGTGCTCAGGAGAGGTTTGGCAGAGGGCCTGGGCTGTGGGGAGAGGTGGCAGCTGACAAAAGGCATCATCACGGTGACACCTGATGGTGCAAGCAGAGGTTAAAAGGAACATGATGGGACCAGAATCATTGCAGAGAATTATCTGACACCACAAAGCACTTTGCTTGCCTTCGCTCTTAATGACAGCAAATGGGATCCAGCAGGTGTAAACTACAGCAGTTAAATATTCATGAGGAAAGGAAAAGCAGGAACAGAATTTAAGCTGGGGGTCAGCGCAGGGTGAGACTCCTCAGGGCYCTGGAGTGAAATATCTGTCAGCTGCAGACAGGAGGGAAGGACAGACTGCAATGGTCATGGTCAGTCAGCTGATTGATAAACCATGAGGGAGGCACGGGCTGCAAAAGCTCTGCGAATGTGGCTGCACTATTTCAGGGATAAGGAATTTTGTGCCTGAGAATTGAACAGAAGCCCTGGGGTAGAGTTCCAGGAGATCTGAAGGAGAAGGAAAGGGGGTAGAATTCCAGGAGATCTGAATTCCAGGAGATCTGGAGGCAGGAGGGGCTGGTTCTGACCTTCTGCCCTGTTCCTGGGATCCTTGGTCACTGCTGACAAACCTCCAGGCTGCCTTGCCAGTCAGTGTCCCAGGACAGAGAATTCATCCAGATCCTGAGGGGAGCTTCTGCTCCCAGATTTCTGTCCAGGGAGTGTCARTGGGAGAGGAAAGCAATCCTGAAAGTGATCAAAGAGTGAGATCAGCCCTTCAGAGTAAGAAGAATAAGCTGGAGGATTTAAACAGAGCCCTGGCTCTGTGGCATGATTGGGAGAAATCATTTTCCTGTCTTTTTTCCTGGAAGCAGAGCAGGACTGATTGGGAGAAATCATTTTCCTGTCTTTTTTCCTGGGAGCAGAGCAGGACTGATTGGGAGAAATCATTTTCCTGTCTTTTTTCCTGGAAGCAGAGCAGGACTGATGGCAGCCAGGTCCCAGATTCCATCTTTGTGTGGGGACAGCTGGGGATGGCTGCTCCCCAGGCTGAGTGCAGAGGGCACTCAGTGCCTCTCTAACAGCCAAAGTTGCTGTAATATGGCCCATGTGAGAAATGCATGTATTTTATGATTGGCTTTTTGCAAATATTAAAATGAACATTATATGTGTTGTGTTAGCAAACAGTGCTGTATTAATTCTCTTAAGTACTTTATAGTTTTAGGTTATAAAGAAATTGTTAAAATAGAAACTATGCTATGTAAAATGCTTTGTTTAAAGGAGACACTCTTATCAGATAAACAACCACAGGACACCTAAATCTTTCAGAGAAAAGAATTTATTGCTTTCCTAACAAGAAGAAATGGCTCCGTTCAGCCTCTTTGGCGCTGTGGGGATTAGGTGAAAAAGTTGACACTGACCAGACAGAATCCCGTGTTTGAATGGAATTTATGCATCATGTATGAAGTGTATGAATATGCAACAGGCTATTGCTCTTAAAAGATTACTCCTTTTGTTAGACCGAGTCCTTTTTTCCCGGGCTCCTGCTGCCTGGAAAAAGGTACCCGGACGTCCGTAACTCTTTATTGTCTCATATTGTCCTAAATCCTGATCGTCCAAATTATTATTACTGTAATTGTATTACTATTTTTATAACCATTTTTATTTCTATTAAACTTTTAAAATTTCGAAAACAAGTGATGGGCGTTTTTCACAGCCCAGCAATGCTTTGTGAAACTGCTGCCTGCTGCAGTGAGTCCGGGAGGGCTCTTGCTCCAGACAMTTCAGGGCACTTCAGCAGCAGCTCCTTCTCACACATCTCTGAGTGCCAGCTCAGTAAAAGGTGGGGGAGGCTTCCATCCCCCAGTTTGAAATAGTTATTTCATTTTTGCCATTGTAGAAGCTGGTATTAGACACATTGCAGGCCTGAATGTGCATCAGAGCCTTCCTGAGAAAGCAGAATTGCTCCCCCAAGGCAGGAGGAYCTCTGTTTGCAGGCATTGGAATGACCTGGGGGTCTTTGAAAGTGTCACTGGGCTCCGTTTAAAGCAGCTTTTTTCACCTGGTAACCTCAGCCAGTGTGCATCCACGGAGGAAAGGAGGCAAATCCATTCCCCAAGTGTTAATACACAAAAGAAATGGGGAAAATTGACCCTGTCCTTGAAAGATCATTACAGTAAGTTAAATCCCCGWGTGACATCTGAGGAGCTAGAAATGGAGCTGTCAGCAAGAGAGTTAAACCAYAAAAAGTTCCAGAAGGCCTCCAGGCTCTCCTGGGATTGCAGATATTGCTGGAGAATATTGGCTGTGTGTGTTGACTCTGCTCAGGCCTGGGCAGGGCTCTGACACCCAGCCCTGAGGGCAGGAGGATATTCCTTTTTTGGGAGGTAAAAAAAAGGAATATTTGGAGCTGTGTTTGGCATGCAGCTCCTGATCCATGAGCTGTGTGTAACCCACCCACAAATGCAGCCAGAGCAGTCCAGCTCCCCCCCTCAAGGTTATGGAGCACTGGGGAGAGAAATGGAGCATTTATGGCAAAATTCTCAACCTGTTTGCAATTTTTGATGAGTGTTAGTTAGAGGCAGAAGGCTGGGAACAGRGGGGATTAACTTGCATTTATAAAGTATACACTGTTCCAAAGGATTCCCAAGCAGGTTATAAAACTAAATGGGGTTTTCAAGAGCAAGTTTTAGATAAGAATAAAATCTGCTGGGGAGGGAACAAATCAGATGAAGAAAATCTATTGACCCATTCTTCAAAATACGTGCAGAGAGTGGTAGGATTATTTCTCTCTCTGCTGATAAAGATATTTGCCACTCTCATTTGGCAGCTTCCATCAGAAACCTGCAGGAGGTGGAGGGCATTGCCCTGTTCTTGTGGAAGGGGAAACTGAGGCAGGGGCAGTCAGAATGCCTTTTGCCAGGGTTATATTGGAAACCACCCCAGAGGCAGAAGGAAAATCCTGATTTTCCCAGGGTTATATTGGAAACCACTCCAGAGGCAGAAGGAATATCCTGATTTTGCCAGGGTTATATTGGAAACCACTCCAGAGGTAGAAGGAATATCCTGATTTTCCCAGGGTTATATTGGAAATCACTGTAGAGGGAGAAGGAATATCCTGGTTTTCCCAGGGTTATATTGGAAACGACTCTAGAGGCAGAAGAAAAATCCTGATTTTCCCAGGGTTATATTGGAAACCAGTGCAGAGGTAGAAGGAATATCCTGATTTTGCCAGGGTTATATTGGAAACCACTCCAGAGGCAGAAGGAAAATCCTGGTTTTCCCAGGGTTATATTGGAAACGACTCTAGAGGCAGAAGAAAAATCCTGATTTTCCCAGGGTTATATTGGAAGCCACTCTAGAGGCAGAAGGAAAATCCTGATTTTGCCAGGGTTATATTGGAAACCACTTTAGAGGTAGAAGGAAAATCCTGGTTTTCCCAGGGTTATATTGGAAACCACTCTAGAGGTAGAAGGAAAATCCTGATTTTGCCAGGGTTATATTGGAAACCACTCCAGAGGCAGAAGGAAAATCCTGATTTTGCCACATCAGACCTTCATCTCCTGTGGCTCTGGCCTTTGGGTCGTGGAGGCCAGATTTAATTTGATATAAATCTCTGTGTGTGCCCAGGAATGAATGGACATGGGGCACTGGGGAGCCCTGAAATGCCAATTGTGGTCCCCATTTCTGTGTGGAACAGATGCCATGTTTCACCTTCAGAGCAGCAYTGGGAATTAATGGGATGAGTGCAGCAGTGTGGATTTGCCTGACCCCCAGCAGGATTCCCAGAGCGGATTGGACACCCCAGACAGATCAGCACTGATCCAAACCCCCTGTTCCCCCACAGCTGAGCCTGGCTCACAGCACAGGAATTGGCACTGAGAGGGAGTGCTGTCCTTCTCAGAGATGGAGCCTATTGTGCAGGAAACAAAGGAGATTGTTTCCATAGCTACTCGGGGTCCATCAGGAAATTGCTCCTGGGAATTACTGGAAATCAGAGGGTTTGTCCTCCCCGTGGCCCTTGGGTCCTGTACAGAAACTGTGCTTTTGAAAKGACCAAGCAGAAAAAATTGGGTGCTTTTGTTTACAAAGCTCAYGTTTTCTGGGAAGCAGGAGCGTGTGGCTGAAAGCAAAGTGAAGGGTGCACAGGATAGGGCAGTTTTGCTTGGAAATTGAAATTGTTTCTCGGCACTCAGCGTTATTTCACAGAAATTCTCTTTCACAAGGAAGATTTTCTCCTGTGCTGTGGCCAGTGGGTCTCAGAAGCATTGACAGCAACAGGAAAGTTYGTTATTCTTGTGGCAAAACATGAAATATGTGACAAAGTCCAAGACTTTGACAATCTAAATATGAAATGTATTAAGCAGTGTTTCTATAGATCACTATCAGGGGGACTTTGTATTTGGGGGAGGATTTGACCCCTTTTTTCCTTCTCTTCCTGGCACCGTGCTCCCCTTGGGAATGCTCACATTTTGAGGCACTGAATATGCCCAGAGATAAAATAATAACTGATTACACACAGRGCATTTTTATTAACACTGCAGTAATGCAGGTCACCTTCAAAACCAGATTCCTTTRAGGAAACAGGAGAATGGCAGTCCAGCCAGGATTGGAGGCAAATTTTATCTGAAATGCTTACTGTCTGTTTTGTTTTTATGCAATAATATGTTGGAATAAGTTCTTTTAATGACGCTGAAGGGAGGTTGGAGGTTTCCAGATAAGAGGGGAAAGTTGATATGCAATTTTCAAGCAGGATTTGGGAATTATTCCTAGCTCCATCTAATCCTTGGTCTCCTTTGTAAAGTCCTGGGGCTGATACTGTTAGCCCTGTTTTACAGATAATGAGAATGTGGCATGGGGACTTAATAACTTGCCCAGGAAGTTCAGTTGAATTAATTGATAACACAATATCAAAACAGAAGAGGATTCAGCCCCCACAACTTGGAGCAGAGAGGTTTCCAAAGCCCCATTTCCTTTTGATGAGAAACTGCATCTATTTGTTCAATTGCTGCAAAGGATTTATGGTTGGCATGCATTCCCCTCCTGCCTGGTGGGGGACACAGATGGATGGATTTTTTTGGTCTTTTTGCTGCTTTTGTGCTTGTTTGGTTGRATTTTGTGTCCCGAGGACAGCTGCATGCACAAGAATACCCAAATATTGGGTGAAATTGGGGGCCAGCAGCAGGGAAGTGCTCACCTTTCCCCTGCCCTGTAACTCTGAGTCCTTCTGCACAGCTCCCTGGCAGGAGTGCCTCAGGAATGGCTGTGGAACCAATTAATGATCAATTATTGATATTGGCAGCTGCTGTGCKGTTTCCCCCAGCTGTTGCTCACACTTGTCTTCAGTTCTGTCTGATTTACATAAGTTGACCCTAAAAGCAGACGAGATTCTTTTCCATGTCCTTTTGGTTTGAACACGGGAAGTTCACTTCCAGGCTGGGACCAACTGATGCTTTCCTGCCTCCTCTGGGTGTTAAACTGAAGTTTAAAAWTCCATGTTAACCCTCTGTGAAATACTTACAAGGTCAGTCTAAGTGTTGCAGCCAAACCTGGGGTTTAATTTCCTGAGCCTGGCTCTCGTGGTGCCCCCTTGRCAGCCTGAAGGTGACCTCCAGGGGRYCAGAGAGATTTCAGGATGCATTATCCAGCCTGCCCCATCCCCTCTGGCTCCTGCCTCAGTGCTAATGGACAGCTGATGGCTCATTCCAGAGCACAGACTCTGATTTTATTTAAATAAAATAAAATAAAATTATCCTGTCACTTTTAAAAGGATCCCAACCTTCCAGGATAATGAAGAGCAGATGAAAGGGCTGCTGGAGCTCTTGGGATGAGGCAGCCCTGCTTTTGACTCCCTGCCATTCTGATACTCTGCTGGTAATTGCAAGGAGCATTTCAGTTCCACTTTTCCCAGTTGTTTAGTTCCAGGAGCTTTGCTGCCTGACTCTGTCTGTCCTTTCTCCTCAGAACAAAACTATCTTCTCCATGGCCTGTGCAGGCATCTGAGCCTCCATCCCCAGGGCTGGGTACCAGTTTGCTCTCCACTGGGGTTTTTGGTGCTCTCACTCTCTGGGGAGTGGCTGCATCATTTCTTTTGGAGTCAGTTCCAGATGAGAGCTTCCTTCTGCAGGAGTCACACCAGGACTTGCTCCCCAGCATAAAAAACCTTCCCTGATCATTTTCTCCCAACACACCTCCTTGCCATTTGCCRGTTGTTTCTGTTCCCCTGGCTTTGGATTCCTTTAGTCCCACTGAGCTTTCCTTGGCTCCCAGCTGGGGTTACTCTGCTGAAAGCTCTTTGTTAAGCACACCAGGATTTATTTATGAAACCTGGGATCTCCTGCTCCCCACAGAGAGCTCTGTGTTCCTGCTGAGCTCTGGGGGTTCATGCCCATAAATCTGAATTTTCTGGCTAGGATCTCTAAGCTCTGTGTCCTGCTGAGCTCTGGGGGCTCATGCCCATAAATCTGAATTTTCTGGCCTAGGATCTCTAAGCTCTGTGTCCTGCTGAGCTCTGGGGGTTCCTGCCATAAAGCTGAATTTTCTGGCCTAGGATCTCTAAGCTCTGTTCCCACTGACTTTCATGGCTCTTGCTCTTTCTTGAGACTCTGCCTCTTCTTCATGCTTCACAGGGAACACTTTTAATCCCTGCTTGGTGTTATTAAACCCAATCCCAACGAGATTTCTMTCTGAACCTCACAGCTGGGTCTCCCCCAAAGCCAGGCTTTGTTGGGAAGGGATCACTTCTGTCTTCCTGACCAAACCTGATCCTGCTTTTCCCTCTGCTGGGGCCATTTCAAGATGGTTCTGGTGCTGTAAATGAATTCAAGGCCTTCCRCCACCTCCCATGGCCCAGCTTTTTGTGGCCCCACGGTGACCAAGGGTTTGCTCATAAAAATGTAGCAAAGAGGTTTTACCTCTGAAATTCTGCATCTAAATCTGAGAGGYTTGCTGTCAGTCACAAAGGGAGGCATGAGTTTTCTTGTCTTGTTTAGAAGATTTCTTTCTGTTTAATTTTTCTTTTTCTTTTTTCCTTTTATGGCACTTCTAGTTAAATATATATATTTTAAGTTGTTTGCACACGGCAGTTTTCACATCTGAGGGAGGATGGACTTGGATTATGAGGATTTTTTCCCAGTGAAAGGCTTCCTGACAATCCCTGACAATCCTGCATTTAWATCTTTTCTATGACATTCTGTTTACACCCCCCACCTCTGTGAGAAACCAGTGCTGCAGAATGTGAGAGGCTGCTCGAGTTTTCTGAATCTCGGGARAACATCAGGGAAAATTCAATAGATTCATTCTCTGACGCCTTCACACAAAATACAAATGCTCAACCCCCAGCTTAAACTGCCAGACTGTTACAAAACTCAACTGAAACTGAACATTAGCACGTGTGCTCCTCACACACACACACACACACAAAAAAAAATCTCAATTTTGGTCGAGAGGAAGGTTGGAATTATTTTAAGYCATCACACAGCATTAGTGTGTGTTGAACTACAACATCTACAAACCCTGAGTCTGCTGACAGTTGGCAGCAAGGGTGGATTTTGATTAAGTAGGCCAAGAACAGTGCAAAAATGAGAAATTCTGTATTTATCCGTGCTGCAGACAGAGGGGTGGGCGAGCAGCTGCCCCCACAGATGAGAGCAGAGCTGCTCCTTGGCCAACGAGCAGCTTGATGGATTAAAGGAGCCCAGGGCTGGGTTTTGTTCAGGGGAAAATGGAGCAAGGAGGAGGCTGGGAGAGGAAACATTACCAGCCACCTGCAAATTCGAGTTCTGTTTGTGCAGCAGGGAAGTGTCCAGTGTCATTAACTGAGAGTGTGGCTTTGTGAAAAGCTGGTGGGAAAACTCAGCTTTGTTACCCATCAAACAGCACACCAGTATTTCATGTACAACTGGGACTCTTTCATTAACTTGCTCTTGCCTGAGTGCTGTTTCTTTGTAAGGAGAATTGAAGGAATTGTGAGAAGTTTAAGACATTCCATTAAAATCATTGCACAGCCATGAATTAATCACATGGGTGCAAGTAAAAATCTGTGGGAACACTTGCTGAGCTTCCACTTGCCCAGCTGATGACTTAAGAGATCAAACCCTTTTCCTGCAGGATCATTCACCTCATCCTTCACCCTRTAACCACAGGATGGCCCTCAGGGCCTGGCCTCAATTCCAATCCAGTCGGAGGGGATTTTGGAAACTGTTCCACTATTCTATAAAATAGTTTCTTTGTTTCCTGGTAATTGTCCCTTGGTTTCCAAGGTAAACTTGAGGGGGCAAAATAAAATTTACAGGTGGTAAGGTTARAAAAGGAAGATTTTGAGGAAAGAATAAGTAAATATCCCCAGTGCCTTGTGTGATGTGAAACCCATKTTCTCATCTGACAAAGTAAAAGATCTACTTGGAAACGCTCAGATTTGAGAGGTTTTTCATTCTTYCACTGGATCCTGGGCCTGTAGGTTGTAGAGATGGTCTTTAGTCTCACAAGTGGCATTGCAAGTGTAATATAAAGTCTGGTTTTACTGCTCATATTACCTAAATAATGGCCCTTCCTAGATGAAGATGATTTCAAAGGCATAGATGTTCTCAATGTGAGCTGTGGGGGAAGCTTGCAGAGATTTTAATCAGTGAAGCAAAATTTCTGGAGAGGATTCAATCCACTCTTCCCTTTTGGGACCCTGAAGTTTCAGAAGCCAGTGCTGACAGGACCTGTCACAGCCAAATGCAGCAGCAGTGCCTGAGGATGATCTTATCAACCCTGGAAGCAGCCCTGGTGGTTTGGGGTTTGATCCAGCTTTTCAATGCAGTCTCCTTGCTAACTCAGTGTTCCATCTGGCTTGGCTGGTGTTTATCCAAGTGCTCTGAGCTTCTGACCTGGCAGTGCAGATGTGGGCTGTGCTCTTAATTCAGATTTATTTTCCTCAGCAGGAGCAATGGAGGGGAGCAGTGTTGGTTTGATAGCCCTGGAAAGGGAGGTTGGTAGAAGAAATTTCAGGTCTGTTCTTACCATCACTCCTATCCTGCTACAACCAATGCAAAGCTGCTCAGCAGTGCTGTGGAGATGACACCTCAAAGCCAGGGATTCAGAAATGGATCCTCTTCCACTGAACTGATGGAATATCTCCCTGCTAGGTGCTTATAAACACGTTTAAAAACAGTAGAGACTTTTATCTAGGTACACCAGATCCATGTGATTTAAGGGTTTCACAGGGCAGCCAGATTTGCCCATTTGCACGTGGAAYATTAAAACACCAGATGGCAGCCAGAGGCCCAGGGTGGCTGTGCAGAGCAGCAGCAGAGCTGATAATTGAACCTCTGAGCTGCAGGCACTGCTCTGCCCTCTGAGGTACACAAATTGTTACTGATAAATGTCACTGACAGTGCTCCACGTCCATTCACCCTCACACTGCAGCAAATTGTGCTCAGAGCACACACAAGGGGATGTGACTGCCCCTTGTGAGGAGGATTTGGTGAGGGAAGAACCAGGAGCAGAGATCTGTGATCCACCACCCAGGGACACGGGTTTGGGGCGTGCAGGGTGGGCACAGGATTGCTCTTGGAGATAGAAATGAGTAAATTGAGAAAGTGGAACTGACTGGTGGGACRGAGAGATGGAAATCTGCACAAAGAYTGGCACGAGGGGGAAAAGGGAGCCCAGCTTGTGCTGCTCTCTGACCTGGAATATGCACTCATGAGCTAGTCAGGTGAGAAATCTGCACAATCTTGAGAATTAAACTCACTGTCACCTCATAATAAAAGGGACTGGTGCCTCTGGGAATGAAGAACCAGCCCTGGCTGAGCAAACTGCAAGGGCTGTTCATCATCACGCAGTGCTGGGCGTGCTTTCCATTTACTTGTTACTTTTCCCCCCCTTTCAAATTGCACCCATAAGTCACGGGAGGGGGAAATCTCAATCCTCAGCTTCATTAGACAGAGTTATTCTTTGGAATTCAGGGCAAGGAGCATATGGAAATTTCTCCAGCAAAGAGCAGACGCTYCACCCAGCATAAGAATCGCGGGTGCAATATTGAAATGAGTGCCATTATGGGCTGTTTGGAGTCAGYCCTTGAGATGATTGAAATTCAATTACCTCTCCTGCTTTGAAGGGCCAAGGAGCTCAGAGAACACAAAGTGAGAGCAGAAGGATTAAGAGAACAAAGAATTCTGTGTTGATTGTTGTTCTTGGTAATTGTGGCTGTAACCTGCTCTGAGAGGGCTGCAGACAGAAAATGCTGCTTGTGCCATGGCTGCGTTCAGATCTGCTGGCCAAAGACAGGCACAGCTGATCTGAGCAGCCAGAATATCTTTGGTAGAACCAACCTTGCTTGTAACTCACCCTGAATCTCTGACATGTCCTGAAAACTTGTTGAGTAGATGATTTGAGGTCTAGTTTGCATATTCTTCTTCTTTTAGCCTGCATTTCTGCCTCTAGTCAAAGGCTTTTCCCTTCTCTGGCATAATATGAATTTTGCCATTCAAGTGGGGTCTGTAGATGTAGAGTGAGAGCAGTCAGATGGTGTGGGCCCAAACCACACTGCTTTTAAAGCCAAATGGGTGAGATACTGCTCCAAACTCCATGGCTGTGGCCTCTTGGTGACAGCAAGACAAAGATTTCAATCTATTGATCAACAGGATTCACTTTTATTTATAACACAAATGTTCTGTTACAATTTTACTATGACTTTTTCCAAACCAAAACATTTGGTTCAGGGTGGGGCTGAGCAAGTGGCTCTCCTGGAAAATTTAAGAATGCTGAGGCAAAGTGTTGTTTTGGAAGATAAATCTCCTTTCTCTTACACTGCTGTGCTGCTCTAAATCCAYCCTGTCCTCAGAAGAATCCTTGTGCAGGAATTCCACTGTGGTGCAAGCACAGGACAGAGGCAGCCCTTCCCAGAGGGTTGTGTGCATTTGTGACCTCAGCCTGCAGAAGCAGCAGTGGTGCTTTAGAACCAGATTTTGGTACTTAGACTTCAGGACTTTAGACATCACCTTAGTACCAGACTGTAGTACTTAGACTTTAGTGTCACAGAAAAACGATGAAAAATCCTTTTGCTAGGATTTTTCCTCCTGAGAAGCTGAGAGGCCTCAGGAACAAAATGTAACCAATGATTATCTGCTGCTGTGGAATGCAACAGGTGCATCTGTGATTGGTCTCATGGGGTTGTTGCTAATTAATGGCCAATCACAGCCCAGCTGGCTCAGACAGAGTCCAAGCCACAAGCCTCTGTTATCATTCTTTCTTTTTCTATTCTTAGCCAGCCTTCTGATGAAATCCTTTCTTCTATTCTTTTAGTGTAGTTCTAATATACTATATATGATAAAATAATAAATCAGCCTCCTGAAACATGGAGTCAGATCCTCATCTCTCCCTCATCCTAAGACCCCTGTGAACACCAGCACAGTTCAGTACTTTAGACACCACTTTAGTACCAGACTTGGGTAGTCAGGCCTTAGTGCTTTAGGCACCCCTTTAGCACCAGAGCCTGCACAGGTGCTTGGCACTCTCTGCATGCCTCTGGCCACGCTTGGCCACTGCAGCTTCAGAGATGTTTTGCTGTTTTCAGCAGCCCTGCAGTGATGCTCTGGGCCTCCCCTGCCCTGGCACTGCCCACCCTCCCAGCCCATCCTGGCCCCTTTGCTCCAGGATGGAGAGCTCAGAGCCCCAGCACAGGAAATCTTGGGTTTGCAGCCCYCAGGACTGGAAGAGAAAGCTCAGGCTGGGATTTGTGTTGCTAAGGGGATAATGCATTTGTAGCAGATTTATTCTTTGCTTCCTCCTTTGTAAATATTTCCTAACTCACTTTTTTAATGTGGATTCCATTCCTTTCTTACACACTCTTGTAACGCAGAAATGTGATTATTGGTATTTTAAAAAAATAATAACTTGTAATGATCACAGCACTGTAATGGAAACAAACTGAATTTGAATTCCATTTTAGGGCTCATTCCATGTAAAAATAGGCTTTAGGCATAAGTGCAGCTTGCACATGCCCCCACACTAACAGAGATATAATGCAACATTTCCTTAATGGCTCTAAAAGCAACTATAGCCAAATAAACCCCTTTAGGATAGAGAGATGTACATAATTAGAGTTGTAGATCTCAGATTATTCCATTTATCTTTGACTCCTTACGAGATGCATTGTCCTGTGCCCCTGCACAGAGTCTGGCTCCAGCAACTGCACAAAGGCAATTGTTATAAATGCCTTTGCCTTCTCTGGAAATTACAATTCAAATTTTGTCCTTTCAAACACTCAGCAAAGAATGTCTCTGAAATTACCATTCAATAGGTAYCATGGGATTATTGCCACATCCATTTCCTTCAGCCCAGCCTAAAAGCTGTTCCTTGGTCAGTTCCATCACCATTCCCCCCTGGAAYTGCACAGCCTGTGCCTTGCTCCTCTCCCTGGATTACCAGAGCTGTTCATTTTTGAGGACAGCCACATTTTSTGCAGGCCAGCCTCGTTGGGAGGCTGCTGTGCTGGCACAGACTGTGTTGTGGCTGAAAATTGGGAAAATAATAACCAGTGAGCTCTGAGCTCAGTAATAACGCCTGACAGAGGGAGTGGGGCAGAGAACAGCTTTCATTTGGGTTTTAAATTTAGACGGGATCTCAGGGAAACCTCACTTCAATTTACATCAGTGTGGCTCCCTCTGCCAGAAGTACCTAACAGAGGCTCAGAATTCTGAGAGAGGGAGGAGCTGCCCCTTTCAGGGTGGTTCCCCAGTGTGTGAGGATGTCACAGGAGCTCAGCTGCTCTCTGAGCCCACGTTGTGCTCAGTAGTACCAGAAGTACCTAACAGAGGTGCAGAATTCTGAGAGAAGGAGGAGCTGCCCCTTTCAGGGTGGTTTCCCAGCGTGTGAAGGTGTCACAGGAGCTCAGCTGCTCTCTGAGCCCACGTTGTGCTCAGTAGTACCAGAAGTACCTAACAGAGGCACAGAATTCTGAGAGAGAGGAGCTGCCCCTTTCAGGGTGGTTTCCCAGCGTGTGAGGATGTCACAGGGGCTCAGCTGCTCTCTGAGCCCACCTTGTGCTCAGTAGTACCAGAAGTACCTAACAGAGATGCAGAACTCTGAGAGAGGCAGGAGCTGCCCCTTTCAGGGCAGTTTCCCAGTGTGTGAAGGTGTCACAGGGGCTCAGCTGCTCTCTGAGCCCATGTTGTGCTCAGTAGTACCAGAAGTACCTAACAGAGGCGCAGAATTCTGAGAGAAGGAGGAGCTGCCCCTTTCAGGGTGGTTTCCCAGCGTGTGAAGGTGTCACAGGAGCTCAGCTGCTCTCTGAGCCCATGTTGTGCTCAGTAGTACCAGATGTGCCTAACAGAGATGCAGAATTCTGAGAGAAGGAGGAGCTGTCCCTTTCAGGGTGGTTCCCCAGCGTGTGAGGATGTCACAGGAGCTCAGCTGCTCTCTGAGCCCACGTTGTGCTCAGTAGTACCAGAAGTACCTAACAGAGGTGCAGAATTCTGTCGCCAGTTGGCCACAAGGTTTTTGGGGTGAAGTAAGAGACGAGATGGGCTTCATGATCAGAAGGCTTGATTTATTATGTTATGATATATATATACTACATTAACTAAAAAGAAAAGAAAAGAGGGAGAGTTCCCAGAAGTTGCTACTTAAGAATAGAATAGAAAGAATGATAACAAACCCTGCTCTCTCGGACTGTGTCCGAGAGAGCTCAGTTCTGGATTGGCCATTATTTCTAAACACTCAATCTGGGCCAATCCAGAACTGCCCTGTTGCATTCCACAGAAGCAGATAACCTGTTGTTTACCTTTTGTTTTCTGGGCCTCAGCTTCCCAGAAGGAAAAAATCCTAAAGAAAGGATTTTAGTGAAAAAGGATGTCTATGACAGAATTCTGAGAGAGGGAGGAGCTGCCCCTTTCAGGGTGGTTCCCCAGTGTGTGAGGATGTCACAGGGCTCAGCTGCTCTCTGAGCCCACGTTGTGCTCAGTAGTACCAGAAGTACTAACAGAGGCACAGAATTCTGAGAGAGGGAGAGCTGTCCCTTTCAGGGTGGTTCCCCAGTGTGTGAAGGTGTACAGGGGCTCAGCTGCTCTCTGAGCCCACGTTGTGCTCAGTTCATTGGCACTGGCACTCAGGGGTCRCTTCCTGTGCCTCACACTGCTGGGAGCAACACGTGGAACTGGAGCTCGCTGCAATCCCAGTGTCACCACTCTTGTGTCCTCGGTTTTCCCGATGAGCTGATGCTCCAGCGAGCTGCTTCCACACACTGGCATTGTGCAGCAGCCAGCAGGGTCTGTGGCACTGCTTTCAGCAGCTGAAAACCCAGATTTCACAGCTTTACCTGAGATTTACAGCGTTCCCARCTGCTGTATTCCGTGGGTTCATCTTGAGGTTAGGACGGAGGTAGATTTTCTGTTCTGCAAAGGAAAACAAACATTTTTGYACAAAACACATACGAGTTCATGGGTCTGCCYGAATACAGYAGCAGGGGCATGTGAGGGAAACGCCYTGTGAAAAGGAAGGGGGAATTTTRCCCATCACCTAGTGCAATACCACACCCATCCATTTCTGCAGCTCACYAGTGATCACAAAGAGATCATTCCAAGGAGGATAACATCCCAGTCCCAGGGGACTTCTGCTGAGCAGAWCCCAGTGTCAAATGCACTCTCAAAGTTTCTGCTGTCTTTTCCTGCTCTTTGTTCTCMGGCTCAGTGAATGCATTAAAAGCAGACAGGTACTCTCCTCTTCTGAAAATTCTGGGTGCACATGAYGTGGACTCATTATCTTTAGAAAAGCATTGTTCCCTTTGTAGAAATTCCCAGCTATTGTTGGCAGGCTGAGAAGTAATCCAGCAAAAAACTTCAGTGTAGCTGAATTCAATTGATTTTGTTTTAAGGATTACAGGCAATTTAAGGCATGGCAGGAATGCACTTCCTTTTTTTTTTTTTTTCTATTTTCAGCTGTTTTCCAATTACAAAGTGCTCCTGTCCTGGCATGAACATCTGCATTCATTTGGCAAAAGACACATTTCTGATAGAACAGCAAATTCTCCCATGGTATTAAACCACTGGGGCTTTTTTCATTCCCAAACTTGTARAGACAAGAGAGAAGAGGAGAATGATGTCATCTCTGATATTGCAATAATAACTTTTTGCCAATTCTTGATTCCTCTTGTAGGTTTGAGCACTGAGCACCCAGCAGTGCCTCATGTTTGAAAAGCAACATTTTCACTGAGTGCAGGACTGGGAAGGACTTCCCATCCAGTTTCTCCTCCACACAAAGACAAATCCCAATAGAAATTCCRGAGTAATTTTTGGATGTCCAGGGGTACTTGTATGAAGTGCTGGGAATCCTCCATGTGATTCTGGGAGAGCCCTTGACTGGTTTCAACCTTTCTTGGGGTCAGTCTTCTTAYTTAAGGACATTTTTATCTCATCTTAGGCTTCTGTGGAACTCTGTCCCTTTCCTGTGGGAAGAGATGGGGTCAGGACTGGCACCTTCCTCCTGCTGGGTGTGGGTGAGCATCAGCTGGGAGGGTCATGCTCACAGAATAGCAGAATGATTCCTTTTCATTCTCTTTTCGTGGCTTGCTGTTCCCCTACAACCCCAAGATTTATTCAGAGGAAGGGAGAAGGAAAGTAAGGAAGAGAAAGGAAAGAAAAGGAAGTAAAAAATCTTGGTTGCTTAAAAAAAAAAAAAAAAAGAACAACCTTTTTAAAAATATGAAATATCTGGTGAGTCCTAGCAGCAGAACACCGCGGGGTGGGCATTAATGACCCGTTAATGCACTTCTCAGGTGGTAAATGGCCCATTAATGCTCCCTTGCCAGGTCAGCCTCGATAATTTATTCAAATTCCCAGCCAGGGCACTGAGGAGGAGGAGGCAGGCACAGAGGTGGTGTTGGGACATGAGCACCACAGGCCTTGCTCCGTGCTGGGCAGGGTCTTTATTCTTTCCAGCTGCCCTGCAGGGCTGTTTCCCGCAGGAATGTGCACAGCAATGTCTGGCACTGGGACACCTGGAGCACGGACAGCCCTGGACAGGGGCTGCCCATCCCTGTGCTCACCCTGCCCAGCAGCACCAGCCCTGCCATCAGTAAATCCTTCCCTGGGCTCTGCCCGCACTGCCCTGGAGCCGCATTTCTCTGAACCTCAGAGAAAATCTGAACCTCAGAGAAAAAAAACAGTTCTTATCTCATTTGCTGTGTTTGTGCCAAAGCAGAATGCAATGTGGGATTGTTTCATCTCCAGAAAAGTGATGGTGTTTGTTTCCTTGGCCTGTCAGGGCAGGGGTGTGGGGTGGGTGTGATTCCAGGCTCTGTCTGTCCGTGGGGCATTCAGGCTCTGTCGTCTGTCTGTGGGGCATTTCAGGCTCTGTCTATTGGAGGATTTCAGGCTCTGTCTGTCTGTCTCTGTGGGTTTCAGGCTCTGTCTTCTAGTCTGTGGGGCATTTCGGGCTCTGTCTTCACTATGGGAATTTCAGGCTCTGTCTGTCTGTCTGTGGAGGCCATTCCAGGCGTCTGTCTGTCCGTGGGGCATTCCAGGCTGTGTCTGTCTGTCTGTCCGATGGCATTCCAGCTCTGGTCTGTCGTCGTGGGGCATTCAGGCCCTGTCTGTCTGTCCTGGGGCATCCAGGCCTCTGCTGTCTGTCCGTGGGGCATTCCAGGCTTGTCTGTCGTCGTGGGGCATTCCAGGCCCTGTCTGTCTGTCCGGTGGGGCATTCCAGGCCCCTGTCTGTCTGTCCTGGGCATTCCAGGCTCGTCTGTCTGTCTGTCCGTGGGGCATTCCAGGCCCTCTGTCTGTCTGTCTGTCCGTGGGCATCCACGGCCCCTGTCTGTCAGTCAGTGGGGCATTCCAGGCTCTGTCTATGGAGGCGCGAGGGGGGCGTCTGGACATGGGGGGGACGGCTGCGGGACGGGGGGGGCGGTGCCGGCGGGTGATGGCGGGAGGGAGGGGGTGGGGATTAGGAGACAGGCAATATCGGTGGGACGGGATCAAGAGAGGGGGGGGATAGTGGTGGGGGGGGGGAGGAGGAGGTGGATGGCCGGGGGTGTGGGAAAGGGGATGGGAAGCATTTCAGGAAAGGGACCGAAAGATTCATTTCAGGCTCTGTCTGGTCTGTCTGTCTGTCTGTCCGTGGGGCACTCAGGCCGCGGCAGAGTCCTGTCCTTCCCCACCGGAGCTGTCCCCGCTGCTGCCCAGGCGGCTCTGCTGTCCCACTCACTGCTCAGAGGAGCCCTGTGCCAGCACGGGAGGCTCACCCCGTGCCCTGTAAGGGGAAAGGAGCAGCAGGGAGGGCAGTGGAGGAGCAGGAATGCAGAGGGGCAGCCGGGGGGATCCTGCACMGGGCAGGGAACAGGATTTCCCTGGCCTGGTTGGAGCAGCACCAGCTCCTGCAGAGCATTCAGGTAGAAAACCCCTGCAGATCCAACCTCAGCCCACTCCACCRGCAGCCATCCCGGTGGAAGGCAGAATCCCCATCCTGGCAGCACTGACAGCAATGCCAAGGTGCCTTTTTTTAGGGCCTGGGGAGGGCATGGAGCCAAAGGCATCCCACCTTCCTTCTGGAGCAAGAAGGGTGCCAGAGTCAGCAGCACGAGCCACTGGCTCTGCCAGGGAGGCTGAGGGACAAGGGAGCACATCCCCAGTGTGAAAAACGCCAYTTGCTTGGTTTTAYAATGTTWAAAGTTTAATGGTAATAAAATGGTTATAAAAATAGTAATATAATTAGGGTAATAATAATGTGGACAATTAGGATTAGGACAATARGAGACAATAGAAACAAAGAGTTACGGATGTCTGGGTACCTTTTCTGGGCAYKATAAGCCTGAAAAAGGACCCACAATAACAGAGGATTAACCCTTAAAAACAACAGCCTGTTGCATATTCATYCACCTCATKCATGATGCATAAATTCCATTCAAACACAGGATTCTYTCTGGMCAGTGTCAGCTTCTTCCTCTGAATCCTGACAGTGTCTTCAGGGCTGAGTGAGGCAGGAAGAAGTTCATTACTTCTGATAATGGAGCAATAAATTCTCTTTCTCTGAAAGGTTCAGGTGCCCTGTGGCTGCTATCTCACTGCGAGTCCTTTCTTTAAAAAAAGTATCTTACACTGCATAGTTTCTATTTTAACATTTTGTTATAACCTACAACTATATTTACCACACTACTTAGAGAGAATTAACACAGCATAACTTTCTAACCTAACACATATAATACTCATTTTAATATTTGCGAAAAGCCAATCATAAAATACACATTTTTCACACCCAACATCTTGTCCATCAGAGCAGAAAACACCTCAGAAAGGCAGTGAGGGTGCAGGAGCTGTTCCAAAGCAGCCACACGTCAAACCCTCCCTGCCTGCCTGCCAAAAGTGAAGCAGCAGCGTGTGCCAGAGTCTAATCAAGCTCCTCAAATCCACCGTGCAAGTGGTTCTTTCCCTGAGAATCTGAAATGCTGGGAGCTGTCTTGAGGGAGACATTTCACACCCCTGCTCCTGGAGGTGCAGCTCCAAAATGGCTTTGGCTGGGGCACAGCTCCTTGTTCTGCTCTGCAGGGGTAATAAACATCAGCTGAATAATTTAGGCTGAAATAAAAAGGCCCCATATTTCTATTTTTTTTCTTTGACAAACAGTTATTTCTGTCACCCACAATGACTGTTTTTAAGTATAGCAGAGTGAAGCTGAGTTTACCATTTATAAGTTTCATACTTTCTTTTGTTTTAAAGGCCTGATTTATTCACATTTTTGCAACATTTCACTGTGGTGGTATATGAAGTCAGGATTTGAGGAAAAACATGATCCACTGGCAAGAAAGAGCAGAGAGGAGAGATATATCTATTTTTCAAGCAACTGGGCCACTGTTTAAACAACCAGGGGAAGAAAGGAGCTTGATTCCTGGCAAGAAATCTCTGATTTTTATATACATTTTTATATATTCATCTGTGAATCTGGCTGGGAAGCTCATGGATGTGGAAGAGGATCAGGGCCTGCTTCTCACTCAGGTGCAGGTGGCAGAAAGTTTCTCGGAGATAACAGGATTAAACTAGCAGGAAAAGTGCTGGAAGGTGCAGGTGCATTGTGTCTGAGGAGGGGCACGTGCAGAGAGTGAGGGATAAAGAGGGATAAAGCAGCACAGGACATTGCTGTGGGCAGGTGAATCCTGTGCCCAGCCAGAAATGAGAGATGTGATCCTGGGATGTTTCCTTGCAGAGCTGGCTGCTCCAATGAGCACGGGAGCCAGGCTTCAGCTTCAATCCAGCTGGTTCCCTGCATTCCCTGCTGCCCCCCAGGCTGCCCATCCATCCCCAGGRTGTGAGTTTGGAACATTTTGGGGGTACAGCCCTGTGCCCACCCCAGAACCGCRGCGGTATTTTGGTGGCAGTAGACAAAAGACAAAAAAAGCTCTCTTTGATTTTTTTTTCCCTTTATGTGCTGCTTTGCAAGTAGTTTTCCATCCAATTAATCCCACTAGGTTTCTAATTGAAGTGGTGGTTTGCATAAATATTAATCAGTCTCTAAGAAACACGGAGGGTCAGGGACAGGCCAGATGAAAGAGGGTGTTTGGTGCCTCCTCTGGTRTATTTTTGCTGAGCTCTCCTGTTGCAGAAGATGCTCAGATTATGTTTGCCTGGTGTGTTTTTGTCGGGTCRTATTGGTAATAGCAATATAGGTAAATAAATTACCTGAGCATGTAACTCGTTCTCGTTGGCCCTTAATGCCATTTCCATGGGAAGTAAGTGGCTGCATATTTTCTGTGTTGCTCTGGTCTCTCACTTCCTCCCTGACTAATGAATGGGCAAATATTTCTTCACTCTCCCCGGTGCAATATGTTGTGAGGACAAATAAATAAAAGCCTTGGAGTTGTGAGCAGGGGCCATATAACCTGCTAAAGYAAATTGCCAAGCAATGTTCTTGGTACTCACCTTGGCTGTGTAACTTGTTTGCTGCTGGCACAAATTCAGCTCCAAACTGAGACAGTTTCAGAATTCCTTTCTTTGCTTTTCAGGATTGTTTTCATTTCAGTGTAATGAGATRCATCTGACCACTTCATTAGACCCCTTTACCTTSGTTAATTCAGTTCTTTAGAAAAATTAAGGAGCTACTTAGGAAGGTGAATTGACAAAGTAGGCAAGGTACTGGCCAGACCAAGGCTTCTTTCTTTGTTATTGATAATTAATTCCAGGCAAATGATTTCCTGCACAGAGCTGGCAGGGCCCTGGAGCTGCTGTTGCCCTCCTTGTCCCTGTGCTGTCCCAGGGATGCACTGGGAGCACCAGGGGTTGGTGCTGAGCTCAGGTGTGGGCTCTGCAGGGCTGGGGGCACCCTCAGCCTCACTGGGGCAGCTCCACATGGACCCACAGAGAGCTACAGAACCTCCCTCTGCCTGGCAGTGAGAGACAAAAAGGAGCTTGTTGAGAAAGCATCCCCAGTTTGATAGCTTTGTGCTTTGGGAGCAGGCTGCAGCTGGCTTTCCCTTGCCAGGATGGTGTGACAAGCAAGGGGCAGCTTTG